>CM056197.1:4810567-5136868 GCA_029692085.1 Gymnothorax javanicus
GAACAATTAATGACACTTTGTGATCCAGATCACCATCCAGATCCAGGATTTTTCCAGAAGATTCTTCCCCACAGCATGATGGGGATCATCTCCACATGGGGAACTGAGCTGCCTTTGGGGATGTTTGTGCTCTCTGAGCGCCGCCTAATTAAATCAATGTCATTGCATCTCGGTGAATAAATGTATCAATTCTAAAAACATAAAAATGACTCCGTGATTTCATACCTTTGAAAAGCCCTGCATGTTATGTAAATGTTGTACTGCAGAGACTTCTCTCCTGGGCAGCAATCGCTCATTAAGACACATCTGTAATCAGGCCCTTTGAAGAGGCGAACATGTTAACCCTTAGAGTGCTGAAATAAATGTGTAAAAAATGTACATTTAATGATCTTATGCTGCTGAAAACCTATCACGTGGCGACTTGTTTCAGAGAGCTCCCCTGAGGGAGCTCTATTACACAGGTTGCCAAATGATAGGTTTTCAAAAGCTTTGATTTTGATATCTTGCATCATTGAGTGACAAAAGCTGTACTTAGCACTCTAAGGGTTAAAATGTCCAGTGTAATTCTGACTCAAGCAGAGTTCTTACAGAACAAGCCCACATAAACTCTAAGTGGTGATTTAACACAGAATATTCAGTGAAATAAGTTCTGCTTTTCATCCAGCTCTGAAAAAGCAAACCATGGAAGATGGTCTTAGTCCCCCAATTTCACTCAGGCTCTGCCCTCTTTTCCTTATTTATTTTAGCGCGCACATTACACTCCAGTTGCCGCGTGCATCTCTCCCCTCATTGTCATGGCGGCCGCGTTGCAATTTAACTAAATTTACACTCGCCGGGTCTCTCCAGCCGAGACCACCCATCCATCACACTGGTAATTGGCTCTCATCCATCCGAGTTCTACAGCAGTGTTACACAGGATCGTGGAACCTTTTTATGGTTAATGGTGTGACTGGGGAAGATATTAATGGCCGGGCAGGAGACGGCTCAGTGATGGACACTGTAGAAACAGTATCTATATACAGACACCACAGACTCGCCCGCTGGGGACACACTTCTCTCTCACAGCAGTAATGTGTGAAGCCGTAACAGCCCTGTGAATTTCAGCTCCCGAGGAAAGAATCTGATAAAGATTTCTCAAGCAATTCATAATGATTCAATTAGCTTTTGCACTCTTTCAAACACCATCTTCACTAACTATTCTCACTTCTAAAAATGCTGATAAGAGGTGGTAATGCGGCACGATAACAACTTTCAGCTTCCATATTTTCCGAGGAAAGTAAACAAAATGTTGATAACTGCCAGCCAGAATTCCATAACAGTGTTTAAAATAATTCTGCTGAAAAAAATTAAGCCCCTGCTAAAGGACACAGCAGTTAGCTGTAAAACAGCGCAGTGCGCAGTCAGTGTATTAACTGTTCATTTTCATCCACAGCAGGTTTAGGGTAACAGAAGACAGGTGAAGACTGATAACACAGGGTGCATACATCAGTCTCCACCCGTCCTCCGTTACATGTCAGCTGCAAATTAAAATAAAATGCAAATGCAAAAGTACACAAAAAAAAAAGTTACACGAGTTACACTTTTCTCGCAGTTATATTACATAACTGTTAACGTCATACTGAGGAGCAGCAATGAGTTTATTGTGGGGCCCTTCTGTTCAAAAAAGGCAAACAGTAACATCTGAAAAAATCTGAATTTATTTTTCCTGAGGGCTGAAATTACAACCCCAATTCTGAAATAGTTGGGACGAAGTGTAAACTGTGAATAAAATCAAATGCAATGACTTTCAGATCAAATGAGCCAATATGTTATTTACAATAGAACATAGATAACATTTTAAATGTTGAAACTGTGACATTTTATATTTTTATCCACAAAATGAGCTCATTTCAAATTTTCTGGCTGCAACAGGTCTCAGAAAAGTTGGAACAAAGGCAAAAAAAAAGGGCTGAAAAAGCAATTAATATATAAGAGAATCAGCTGAAAGAATATTTAGCAAGTAATTCAGTTAACTGGCATCAGGTGTGTAACATGATTGGCTATAAAAGGATGTGTCTTAGAGGCTGAGTCTTTCAGAAGTAAAGATGGCCAGAGGCTCTCCAACCTGTGAAGGCTTGCGTAAAAAATTGTGGAATACTTTAAAAACAATGTTCCTCAACGTCAAATTGCAAAGGCTTTGAAGGCCTCGTCATCGACAGTGCATAACATCATCAAAAGATTCAGGGAAACTGGAAAACTCTCTGTGCGTAAGGGACAAGGCCGAAGACCTTTACTGGATGCCCGTGATCTTCGGGCCCTCAGACGCCACTGCATCACTCACCGGCATGATTCTGTCATTGACATTATTAAATGGGCCCAGGAATACTTCAAGAAACCACTGTCTGTAAACACAGTCCGCCGCGCCATCCACAGATGCCACCTAAAACTCTATCATGCAGAGAGGAAGCCATTGTTGAGCATGATCCTGAAGCACCGCCGTGTTCTGTGGGCCAAAGCTCAGTTAAAATGGACTGTAGCAAAGTGGCAAAGTGTCCTGTGGTCAGACGAGCCCAAATTTGACATTCTTGTTGGAAATCATGGGTTTCATGTCCTCCGGGCTAAAGAGGAGAAAGACCACCCCTCCTGTTATCAGCGTTCAGTTCAAAAGCCAGCATCTCTGATGGTATGGGGATGCATTAGTGCATATGGTGTGAGAAACTTGCATGTTTTAAAAAGCACCATGAATGCTGAAAGGTATATAAAGGTTTCAGAGCAACATATGCTCCCCTCCAGATGACATCTATTCGAGGGAAGGCCTTGTGTATTTCAGCAGGACAATGCAAAACCACATACTGCAGCTTCATAGTAGAAGAGTCCGTGTGCTGAACTGGCCTGCCTGCAGTCCTGATCTTTCACCGATTGAGAACATTTGGCGCATAATTAAAGGAAAAGTCTGTCAAAGGAGACCCAAAACTCTCCAGCAGCTGGAAGCCTGTATTAAACAAGAGTGGGATCAAATTCTAATGGCTAAACTCATGAAACTTGTCTCAATGCCCAGACGCCTCCACTCGGGGTTAAAAAGAAGAGGGGATGCTACACCATGGTAAACAGGCCCCCGTCCCAACTTTTTTGAGACGTGTAGCAGCCATCAAATTTGAAATGAGCTCATTTTGTGGATAAAATTGTAAAATTTCTCAGTTTCAACATTTGCTATGTTATCTCTGTTCTACTGTGAATAAAATACTGGCTGGTGTTATTTGAATGTCATTGCATTTTGATTTTATTCACAATTTACACTTTGTCCCAACTATTTCGGAATTGGGGTTGTAGGCCGTTGATGGAAAATAAAACACATAATCCCTCAGATGACGACGTAGCCCTCCGAGTCTGAAGTTAGACAGCTCTGCTGTATAGTGGGTGTGAAAGTAATATCTTTTCAGCAGTAACACTAACACTGTGACAGTAATATCATTTCAGCAGTAACACTAACACTTTGACAGTAATATCTTTTCAGCAGTAACACTAACACTGTGACAGTAATATTTTTTTCAGCAGTAACACTAACACTGTGACAGTAATATCTTTTCAGCAGTAACACTAACATTGTGACAGTAATATCTTTTCAGCAGTAACACTAACACTGTGATAGTAATATCTTTTCAGCAGTAACACTAACACTATGACAGTAATATCATTTCAGCAGATACACTAACACTGTGACAGTAATATCTTTTCAGCAGTAACACTAACACTGTGATAGTAATATCTTTTCAGCAGTAACACTAACACTGTGACAGTAATATCATTTCAGCAGTAACACTAACACTGTGATAGTAATATCTTTTCAGCAGTAACACTAACACTGTGACAGTAATATCATTTCAGCAGATACACTAACACTGTGACAGTAATATCTTTTCAGCAGTAACACTAACACTGTGATAGTAATATCTTTTCAGCAGTAACACTAACACTGTGACAGTAATATCATTTCAGCAGTAACACTAACATTGTGACAGTAATATCTTTTCAGCAGTAACACTAACACTGTGATAGTAATATCTTTTCAGCAGTAACACTAACACTGTGACAGTAATATCATTTCAGCAGATACACTAACACTGTGACAGTAATATCTTTTCAGCAGTAACACTAACACTGTGATAGTAATATCTTTTCAGCAGTAACACTAACACTGTGACAGTAATATCATTTCAGCAGTAACACTAACACTGTGATAGTAATATCTTTTCAGCAGTAACACTAACACTGTGACAGTAATATCATTTCAGCAGATACACTAACACTGTGACAGTAATATCTTTTCAGCAGTAACACTAACACTGTGATAGTAATATCTTTTCAGCAGTAACACTAACACTGTGACAGTAATATCTTTTCAGCAGTAACACTAACACTGTGATAGTAATATCTTTTCAGCAGTAACACTAACACTGTGACAGTAATATCATTTCAGCAGTAACACTAACACTGTGACAGTATTATCTTTTCAGCAGTAACACTAACACTGTGACAGACACACAATCCCATGCACAAACCGGACCTTCCACTTCCATTATAGGATGTTAAACTCTTATTAACCTCTCTTCATGAGTGTAATATCTCTGTGAGTTGAGACTGGGTTTTCATATCACAGTCACAGTATAAGGGCGAGCGAGAGATCCAATACACTCCGAACAAATTTAATTTTGTCTTGGGACCAGAGAGATCGAATAGCCTACAGCCGCCAGCCTGTCACATGTACAGGGCATTATGGCTTAGAGTACAAAACATATGCATACAGAGGGCTAACTCTGCAACACACTGGCTTAACTGGGGGTAATATGATTACCATTTCTGCAAAAGAGACACTTGAAAAGGAGCTAGATGTAACTGAATGACGTTATAAAAAAAAATGTATACACAATAGCATGGCCTTAAAATCTTCCTGGCAAACGCAAAACTATATCAGCAAGGTGAACACAATTGAGCAGGTATCCCGGCGAACACAATATGTTTCAGTGACCTTGCGCCCTTTTTATGGCAATGTTATGATACTGGGAAAAACATTCCGCCAACATTGCGAGAACATTTTGAGCAAGGGGTGGAACACTCATTATACAGGATGGTGAGTGCACCTGTGAGGTCACAAACGTCATCGTAATGTTCTTACCTGACATTCTAAAGGTGATGTAACAATAATCACCACTGGCAACTAAAAGCAGAGTTCTAGGAGTTCTAGAACACAGAATTATACCCTTAGGGTTTTGGATACAGAACAGAAACAGCATACACTGAATGAGATGTTTTACATGTTTGGCTGCCAGTATTCTGGCATGTGTGGTCATTAGGGAATTGTACATAAACTTAGTAAAGTATATGCATGGCACTGCTCCCTAACTACACGGTTTCTGTTGTTTTTGTTTCCGCCAAGGACAAACGCACCACAAACCCAGGGGATATGGCGTGAAATAAGATTACAGAGTTAGCTGGGTGAGTTTAACTGAATGAAAACCCAGAACAGCTGTTTTTAGAGCAGGGTTCCTGAGTTAGCTGGATTACTGCACTCAGTAACACCCAGAACCTTCTAAAATCTGGAACATGGACTGAAGTTAAACAAAAGCCATTGCAGGTGTTACTCGGGCGGCACGGAGGCACAGTGGTTAGCACTACTGCCTCACAGCAAGAAGGTGGTGGGTTCGAATTCGGCCTGGGGCCTTTCTGTGTGGAGTTTGCATGCTGTCCCCGTGTTCGCCTGGGTTTCCTCCGGGTACTCCCACCCACAAAAACATGCATTACAGGAACATTCCTACTAGTACCCCTGACCAAGGCACTGGCTGTAGAACTGGAGTTGGTCCCCGGGCGCTGCTCTGTAGCTGCCCACTGCTCCTAACTATAGGATGGGTCAAATGCAGAGGACGAATTACCCCACGGGGTTCAATAAAGTGTATCTTATCTTATCTGCATATGCATTTATCCAGCTGAAACAATAATCCTGCTTTGTGAAATACCCCCTGGTAAATTTAAACCTGGACAGGGTGCAATAACATTAAGACTGTTTATAACATTCCCCTGTGGTGACGACTCACGCTGTTCTGGTTTATGTAACTCTTACGTGACAAACAGCCCGTGGTTTCGTACAGATTTGGCCCGGACTCCATAAACTGGGCTGAGGGTCCCTCGGAGAATATACCTCCAGAAGCTTCCATTCCTTGCGTATAATATTAACCCAACGACCTTTTAAAAAACGCTGTAAAAGCTGTTCCCACATGGCCGCAGTTGAACTCTGAATTTTATTTATTACTATTTTCGAGCAGATGGTCTTCATTCTCCTGAGTACCTCCTGGTCAGTACCGGCAGGAGACTGGGGGGGGGGACCCCATGCTGAGACTGGACGCATTTATGGATGTATTCACCCCCCTTCCACAATCCCAAACACCCCCTAAATATTCCAAACTGAACCCCAGGATGCTGGACCCCAGTTACACCATACTTCCATACCAGAGGAGAAATGCAAAATATCGCATTCCATGCTGCAGCACTGCACGCTATGTGACTTATAATGCATCACATATAACTTGCATAGCCACATTAGAGTGCATGGCTTAAGCCTTGGATGTGGAATGCTATTGATTAGATTAGTTTCGTGGCAAATGCAGGGGATCATGGGAAACACGGCCATTAATACCAGCTCGGAGAAGCTCACGTTACGTTTTTGTTGAGACTGATTTCAGATATGGATTGCTTACATTCTGCGATGTTTAGCGCTGTAGCGAGAGCTGGGATTATTTGCATGCATTTCACTGAGTGCGCGTCTGTCCCTCTGACTCGCGGCGCAGTTCTTTCCTGCAGTACCTGTTTTCTGCTGGTTGGCACCCAGGAATATTGTCATAATTTTTTGACAAAGTTCCACTGGCCACCTAAAATAATTTGACCATATTTGTGATTGACACATCTGCAATTTGTGGACCAACTGTTTCGGCCCTTTGCTTGTTGAGTCGCTAACGTGAGATGATCCTAAAAAAGTATCAAAGTTTTGGTTAGACCACTAAAAAGCAGATGCTTATTATGCGGCTCATTAGCATACAAATTGAGAGGAATACCAATAGGCATAGTATTTTTAATGCTGGAATACAGTATGAATAATATCAATACGATGCTTTTGTAATCGTGGTTTGGAGAGTTCAGTCATTTTTCAAAGGTGCTTCCAATATTTTGCTTCATCCTGTGCATTTTGCAAATACAAAATTAAAAATAAATGTGTTGCAGGCCATTTACTTAGGAACATCCCAGCAGTTGAGTGCAATTAAGAGACCTGCTGCTCGCAAGGGCTTCTGGGAGTGAAGAAGACAGCCAATCGACTCTCCCGATTTGCATCATCGTGAAATGAGGTGAAAATGAGTGAGCAAAAATAAATAAATAAATAAATAAAACTTAACAACCACAAACGAAAAAAAAAGCCCACACAAAGTCAGATCGTTGAAATTTTTTTTTTCCCAATGTTTAAAACAGCCAACTACACTTCCCCAAACCTGATTACAGGAGGAGAAACGTGTGGAGCGATAGCTATGGACCCCCAGGGTTCCAGGAACAGAGTCCGTTCCCAAACACGGGCCTGAGAGTTGTTGCTTCAGCATGTGTTTTATGAACAGAAAATGCCTGGGTGGGTGGGGGGACGTTCTGTTGTGTAAGAGAACATCCAGCTCTGTAAAAGCTCAGCATGGGGTCCTCAGTCCACACAAACGTAGCCCTGAGGCTAAAACCAGCCCACAATATTCTAAACTACAGCAGGCAGTCAGGAGGAAGGAAGGAAGGAAGGAAGTTTCCGGAAGGACTGTTACCTTGCAGCTGAGGGAGGTAGGCGCCAAGTAGCTTCGACCGTTTCTTTTCATAGCCTTTCTGAGTGATGTCACCTGTCAAAGAGAGGGAAGCCAAATCAGTGACTGAAGGGGGCGGAGTCACACCAGGTCAGGGGCGTGTCCCTGAGTCTGACACTCAGTCAGGTGACCAAACTGCTTCATCACCAGAGCTAAGCTTCGTCTCCACAGAGGTATCAGTGTTACTACAGCTTTGTACTGTCAGAAAAAAATAACGTGGGATCTACTCTATACTTTTTTAATCAACCAATCCAGTTTAAAGTGTGTAAAGTAACTTCAAAATAATGTCAGTGACTAAAGCACACATTAATAAATCAAGCAATTTGGAAGTTACTTAAGGCAGTAGCAAGGAACTAGCTGAAATTACGCTGTAAAGTGAATCCAGCACTATAGTCTTCAGAGTGTATGTTACGGTAAATCCAGCGGTGCCCATTGTTTTCTGACGAAGCCCAGGTAGGGTGCAGATTTTCGATTAGCCCAGCACCGAGACTCCCGACTCTATTGTCCAAGGTTTGAAGTGATACTGGAGATTAGTTAATCATTTAAATCAGGGGTTGTTGCCCTAGACTATCACAAAAATCTGCACTCATGCCAGCCCTTTGGGAAGAGATTTTCCACCCTCGCAATTGGGTGGTGCGAGAGTTAATTCTGGGGTACAGCACAGCTGGAGTCATTTTATAACTTTTCCAAAAACAGGTCAGAGTAGAAGGCTGCCTGTGGAATTTTGTTAATTGGCATGCAAAGTAACATAAACGTTAAATATAGTTTTAAAAAGTAACGTGATTTAGTTTGGCAGCAAATATACCTTCAAAAATATGACAGAAAACCTTTGATTTCAGCTTAAAAAGCAGCAATAAAGTTGTGGTCACCAGTAAGGGCAAAAATGTCACCACAAACGTTGTAATCTGTCGCAGCCTAACCTGATACTTCATGAAATGCAATTAAAAGAGGAGGTTTTTGCAACTGGGGTCATTCAATTTTCCCTTAACGTGCTCCCTCGATGGAGAACACAGCTGGAGATTTAGTCATCTTCTCTAAGACAGAATGAAACAGGAAACAGACGAGAGCTCGATGCTCAGTCTTCAGGTCGCAGCGGAGAGGAGAGCAGAGAAACGAGGCAGGAGGTGCTGAGAGCCACAGGACGGCTTCAGGGCACTTCAGTGCACAGAGCACCTCAGTCTCTTCCCTCCACTGCTGCACAGTCCAGGTTCAGTTAAAATCCTGACCGGCATTTTGCTCCAACCACCTGACTTCGCTCATGAGCACAGATCTTCAGCCAGAGGGCAGAGGTCATTGTTAAAGTTAGGAGGCTGAGGCCAAGCGTGAGACACAGGAGGATGGACTTCACACTTTACACCTCCGCGAACAGGACTACTGAAGCATCAGGGTATCAGGTGGGGAGAGGAGGGGGCAGGGAAAGAGGGGTGAGGATGCAGGTGGAGGCGGAGCTACAGCGGCAGTAGCCAATCATATGCTGAAGATGACAGAATGCCATTGAATGCCAATCATGTGACATACAGAAGGCCGAGAATAAATGCAGGCTTAAATTCCAACCAATCCCAACACTCCCTGGTTATGCTAATCCCTCCTCTCTGTGAAATGAGCAAGTGTAGCGATTGGTTGAATGAAAACATGTAGATTGACTCTGCCCTCTATGAGATATGACTGAATGACCCACAGTAAACCCCTGCAGAAACAAGCCAATCAGATGCAGCGCTGCAGAGAGGTCGAGACGCTCATTTGCCGTATTAGCATGTACATTGGCTGAGTTCGTGCACCGAACACTGCAGGCCAGGGGTCATCCAATCACTCCTAGTTTTTTTTACCCTTCCTTTTCCTGGTGTAAAGACAGTCCAGCCAATCAGCAGCACTGACTGTGCAGTTAGACGAGTGGGGAAAAAAACCAGGGCTGGATTTGGATTCAGAGAATATGCTCCATGCTGCAGATCACCAGTTATGCTAAAGAGCCATAATACTGCCAAAATTAAAACTGATAACTCCACTCCAGCAGGTCAGCTGAGTCTACCAGGTATACCATTACACCAAAAACCCAGCGTCTGATTGAGACCAAAGAAATCAAGGCCCCGTTTCATGAAGAAGGGTTCGTGTTATGCTGGATAGCCGCAAATGACTTTCAAAAAATCTGAAACATGAACTAAAGTAAAAAGAGCAATTTTGGGCTATACAGTTATCCAGCTAACTCTGAGATCCTACTTTAAGAAACATCACAGCGAGGGCAGGTTAACAGCGTAATACAGTGATTTTACTGGTCTACTAAGAGCTGAGTAATCATGAAAACCAGCGAGCATCGTCTCTGTATTGAAAATGCATGACTGATAGTGAACAGGAATGACAGAAACAGCGCAAGCCTGACACAAAGTAAGATTTTTTCTGCACCATTATTCTTTTCCTACACCGTGCAATGCAACAAAGCAGAACAAACAGAGCATTATGTCATAATACCTGAGGAATGGTGCCGTAATGTCCATAAAACATGTTCCCGCAAAAAGCATCAGATAATAAAGACCATCCAGATCCAAGGAGGAACTAGGAAAAACTGCCAACAACCAGTTCAACCACCAATTTCCTTCCTACCTCTCTTCACAAGATTACATTATTACCAGCCTTTCAACTAATAATTTCTAAATGCTTATTACAAGAGTCCAAGCAAGTTACATCATTGAACAACCCAACACCAGGTGCTGCGTTCACAAAAGCATGCTATCACTCTTAGAAAAGAGTGCCACTGGTGCCTTACGCTAACCCAGCTAGCGCTCCTGAGCTCATTTAGAATGACTGGCACTGGTGCCTTACGCTAACCCAGCTAGCGCTCCTGAGCTCATTGAGAATGACTGGCACTGGTGCCTTACGCTAACCCAGCCAGCACTCCTGAGCTCATTGAGAATGACTGCCACTGGTGCCTTATGCTAACCCAGCTTGCGCTCCTGAGCTCATTGAGAATGACTGGCACTGGTGCCTTAGGCTAACCCAGCTAGAGCTCCTGAGCTCATTGAGAGTGACTGGCACTGGTGCCTTACGCTAACCCAGCTAGCGCTCCTGAGCTCAAAATGACTGGCACTGGTGCCTAACGCTAAACTCCTGGGCTCATTGAGAATGATTGGCACTGGTGCCTAACGCTAACCCAGCTAAGCTCATTGAGAATGACTGGCACTGGTGCCTAACTAACCCAGCTAAGCTAGGCGAGGGGAAACCGAGACACAGTGCTGATCACCATCCACAGAGGGGGGGGGGTCTCTTCAATATGACAGGAGACACTACAGCGGCTCTGGGACTGAAAAACACACCCTGCAACACTGGCAGCTGGAGGCACAGAACACCCCTTTCAACTAATGATCGGTCTAGACCTGTTTTCAGTCATTTCTTTCAGTTAACATTATGAGAACCTTGAAAACACTGGAGCCAATCATATGTAGCTGAAAGAACATGTCATTTCAATGCAAAGTGACACTTCAACTGTTCTTCAGTTCAGGAGAACTGAACTTGCTTCTAAGTTTTCCTTGTTGTAATTTAAACAATCATGAAACGGGCAGGTTAGATATGCATTGCACGATGTGCTAACAGCAAACAGAGTAGCCTACCTTCCTTTGTAAAGTTTTAAACATTTTTATGAATAGAATTCACCGCCTATTTAACGGCTGCAACATTGTACCAAGAAGGAAGCTGTGCGTCTACCAGACGATGGATTTTCAAATCACTGGAGAGCTTTTCAATCAAGGGAAATGACTGAAAACAACCGGTCAAAAAAATTATTATTAGTTTTTTTTTTTTTTGTGCTCCCTAATTTCAGCAGAACAACTGTCAATGAGCTGCAATCCCCAAGTAGCTAAACAGTGACACAATTCTCCCTGTTCGCTCAGTGCTGCAGTAAACTGGAGTGAAAACCAGGCTTCAGAGGAGATAGTCAGCTTTCGGTTCCGGTGTGATCCGTGTGCTGCAGGAAATTGGCATGCAAACGTAATCTGACCTTGGATCAGTGGTCATGATTAGGCCCTTGGTATTAAAGCATCTGAGAAAACCCATGCTGATTTAGGATCAGTTGAATGTTTAAGTGCATATCTGTCTTTCGAATGAGACGTTAAGGGGTCTTCAGGGTAAAGTGTAGAAATAACCATAATAATGTAGAAACTAAGAAATAAACATACTCAATGTGATTTTAACCTCATAAAATGTAGTATTTTGATAAAAATTTACATGGTTGCCATGGAAACGGCACTTTTAATGACAAAATCTGAAAATATTTTGTGGCACTGATATTTCAATAACCTATAGTCCAAAACTAGTCTCATATGAAAGGTTTAAGATAGTTCTATGAAAATGACATGTAGGATTTTTTTTTGTTTGGAACATTTATGAATATTTAATGAGCTCTGTTATGCAACCATAACGAAAATCGCTATCATCAACTTGCTTCATTTTCAGAATTAACCCCCTTGGGATGCACCTATCTATAAAATTCTATGTCATTTCATAGAACTCCAACAGATACAACTTCAGTCCAAATTTCAAGTCAATCAGATGAATATTAATGATTTTAAATACCAAGGTTGAAAATCAGTCAAAATTGTGATTTTCGGTAATTTGCATTTAAAGTCACAAGTAACAATTGAGGCAGTGGAAAAACATAGATTCTTGATATTTACTGGCATCTCACTGCACTCCTTTATTTATTTTATGTGAAAATCAAAAATATAGAAATTTTCAAAAAAAAAAAAAAAAAAATTTTTTACCCTGAAGACCCCTTAAACTGAGGTCCTGACTCACTGTGGTCACTAAAAGATCCTATGACACTCTTCGATAAGAGTAGGGGGTTCCCCGGTGTCATGGCTAAATTCCCAACCTGGCTCTTTCGACCTGCCACCTAATCATTCCCTGATCTAATTGATTGTGCAATTTGTCCTCTCCCTCCCCACCTCAGCTGATGTGTGGTGAGCGTTCCATCTGCCGTTGCATCACTCAGGTGGCTGCTGCACATTGGTGGTGGAGAGATGAGGTTACCCCATATGACTGTAAAGCGCTCTGAGAGTCTATGAGAAGGTGCTATATAAACACAACGTTCATTCATTCATTAAATTCATTCATTCATTATGTACCAGAGCAGGAAAAGGAAAAGTTGGCCCTATGTGAGTGCTCTTAGCCCTAACGCTGAACATCTGCAGACCTGCTGAACAGGATGCAAAAAAAAACTCATTCACTTTGAGGCAGTGCCCGATAACGCGATGGAAACAAAATGGCTCCAAGACCAGATTTTCTGGAATCCTCATGTTGTAACTCTATCTAGGAACTCTGTACTGTATCTTTATCTGGCGACGAAACCTTCCCCAGTTCATATTAGAGATCGACTGTACTATAGAACATTGATGGAGTAACCTCACCAAAGAAACATATAGTTTACTGGCTGCTGTGCCCTCCTCTTTGTCTCCTCCCCAGACCAAACCCTTTGTCCATCCACAGCAAGGGTGGCCAACCCAACCCTGTGGAGCCCCAGCATGGGCTGGCCTTTGTTTTCACACTAGACTCTCTTAAACTGAAGAAACCAGGTAATCCTGGCTTTCAGCAAGCTATTCTGTGCTGCAATTTGGTAAACTAGCAACAATGCTACCAACAGTCAAAAATGGCTTCACCACCACATCAGACAAAATGATGAAAAACAATAATGGCTTCCTTCTAGCAACCACCATGCAGCTCATTTTTGTTTTAGTATCTCTTTATTGTGCTCCTTTGAAATGACCACACCATCTTTTTCCAGAGCATCCTGTATTTCTCTCAAGGTAACTTGTGGATTTTCCTTTGTGTCCTGAAAAATTCTCCTGGCAGTTTGGGCTGAAATCTTTCTTGGCCTCCCTGACCTTGGCTTGGTATCAACATATCCCCTAATTTTTAACCTCTTAATCACAGACTGAACTGTACTGACTGGCATTTTCAGGTCTTTAGATATCTTTTTATATCATTTCCCATCTTTAAAAAGTTGAACTACCTTGTTACGAAGGTCCTTACACAGTTCTTTTCCACTCCCCATGGCTCAGTGTCAAGTCAGATTAGTGCATCCACTCGAGAGCTAACAAACTCAATGTCTATACACCAACACTAACTACAATTTAAAAAGCCACAGGTGTGGAACCTTTAATAGCCATTTAAACCTGAGTGTGTCACCTTGTGTCGATATAACAACAGGGCTGTACAGCGCGCACGTGCGACATGAAAATTGGTCCGTGCGATGAATGAACGAACTGTTGTAGCACCGATGCAGATATATAATAGAACCAGAGAGAACGAGGAAGTCAGCCAGTTAGCATGTTAGCTTCCTGCTTCCGTGTTTCCCAAGGATGCAATTTAGTGGCCAAAAAATGCTCCATAGACACCAATTGAAAAGTGCACATTTTTTTTCTTGCCAAATAAAGCTAAAACAAAAGAAAATGTATTTGGTAATCCTTCATTATTTTGCTCTTTGTCTGACGCAACTGTTTGATGTTTTCAAGAGGGCCTGTTAAATAAGAACTGCTACTTAGAGCTTGATGACAGCTCGTGCACGAGTTTGGTTGTCCAGCTGTTGCTCTGACTGCAGCACTTCAGCCAATGAGTGTATAGGCATGCGTCTGCAGGTTAGATCAACAGCGTTGCTCGTCATTTCCCCTCGAACACATTCGCCAATCCGCACAGACGACACATTTTCTTGGCCATTTGTGCTGTGTAATCAGATTGGCAACCTTATGACATGGTGCCGGAAGTAAGCACCCATGGAACGCCATTTTTATAGATGGCGTCGGTCAATTCCATACTTTCTTGGCTGAAGTAGCTAGCCTAGCATCTCCCATTGAAAGTAATAGGGGTGGTACTTCCTCGCTCTCTCCAGTTCAATTATATTACCTCCATGGTGTGTGCTAGAGCGAGACGTGAAACAATGCCACCTCGCTAATGTACTTGGTAGTTATAGTCTGTCATATGATTAAGAGACACGATCCCACCTGCCTATCCAACACCATTTCCCACAATTCCTCCGCTGGACACAGTCGTATGAATACACCAGTGACTTGCGGTTGGAGGTTAGGTGAGGCAGAATCCTCACCGTAAAGCGAGCGATTATTCCCCCTCGCTTGATTAGCAATCACACGATTAACTAATTTAGTAAGACTATTCGGAAGAATGACGGGCTAATTCAAGTTTCCGCGGCGTTATTACTCATAACATAACATAACATATAACATAACATAACATGAATGGCGAGAACAGGCCGTTCAGCCTGTTCTCAGTACATCGAACCTGAAATGCTCAGGAAACTGCAGATTTGCGCGTACTTGCTTACTGGAAGTCGAAGGAAGCAATGCCATTCAGTTCTTATGCGGAGTTCAATGCTTGATCAATATGCAATATATTACCCTTTAAATACGCATTTTTTTTAAACCCCAATCAAAAAAATGGGGCGTTTATTTTCAGTCTTCTTTCATAATCCGAAGAACAAAAGGTTAAAACAATACACGAAATTATCGAGAGAGCTGAGATTTTTTCTACTGATTAAACGTATTTCCATCTTTGCTTTCTTGAATCGAAGCGTATTCGTCAATGAATCTTTTTGTCGTCATCACCTATCAGTATACAGGCTTCCTATAGGCTTGCATTTAATAGTTTTGATCGTCATCAGGTATAGTGGGGAACAGGTTGACCAAATCCAGCGATAAAAGGTTAGGCCACTGCCTCACATCACTGCAATGTCTCAGGAATACACTAATAAATAACAGCATGTATAAACAGTATTGGAGTATGTTTATATAAACAGTGTTCACAGAATGCAAAAATACTTAACTAAGTAGAATAAATATCAAATAGTGGGGACTGGGGAGGTCTGTTTAATGTTCATGCAAATTACTTAAAATTGTATGAATTGAAAGAATTCCGAGACCTTTAAAGTACTTCAATTTACAAAAAGATTATTAATATTTTATATGTCTGTAAATGATAAACTGCACTACTTGTGGTTGGTTTTAGAGATGTAACAGACGCTTTTACTGTCTTTTTTTTTTTTTTTTTTACAAGTTTTTATCTCGTGCTACAAGACTATGAACCTCTGTAGCACCAGCGCTATGAGCAGAAAAACCTAATGCACAGCCCTGAACAAGGTCAAATGTTGAAGGGTATGTAAACCGTTTCGTGATTTCAGTTATCAGTATGATTTTAAAAAAACAGCCAAACACCTATGTGATGATAAATGACTTCACATGATCACTGTCCTTAAATACAAGACATGTTTTTTGCATGAGTCATATATTCAAAATAAATGGCAACATTTCACAAATTTAACTACGCCATGCAGACTTTTGAGCACAACAGTAAATAGGGCAATAAATAAATAATAAAAACAAAAATAAATACAATAAGAAAATAAAAAAATTGGGAGATAAATCTTAAAATCAATTAATTGAAAAATAAGTAATTTCACTAATAAATGCATTGTATTAATTTATTTTTCTATTTATGTGCAGTTATTTATTTTCAAATTGACCAGCACATACAGTACCAGTCAAAAGTTTGGACACACTTTGCTAATGTCACAGCACTCAGTCTTCAGCGAAATTGAAATGGCTTAGCTTCTCTACACAATCTCAAATGGAAACTTGTGACAGCTAAACAGTCAGAAGTTAGAAGGGAATAATTTATTTGTTTGAATAGTGTCCAAAATTTTGGAATTCTCAAAGAGGCCATATTTTGCAAAGTAAACAGAAAAACAAGCTCCTTCCATTTTCCAACAGCCGAATTAAAGTCAGGCTGTTTTGGGACTTATTGGGCAAAAGGGCCCACGAAAAGCTCAACACAAGTGCAGCACATCTTTGGGAAGTTAGACAGCCACACAGCTGCAAACTGATTATAGCCATACGACTGTCCTTGTGTGTGTGTGTGTGTGTGTGGGGGGGGGGGGGGATGTGAGTATGCTCGCAAATATGACAACAAACGCTGGTTAGTTTGATGGATTTAAGAATTAGATCTTTTTTGAAAAATAAATGGTGCTTCTTTCTTTACGTAACATGTGTGGTAAGAAAAATGTGGGTATTTCCAAACTTTTGACTGGTAGTGAATCTTTGATAATTGAGACCTTACTGTCGACTTCTTTCCATTATTATTCCATGAATTTATTTATTAGATTATTTTGTCCATTTCTTAATCTGTTTTTGACTTTGGCAGTTTTGGTCCCCCATACATGCTTGCTACCGATGTCAAATAAATATTTGGTGTAAGTCAACTTGGCTAACTCAATTAGAAACCGAGCTATGCATGCTCATTGTTTAATTTATGGAAGAACAGGCATAACCGAGCCGCTGAGTTGCTCGGTCGCTTTTTCTTTCATTCCCATACATTTCTGGAAGAGGGAATGTTGAGCGCTATGTGGGCTGACTTTGTTAACGGGAAAGTTTCGAATAGATAATTGTTAAATGTTTTTATTATTGTTATTATTAGTCGTAGTAGTAATAATAACAATATCCCTCGTTCTTTTGTTGCCTTAAAACGTTGTTCAGGCTGTTCGCATAGCACAAAGATCACGAATCGTGCTCAGATGTAGCCTCTGAAAAATACAAACACATCAATGCGCATAGTTTACCGAGCAAGATTGCAAAACATCCAGTTGTAAAAAAAAAAAAAAAAAAATCCCACGTACACCGACAAAAACATCTCACAACTCCATTACATTATTCGTTCGATTTCACAGGTTATTTTATCTGAATCATAAAAAACTTACTATCTGGCCGTGTAATTTAGTGTGAACAAATGCTTGTAAGGGGTAATATATTTCAGTGAATACTTATTTGCGCACTGCTTTGCAACGGCCCACGTACCGCGTAAGCCTACATATTTTTAGGGCCAGTGCAAGGGATTGGCAGTCGGGATACAGCAGTATCTGACTTTCACCTGCAACTACATATCCCTACGATAAAACCCGCGATTGTGTACCATGCAGCTCCGACGAACAAAAGCTGAAACCAACATATTTGGATGGCTGATCGAACGCATCAGTTTCCCATGACAACACAGTACGGACTGTTGTAATTTGTGACGTTATTAGTAATTAATGGTTCCATTCTATGACGCATAATTGTAATTTCTATGCGGACAATATATATGCGAGCCAAGTTCGAGCAAGTTCAGAACTTCTTGTTGAGAAGTATTGGTTGGCGATCATCATTTCTATTCGAGGAAGACTTTCATTCAAGAGGATCTTTCTTGAATTAATGTGAGTTATCCATGCTGGTTTACTTGCAAATAACATAGGCTATAGCCTAATGGTAATATAGCTCGTGTGTGACTGATCAAAATGCGGCCCTTTTAAGAAGCATCTCGTGAGAAGACAAGTTAATAAACAACATTAATACAATGCTGTTTTTTGGTACATCAACTGTTGATAAAGTTTTAGTTTAAAACTAGTCTGTGGGGCAGCAGAGAGTGGGTTTAGCTACCAAGCTCGTTCGGAATGGTCGGGGGCCGTCGCGCTAGTGTTAACGCAGGAGAACTGCTTTCACGAGCTATTTGAGTTGCTTTTACGAGGCAACAGATTGCCTCGTAAGGACCAAAGTTCACATTTCATCGCAATTTTTTTATTTTTCGTCATGCTACTGAAGTGCCAGTACTGCAAAGAAGACGCTAAGGCTCAACCATCGATGCTAGATTGCTTAGTAATGACTGATTTACATTTGGGCCGTATCGTATGGACACTCTTTTAGGTTTCAAAAGGGGCGACATTAACTGCATATTGATTCCAGTACAATATGGGAAACTGGAGGAGTTGAGAGGTTGTTGTGTAGAGAAATAAGACCTTTCGGATTTTAGTAAGAATGGGAATTGGTAGCTAGCTAGCTACCGTATAGAGGTTTTCGGGGTAACAAATTTTGCTTTTACGTCGCCAGAACACGATATTGTGCGCAAGTTTATTTAGATAAATGTCTCGGGCTTTTTATCGGAGCTAAAGAAAACGATTTATTAAGTTCGTGAGTAATTATTATTTGGATCTTAAGTGGCATGCTAGCCAACATACTGTGTTGTATTCTTTCAGAGAAAAGTAACTATGTATCCCAGACAGCATTGCGTATTGTGTGCTCAAATGTGGTCAGCTACTAACTTTTACTGCGAGCTAGTCAGGGTGACAATGAAGCAATATTGCTTTCGCCCACTCCTACGAAATATATAGATACTACAATAGAGCAAGCTAGCAGACTGTTTTCACATGAGTAGCTACGTCGCAAACTTTTGGTTATTTTGAAAAGCCTTGCCAGTTAGACCAAGCTAGAGTCTCCATCCAGGAACTAGTTCACATTGATTTGTGTGCAAATTGCTCTTCACTCCCTTCCCCCTTTCAACCAAGAATAAGAGGAAAACAACACTTTCATCAAGACCGATTTATGGATAATTTAAGCCAGTAGTTTTTCTGAGTGTGTTTGCGCATGTGTGTACCTTTGTGTGCATGTCAGTGTGCACACTGATAAGCCACAAAATTAAAAATATCTGCCAAATATTGTGTTGGTCCCCCTCATGCCACCAAAACGGTTACGTCAAACAGACGTCCTGGACCCAAAGTTACCCAGTAAAACATTTCCCAGAGCATTGCACTCCCTCCGCCAGCTTGTCTTCTTCCCACAGTGCATCCCGGTACCATGCCTTCCCCAGGTAAATGGTTTGCACATGCTAGGCCAATGCACATATTGTAATAGAAAAGGGGACTTGCGGTAGCAGACAACCTTCTTCAGTTGCTCCGAGGTCCAGGTCTGACACTCACATGCCCAATATTGGAGCTTTTGGCGGTGGACTGGTGTTAGAATGGGCACTCTGACTTATCTGCAGCTACAGACTGCTATATGCTGCAGGGTGCTGTGCACTATTCTTTGTGGCACATTCCTCAAATGAGTATCACTAAATTTCTCTGCAACTCATGCCACAGTGCCCCATCTGTCAGTTCATATCGGATGGGATAGCCTTTGTTGCCCTTGTGCATCGATGATCCTTAGGTGCCCAAGACCCTGTTGTTGGTTCATCGGTTGTTCCACCTAGTACCACTGGCAGCAGGTACTGACCTCTGCCGACTGGGAGCACCCCAGAAGCCTTGCCACTTCGATATACTCTGTCCCACTTGTTTGGCCATAACGTTTTGGCCCTTGTCAAAGTCACTGAGCCTCCAGTTCTTCCACAAATTTGTTTGCCTTGTTACAATCCATGTTCCAAACACCACATTTTTATGTTCAGAGTTGATTAAATAAAGAGCGACTGAATTGCAACACAGGTCACAGACTGCCACATAGGTTACTAAAATGTCACAAATAGGTTACTGAAGTGCCACAGGCAGGTTACTAAAATGCCATACTGGTCACTAAAATTCCACAAAATGGGTTACTAAAGTGCCAATTCCTATACCTCTCTCTCTGAGCAGTATCCACCTCTGCTGCGTGGCCGTGTGCCAGCTCTAAACCGGGACCCGCCGTGCAGAGCGTTTGAACACGCAATCCGAGACGGAGAGCGCGCGACGCTGCAGCCCTGGAATCCTCATTCCCGTCCCCCTCTGAGGAATGTTTACGAAACAAACGGATTCGCCGCCGCAGTAATATGAATGCCGCCGGGGCACAACAGGAAGTCTTCACTCGCGCGTATTTCCCTGTCTATTTTAGGAGCCGCGTAATGAGGAATAATAAAATCCGAGCCATTTCCTTTTTAGGAGTGACACCGCCGGCCGCCACGCCCAGGTGCAGCTCCAGCGTCCCGCGCTTATATGGAAGTCAGAGTCTAACGGGGCGTTTTTTACAAGAGGGGTCGCGCTGCTTCACTGTATTGGATGCTTGATGTGCGTGCCGCTCGGTGATGTCACAATAGATGATTGACAGGTGAATCCCGGCTTTATTTTTGGAGGGATAGTAGCGGTGGCTGCACTTGATTGGAGGAATGCTTTCACTTGTGGGCAGTCTCCTCCCTAATTTCAAACCACTCCGACACGGTGGCTCATTTGGAGACTTTCTCTAATATTAATAAAAGACTTCCCCAAAATGTGTTTTTAATTAAGGGGAGAAATAAGCTGTTTATCTGCATTCATTTTAAATCATCAATGGTAAGTTTAAAAGTTTTTGAGAGTTTCCAGAACAGGCGTGCTGTGCTGGACGTGTCTGAGATGCATTCAGTAGCTGAGATCGGGGGCATGTTCAAGATTGTGGGGTCGAGTGAGAGCCCAGGAGTTCCTGCCCCTCGAATGATTAAACTACGTTTGGTCTTCTGAAGACAAGCGAGAAAATATGCAAACAGTCTCGTCTTGCTTTGGAAGATGGTGTCCATTGTTTTCGCAGTTTGTTCAATGGAATTTGTTGCAAATGTGACAGTTGAAGGGTCCTGTCACTAGAAATGTCTCCTAAAAAGTACGTGTCCTGGCTACCTTGCCAACGAGCCTGGCTCTTTGGCGACATGGTCAGTGCGTTTGACTCTTACCCAGGAGTCTGGGGTTCAATTCCCCACTCGGGCCCTCCTTCGGCCTGCCACACAAACCTTAGTTGCCCAGCTGGATCAGCTGCCAGCGTCTGTCATCATCAGTCGACATCATGAGTCATTCCATAAGTGGACCAAGAACTTTGAGACAAGTCGCAAGATGGTGGATCCAGAACAACTTGCAGTTGAAGCGAGGATGGCGTAGTAACAAAATATCAGATTCGAGAAGTGCGATGTGTCCCGGGTAAAAGCAAGAACAGTATGAACATCCCTCACAAAAATGGACCAAAATGAGAAACATGAAACCATAATACTTTACAATGGCGTTGCAAACATTAGCTCCCAACCCCTCAACAGTAGCCAGTAAATGCAATTGTAATTTCAAAGGAGTCTTTGAGGAAGACAAATAAATCCCTTTTCCCACTCAGGCATTCTATAACCTACTGCGCCATTCAGGCAAACGCACAAAAGTTTGGTTGTGTCCAGGTAAGACAGCGGGTCATATTTCATTCTGACTGCACAGCTGACGTATAAATACGCATCGGAATCTCCACTATAAAAACCCACTCATCACGCATAGCCAGCCCTGCAGGCGCGAAACACAGGTTTAGCGGTTAGCGGAGGCTAGCTGTCACTGGAGGACTAGTGTTCAGTCTGACAACACATAATCCCTCCTTTGTAGGAGAGATCTGTTGGGGGCACAGACGGCGGATGAGAGGAATCGAGGCACTAACCCTGATGGAGAGGAAGATGAATTTACCGAGACACACCTGCAGTGATCAAACAAAGACACAAAGCTGTCTCTTCGACGGACAATCCTCTCTGTTTCAGCCCCTGCGTGTGTCTGCGCTCGTCTCTCAATCACAGTCCTCACTCTGTTTTATATTTTCTGTTCTCCTCTCCTCCTCTTTCACTACAAGTCTTTCCCTCTCTTTCACCCCGTCTCCCTCCTCCTGTCTCATTCTGTCCATCCATTTCTCTCCCCATCTCTCTTATACCTTTGTTATTAGATAAAGCCAGCCTCAAATTCATTCGTTACCCCTTTTGTCATCATTATTCGCTTTAGGAAAAAACCACTTCGCCAGGTTTGGTTACCAGTTTGTTAAACAGGTGTAATGATGGAACATTCTGACCGACTCGCCCAGACACGTTACTTGTCCGAAGATGCAAAACCAAAGCACCAGCGCTCGCCCACAGCGAGGGAACACGGCTGGGGCCTGGGAAACCACCCTCATCATCCAGAAAAACGGGTGCGCAGGGTCGTTTTAAATGGAAATTACCGGAAATGTTTTAATTCATCAACGCTGACCTCAACAACTAATTACTACTCTTAATTCGCGCAATTATTTGCTGATGTGACTTTAAAGCACATTGGGCTCATAAATACTGGTCACCCATCCGTTATCTAAAGTGTTTATTCTGACTCAGAGACATGGGCGGTTCGGAGCCTGTCCCAGCATGCAGTGCTAATCTAGCGAGTGCTGAGGACAATATTTGCGTCCCTGCATGAGCGCTTCACCACTGCCGGATTCACAAGTACTGCTGAACAGGCAGCTGATCATTAGTTCATTAGCTAACTGAGACAGGAGAGACTGGGGGGAAAAGAGGTGGAGATGAAATCCAAGAATAGATATGACCTATGACCTCCTCCAGGGACTCGAGTATCTCCACCCCTCCTCTGGATAACGGTAACACTGAGTCGAATACAGAGCAGAATTCAGGCCTGGTTTTTCATTTGCCGTGATGATTCACTGAGCATTAATGCAGCTGATTGGCCAGGCTTAGCTCTGATGATTCACTGAGCATTAATGCAGCTGATTGGCCAGGCTTAGCTCTGATGATTCACTGAGCATTAATGCAGCTGATTGGCCAGACTTAGCTCTGATGATTCACTGAGCATTAATGCACCTGATTGGCCAGGCTCCTGCACTCCTCTGAATCCCAGGTACAGGGAGGCAGAACACCAGCAGGTTCCTGAGCTCCAGGGCCGCGATCAGACCAGCCGCCCAACAGCATGAATTTACATTTATTTTTCCGTCTCGTTAACCATTTTCCCTGATTTAGGGCTTATGCGTTTGCAAAGGCAGTTATCTGGTTTCAGTAAATTGGAAAAAACATAATCATCAAACAGGATTCTGAAGTTATTCCACCGTCTTAACAATAAAGCAGTCAATCACCGCCAACCTCTATCTCCGAAAATTAACCGAATCAGTGACACTGTGGAAAATTACAGCAGTCAGGGCGGATTCTCGCGGCAGCTATAATACCAGCACAAACTCACATGTCCCACACATAATAACCTTAAGGAGGAAGGTTACCGCTAATTGCTTGTTCACAGAACTGTCCAATTAGCAGCAGGTTGTTAAACCACAGAGAGGCAAATTGGACAAGAAGATGAATGAGAGAACATGACAATTCTCCAGAAACACACACACACACACATACATACACACACACACGCGCGCGCGCGCGCAAACACAGCACCATCAAACGTGCTGATGGGTACAGCCGTTTACAGTCTCAGGCACCACTGAGCACATGATTTAGCTGCAGGTGAAAATGACTCTGCTGTATTAACACAGGACAGCGGTTTCACTACAGCCCAGATCTGCGAGGATTCCAGGTTTTATAAACCACTGTTATCCAGCTGAAATTAAACGCTTCACGTCAAAGGCTGCTTGTTTCGCAATAATTATGAGGATCACAGGATGTTCCTGTTCGTGATCGGTGAACTACAGGAAAGCGCCGTTTGATGACTTCATACCGCAAACCGCGAGGAGGAAATCATCGGGAGACCCAGCGTTCGCTGTCGTAATAACAGCGTGCAGAATGGGGCAGCTCCGACCCTAACTGGGGAAACTGGGGTATGGCAGTTTAAGCACCAGTATAGCTGCAGTAAGATCACAGCAGCTGTTGGGCCCCTGAGAAAGGCCCTTAAACACACTCTACTCCAGAGGAGATGGGCCCCGGCTTCCTCTAATCAACTGCCAAAGGCTTTGGATAGAAGAGTCAGGTAAATAACTGTACTGTCCGAAACTGCAGGTAACGTCAGGGTAAGTCATTTGGCTGCTGAATTTAAACTCCACCCCCGCCGTACACATACTGAGGTCTGACCAATGAGCAGCTCTCTCCTGTTATAGGAGTCAATCCAGCTCTTTTCAATGAGCCTTTTACAGGTTCACACACAGGAAGCACCAAGGGGAATGGTATGAGTGTGTGTGTGTGTGTGTGTGTGTGTGTGTGTGAAGAGAGAGAGAGAGAGCGTGTGTATGTGTGCGTGTGTGTTTGTGTGTGTGTGTGTGTGAGAGAGAGAGAGTGTGTATGTGTGCATGTGTTCGGGCGCTCGCGCGTGTGTGTGTGTATGTGTGCATGTGTTCGTGCGCGCGCGTGTGTGTGTATGTGTGCATGTGTGTGTGCGCGCGTGCGTGTGTGTGTGTGTGTGCAGCGTGTGTGTGTGTGTGTGTGTGTGCGAGCGTGCGTGTGTGTGTGTGTGTGCGAGCGTGCGTGTGTGTGTGTGTGTATACGTATGTGTGTGTGTGTGTGCGAGCGTGTGTGTGTGTGTGTGAGAGAGGAGTGCAGCTCTGAAAGATGAATGAAACAGGTCTGCCTTTATCAGCTCCATCCAGCCGAGCAGAGCTGAACTCTCTCCTCTCTCACACATATATACACACACATACATGCATACATGCTCACACACAGCACACAGACACACTGCGCCCATACACACACACCAGCAGCCAATAACACGCCAGATACACAGGACAGGCGGGGCCACAGATCTGCTGCTGTTAGTCACCAAGGAAATGCTGCAATTTACCTGCGAACATCTGCTGTCACTCTAATCTGATACAGCTGCTCCCCCTCTGAAGAGCAGCTCTGTGAGTGTTCTGTATTTCTTCATTCTGTGCTCTAGAACCGCTTCTGTGAGTGTTCTGTATTTCTTAATTCTGTGCTCTAGAACTGCTTCTGTGAGTGTTCTGTATTTCTTCATTCTGTGCTCTAGAACTGCTTCTGTGAGTGTTCTGTATTTCTTCATTCTGTGCTCTAGAACCGCTTCTGTGAGTGTTCTGTATTTCTTCATTCTGTGCTCTAGAACCACTTCTGTGAGTGTTCTGTATTTCTTCATTCTGTGCTCTAGAACCGCTTCTGTGAGTGTTCTGTATTTCTTCATTCTGTGCTCTAGAACCGCTCTAGAACCTGTATTTCTTCATTCTGTGCTCTAGAACCGTTCTGGGAGTGTTCTGTATTTCTTCATTCTGTGCTCTAGAATCACTTTTGTGAGTGTTCTGTATTTCTTCATTCTGTGCTCTAGAACCGCTTCTGTGAGTGTTCTGTATTTCTTCATTCTGTGCTCTAGAACTGTTTCTGTGAGTGTTCTGTATTTCTTCATTCTGTGCTCTAGAACCACTTCTGTGAGTGTTCTGTATTTCTTCATTCTGTGCTCTAGAATCACTTTTGTGAGTGTTCTGTATTTCTTAATTCTGTGCTCTAGAACCGCTTCTGTGAGTGTTCTGTATTGCTTCATTCTGTGCTCTAGAACCACTTCTGTGAGTGTTCTGTATTTCTTCATTCTGTGCTCTAGAATCACTTTTGTGAGTGTTCTGTATTTCTTCATTCTGTGCTCTAGAACCGCTTCTGTGAGTGTTCTGTATTTCTTCATTCTGTGCTCTAGAATCACTTTTGTGAGTGTTCTGTATTTCTTCATTCTGTGCTCTAGAACCGCTTCTGTGAGTGTTCTGTATTTCTTCATTCTGTGCTCTAGAACTGTTTCTGTGAGTGTTCTGTATTTCTTCATTCTGTGCTCTAGAACCACTTCTGTGAGTGTTCTGTATTTCTTCATTCTGTGCTCTAGAATCACTTTTGTGAGTGTTCTGTATTTCTTAATTCTGTGCTCTAGAACCGCTTCTGTGAGTGTTCTGTATTGCTTCATTCTGTGCTCTAGAACTGTTTCTGTGAGTGTTCTGTATTTCTTCATTCTGTGCTCTAGAACCGCTTCTGTGAGTGTTCTGTATTTCTTCATTCTGTGCTCTAGAACCGCTTCTGTGAGTGTTCTGTATTTCTTCATTCTGTGCTCTAGAACTGCTTCTGTGAGTGTTCTGTATTTCTTCATTCTGCTGAACTTCTGTGAGAACTGTATTTCTTCATTCTGTGCTCTAGAACTGCTTCTGTGAGTGTTCTGTATTTCTTCATTCCGTGCTCTAGAACTGCAGCGACTCCAGCGACCAGGAGACATTCTGACACCAGCATTAAAATGTTAAGGGAAGAACATTATAATCACATATCAGTGATGTAGCACCGTAGAGGGTTATGACCATCATCCACCCAAATTCCTAAGAAATATTCGCACATCACCAGTATCTAGTGTTCTTCTCTGTACTGAACTAGCGTTGAGGGTTAAACACATTTAACGAACTGGCCAAGCTTTCAGAGAGAAACTGTCATTTACATAAGGAGAGTGAATGACAAGCCATTTACCTGGGACATGCCTATTTTGATGAGCACAAGCGCCTAATATCTAAAGTGCCAGGATTGAATACTATGGTACTGAAGATTCAGCTCCGTTCTGTACCTATGTTTATGAAGTCTGATGAGAATTACAGATACTCTACACAGGAGTTTTTCCCTGCGCTGTGGTCCTGTGTTTACAATCCAAGAGGAGGACTCTTGTCCTTTGCAGAGAAGAGTATACATTACTGCTGCATCACAGCTTAGCCTTTCAAAGGTTATTTTATAGTTTCAAGGTGAAAATCTTGAACAGTTTTCCTTTTAGTGCCATCAGCTATAGAGAACAGTTGAGTTGAGTGTTCACCACCAGCCAGCACCTAAAATCTCTCAGGACTGACACTTCTGTTTTCACCATTTGGATGTTTTTACTTCTGAGAATTGAAAAGCACAGATATATTTATGATCGGAGTCAGATTTCGTGTCAGATGCGTGCTGATACCTGTTCTATTTTGCCCAACACATCCCACAGCCAGTAAAAGCCTTTCAGAGGCCGAGCGTATGAGGAACAGCAGTTCACCAACTGAGCTCTTACTCTCATGTGAAGGGCCATTCTCAGTCACGTGTGTGACCAAAAATGTAACAAATAGTAGAAAAAATCTCCTCCAATTACAAAAGCATTGGAGGTTCATGATTGTGGACCTTGTATAAGAGTACTACTTATCCAAGTCTATCAAGTAAAAATGTTATTTGTTACATTAACTTTAACTACTTAAGGTCAGAGGTCAAATACGACTGGTCATGTGTGTGACTTCACACGGAAACAGGTTTTTCATAACTCTATTTGACTTCAAAAACTCTGTGAAGTTGAAAAATCTAGAATTTTCATAGTTTTGGGGTATGGAGAATAGCAAGGAATAAATTTGATACCTTTCATTAATTTTCAAAGTATTTCTTTATTTGATGACATCTGGTCATGTGTGTGACATTTTGGTTCACTTCTCATATGGCCCTGAAGCTCTGCTGATCTTTAACACACTGTTTCACACATGTTTTACAGTCCAGAGCCTTTTACTGCCAGCTCATCCAATGGGAAGGCACCACACACGGTGTTCATCCAATGAGAAGGCCCAAAAAAAAAAAAAACTGATCTGAAGACGCCAAATAAACTCCTCAGCCAATGGGAATACACTGCACATGCCATTCATCCAATGGGAAGGCACCAAAAAACTGCTCATCCAATGGGAGGACACCAAACAAACAGCTACGCCAATCAGAAAACACCAAGCACACTGCCAATCCAATGAGGAGAAAAAAAAAAAAAAAACAGCTCATCCAATCAGAGGACACCAAACATAGCGCGTGCCCAGCACTTCCTGGATCAGAGCCTGCAGACGTCATGGCGACAGAAGTCTGCTGTTTAAATAACGCTGGACTACATCAGCTCCAGAGCCTCAGGCCAGGGGTGAAATCGCACGCGATAAAAGCGAGAGAAATGTTAAATAAATGAGCACAACTGGAGAATAGAAGGGAAATTTAATTTCCATAGTAACATATAAACGAGCATGTGAACACAGGCAGCCAAAAAAAGCCCTTAAATTATTATTATGTATCAAAACCCCTCATATTTAATTCAGCACGTTCACCGTAAACAAGCTGCCATCACGTTACACCCTGATCGCGACCTGGCACGTGAACAACTGACCCACCTCACACAGAGGAGGTGAAAACCCTGCTTGTTAGCATTGCTCTGTCCAGCGCTCTCCACACGATGTGCTCTCACAGCAGGCTACTGAAGATGTCTGATGGTGCTCCTACCCTTTCATCAAAGCAGCCCCAACGTCAGCTAAATTCCCCAAACATCTGCTCCTCTCCTAACACCAGACGCTCGCGGTAAAGCCTGCGTTTGTAAAGCTGCCAGTTTGACCCGGTCCAGAGGCTGTTATCACAGCGGGGGCCTCTGGGGTTCTGCCTCGACAGAAAATCTGCTCTCTCCTCCAGACGCTCAGAGAAAACAACCACAAACACGGCCTCTGTAAAAACAGGCTCTCAGAGAAGAGAACACTTCCTGTTTTACTCCAGACACGAGGAAAAGAGCGCCATTATCTCCCAACAGCCAGTGTGTGCCGTTCCACAACATCCCCATCACAGAACATTAGATATTTACAGGTGTTTCGCCAACGCCAATTACATCTGATTATGCCAGTGTTTCCCAAACCTCTCCTGGAGGACCACCTGTCCTGCATGTTTCAGATCTCTCCCTGCTCCAGCACAGGTGAGTCACATGATCAGCTCGTTACCAACCCCTGAAAGCTGATTGATAATGAGTGGATCGTTCCAATCACCTGTGCTGGAGCAGTGTGGGGTTAAAGCCTAATGCTACAGCCCCACAGCTGCGCTGATCCTACTGTCTTCACACTGAGGCTTCACCCACCAGAACTCCCTGTGCTAATCAGGCACCGTCATCACTGCGATATCAGCTGCCGGCCCACGAATCACCACAGAACACTTCCACAAACACCAATCATTCACTCACTCACTCACTAAATCTTTCACTCTCTCCATCACTCACTGACTCAATCACTCACTCAATCATTCACTCACTCAATCGTTCACTCTCTCAATCACTCAATCATTCACTCACTCACTAAATCTTTCACTCTCTCCATCACTCACTGACTCAATCACTCACTCAATCATTCACTCACTCAATCGTTAACTCTCTCCATCACTCACTGACTCAATCACTCACTCAATCGTTCACTCTCTCAATCACTCAATCATTCAATCACTCACTGACTCAATCATTCACTCAATCACTCACTCACTCATTCACTCACTCCATCAATCAATCAATCAATCAAATTTCATCTTTTAAGCACCTTTCATGTTGGACTGCAAAATACTGATACAATGTAATTATATTAAAATAATTGCAGACAAGAAAATGCACAATAAAAGGTTGTTCTTAGAACAATGACTTGCCGAAATTGAAATTTAAAAAGGTGTAAAGATATATCATATTGTCAAATGAATAGAATCAAAAAAATTAATTTTAGCTAAAATCGAAAAAATGTTGCCACACTGTGACATCATAACACATACTTACGTCAGACTGACATCATTCCGACTCCTAACTGCTAGAACCGCATTACGTTGATGAAAAGAATGGTTTCAAGTCTCTAGCTTAATTAGAAACAAAGTTTTGGATCAAAATTTGTTTTCGACCTTTTGTGTGACCTTGACCTTGACATAGAAACTGACCTTTGACATAGGCGAATAACCTACGCAAACGTCTCTAAGTTTTGTTAAGATTATTGCAGGATAAATGGCAATAGGGTGCGTAACTAACAAACTGACAGTCAAACAGACGTGAAACACGACCGACTGATGTACTTGCGAAATCGTACGATTTTGGCAAGTAATGAAAGGGGAGCAGAGTCCTAAACCGTATCTATAAGATCTATTTAAATAAAAAGTGGATCTCTCTAAGAACCTGGAACATCTAAAGCCATGGCTGGATTAACCCAAAGACTGGTGTTCTGTGGGAATCAGCTTGTGTGGGGTCAACAGTTAAGCACTGATGTCTCTGTGACCCAAACAGAACACACAGATTAATACAGAACACACTGGTTAAGATTCTAATAACAAGTCATTTATGCGAATTCTATCTTGCAAAGACAATCTCTAAAATCCAATCAACCAACTGAATTTGAAAAAAAAAAATCTTAAAATCTATCCTAAAAGATAACCATAAAGAGGTTTTAAAACTGATGTAATGCATATTCTCGGTCAACACACACATGCGAGTTTGAAGTGATCGGTAGTTTATTCATGGCTTTCTGGGGTCGAACAGAAAACGCAGCAGGGAACTCTTGCCAGTTTGCGATGAGAGCATGCATTAGTCTCAGTGTGTACCTCAGAGAAAAGCGACAGCACTTCTGAAATGTTTCTGAGATGATAAGAGGCAATTTTGGTGATATTTCTGTCATGGGCTTGGAAATTCAACTCAAGGCTTAAAAGCACAGATAATGCCAGCTGGGGCTCGATGTTATGTGACAGCCATTTTGAGTTTGAGCAAACCGTCCCCCTGTGGGCCTCTGCTCCAATAATTACACCCCGGGTTTCATCTTTCCGAACAAACAATGCAAAGACTCCAACCCACCATAAATATTTATTTCCCATAAACACTCACAGTGGATAAAAACACACTGGAAATATGCGGAACCACAGAGCACTGATATAGTTACAGTAAAATAAATGCATTTACTGGCAGAATTTTACAGTTATAGCACTGATATACAGGCTACTTTTGGAGTCCAACTCATCAGAAAATGAAGCCAATTACAACTGCCACCTAATCCCAACGGATACAGCATCGTACAGTACTGTACAAATGTTTAAAGCACCCTTAATTTTTTTTATTTGAATTTGAAATTTATTTTTTGTTTTCCACATCTGTGTTGCTGACAATAGAGTTCAGGTTTGATAACATATAATTTTACTCATAATGTTTAAATTTCATTAAAGACGGCAAATATAAATGATATAGCCTTGACAGAACCCTAATCTCAGCATGATCACGGCTGTCTGCAGTCATCCGGTGAGAAAAAAAGCCCATCCAACGACAAAACTAATCAAACTACAGGACAGTGTACCTTAAATGTAGGTAAAGGGCAGTCACAACAAATATTGATTTGATTTAGATTTTAACGATTCATGCCTCTTTATGGTACATTGTTCAATATTAAGAAGCTTCTCAGTTCATGATTTTTGGAAGCATCTTTCCCAAACTGTATAGTTTTAAATGAGCCTAAAACTTTCAGACAGCACTGTATGTTGAGAGAAAAAGACCAGGAGTGCGGGAGAGATAGAGGGAGGGGGAGAGAGAGAGAGAAAGAGAGATAGGTACACCAGTGCCCCCACCCTCACCACAGGCCAGTGTTTACATGTATAAATCTCACTCAATAAGCCCCCAGCATCAGCTGTGACCAGAATCAGCACAGAACTGAAACACAGACCCTGATCTCAGCCTCCAAATCACCATAACCCCCCGACCCCCCATACTGAACCAGAGCACAGAGGAGCCATGTTTGTGCCAAGGAATCAAACCGCTCTCCGCCTACATCCCAAATTCAATCAAAACCGCCCAGTCGCCCTCATAACAGACTTTCCCTGGACCTACAGTCCAGTCTGTAAGCCTGAGAACTGGACTGTGTGAAAAGCACTGTGATTCCTGCATATCTCACACATTATGGATGTAAAAAAACATGCCAGCCAACGCTGAGTCGCTACTTTAGCCACATACGGCTCGTTTTCACACAGCAACAAGCTGAGGGGTGGAGCCAAAGAATGAGTTACAGACTGTACTATATACTACTGATATCATATTATAATACACACTAAAGTACGCAGCAGGGAAGTCTGTGACTGACCTTGCTTAACCTTACAATATTTCTCACTGTCACAGACACACTACAGGCCAAAATATTAAGAACACCCTGCATTTTTCAGAATTTGGCTGGTTTTTGTGATCTTACAGTTAATTTTGAGCAACAAAGGCACACAGAATGTCAAAGAGACGCTTGAATTGACTAAAAACGTTGCTGCTAACAACTGTATGTCTTGAAATTCAACTTGAGTCGCTGTGGGATGAACTTGACCGGGCAGCCAGAGAAGTGCGCCCATCAAGTTCAAAAGAGCTCATGAAGGAACTCTTGAGAGCCCGGAATGAGTTATCGGGAGGTTCTCTCCTTAAACTGCGGGAAAGAATGCCTAGGATATGTCAGGCTGTGATCAAGGTTAAGGGAGGGTACTTTGTTGAAAGTCGAATTTGAACATGTATATCTCTTAGCAAATAATTTTGCACATTTCTAGCTAAGATATGTGTTTCCATGTTATTCTTTTTCCCGTTGCTGAAAATATACTTTTAGTCAAGAAAAACCAGCCAAATTCTGAAAAATGCAGAGTGTTTGGAATATTTTGGCCTATAGAGTAAATAAAGAACAGTATAACGACAGAAGTGTTTGAATGGCACTGGAATAGGCTCGGTGTATCTCCGCATATTTCCCTGCTCAGCTCATGCCTGTGAGCAGTCTCTCCTGAGAGTGTGTGATGTTGGCACAATGAATTTACTCCACTGGGACAAAATAATACGCACACTCACACTTTCCACATCCCAACAGAGCTACGCCAGGGAAAAGAAATTAATTCAACCATCCATGAACTGATCCGCTAATTGCTCATGATCAGGGATACAGGAGGCAGGAGTCTATCCCAGCATGCACTGGGTGAGAGGCAGGAAAACAACCAAATCAGGAAGTATACTGCCTTCATCTTTGTCACTTTATCCACCCCTATTAAACCACATGACTGTGCCTAATCCATAAAGCTGTAAAATATACATTCTCACACACGTTTGTACCACATAAATATACAGTAATTGGACAAAAGAAGAGTATTTATAGATGTGAAAGTATATGTAATGCCCACCACACACACAGGCAGATTTATAGAGATTAATCTATAAAATATTTATGATCCACACATCTACATACATACAAACATAAATGTACAAATGACATGATTAATTCATAAACCAGACCTAAACAAACATGCACAGATACACACCTGCACACCCTTCCGTACATTAATTTTTTCAAAAGACCACACACAAGCACACACACATGCACACAAACACCCACACACACATGCAAGGACACACAGACATCCGCTCACATACACACATGCAAACACACACACACACACACACACACAGTCCTCAGTGACAGGCAGATGTGCAGGACCATCGGAATTACTCCATGGAGATTAGTCTGGCCTGGGAGTTCTGGGATGCACACAGGCTTCGGGAGTTTGGGACAGATGGGGATATGGGGGTACTGGTGCAGCCCTGAAACAGTGAAACTGGGGTGTCCCTCACCAGCTTATGTACACCTATCAGCCATAACATTAGGACCACCTGCCTAATATTGTGCCAGTCCTCCTGACCCATCCAGGCATGGACTCTACAAGAGCTCTGAAGGTGAGCTGTAGTATCCCATGGACTCTACAAGAGCTCTGAAGGTGAGCTGTAGTATCCCATGGACTCTACAAGAGCTCTGAAGCTGTGCTGTGGTGTCTGTCACCAAGACCTCAGCAGCAGATCCTTTAAATCCTGTAAGTTATGAGGTGGGGCCTCCATGGGTTGGACTTGTTTGTCCAGCATATCCCACTGATGCTCGATGGGAGTAAGATCTGGTGAATTCTTAGGCCAAGTCAACATCTTGATCCCTTTACTTTCCTCAAACCATTCCTGACCCATTTTAGCAGTACAGCAGGGCACATTATCCTGCTGAAAGAGGTCACTGCCATAAGCTGTGCTGTAGCATCCCATGGACTCTACAAGAGCTCTGAAGGTGTGTTGTAGTGTCTCATGGACTCTACAAGAGCTCTGAAGGTGTGCTGTAGTATCTCATGGACTCTACAAGAGCTCTGAAGCTGTGCTATAGTATCTCATGGACTCTACAAGAGCTCTGAAGCTGTGCTGTAGTATGTCATGGACTCTACAAGAGCTCTGAAGGTGTGTTGTAGTCTCTCATGGACTCTACAAGAGCTCTGAAGCTGTGCTGTAGTATCTCATGGACTCTACAAGAGCTCTGAAGGTGTGCTGTAGTCTCTCATGGACTCTACAAGAGCTCTGAAGGTGTGCTGCAGTATCTCATGGACTCTACAAGAGCTCTGAAGCTGTGCTGCAGTATCTCATGGACTCTACAAGAGCTCTGAAGCTGTGCTGTAGCATCCCATGGACTCTACAAGAGCTCTGAAGCTGTGCTGCAGTATCTCATGGACTCTACAAGAGGTCTGAAGGTGAGCTGTAATGTCTCATGGACTCTACAAGAGCTCTGAAGGTGTGCTGTAGTGTCTCATGGACTCTACAAGAGCTCTGAAGGTGTGCTGTAGTGTCTCATGGACTCTACAAGAGCTCTGAAGGTGAGCTGTAGTATCTCATGGACTCTACAAGAGCTCTGAAGCTGTGCTGCAGTATCTCATGGACTCTACAAGAGCTCTGAAGGTGAGCTGTAGTATCTCATGGACTCTACAAGAGCTCTGAAGTGGTGCTGCAGTATCTCATGGACTCTACAAGAGCTCTGAAGGTGAGCTGTAGTATCTCATGGACTCTACAAGAGCTCTGAAGGTGTGCTGTAGTATCTCATGGACTCTACAAGAGCTCTGAAGCTGTGCTGTAGCATTCCATGGACTCTACAAGAGCTCTGAAGCTGTGCTGTAGTATCACATGGACTCTACAAGAGCTCTGAAGGTGTGCTGTAGTATCTCATGGACTCTACAAGAGCTCTGAAGCTGTGCTGCAGTATCTCATGGACTCTACAAGAGCTCCGAAGGTGTGCTGTAGTATCTCATGGACTCTACAAGAGCTCTGAAGGTGAGCTGTAGTATCTCATGGACTCTACAAGAGCTCTGAAGCTGTGCTGTAGTATCTCATGGACTCTACAAGAGCTCTGAAGCTGTGCTGTAGCATCCCATGGACTCTACAAGAGCTCTGAAGGTGTGCTGTAGTATCTCATGGAATCTACAAGAGCTCTGAAGGTGTGCTGTAGTATCTCATGGACTCTACAAGAGCTCTGAAGCTGTGCCGTAGCATCCCATGGACTCTACAAGAGCTCTTAAGGTGTGTTGTAGTGTCTCATGGACTCTACAAGAGCTCTGAAGGTGTGCTGTAGTATCTCATGGACTCTACAAGAGCTCTGAAGCTGTGCTGTAGTATCTCATGGACTCTACAAGAGCTCTGAAGCTGTGCTGCAATATCTCATGGACTCTACAAGAGCTCTGAAGGTGTGCTGTAGTATCTCATGGACTCTACAAGAGCTCTGAAGCTGTGCTGTAGCATCCCATGGACTCTACAAGAGCTCTGAAGCTGTGTTGTAGTATCTCATGGACTCTACAAGAGCTCTGAAGCTGTGCTGCAGCATCTCATGGACTCTACAAGAGCTCTGAAGCTGTGCTGTAGCATCCCATGGACTCTACAAGAGCTCTGAAGGTGTGTTGCAGTGTCTCATGGACTCTACAAGAGTTCTGAAGGTGAGCTGTAGTGTCTCATGGACTCTACAAGAGCTCTGAAGGTGAGCTGTAGTATCTCATGGACTCTATAAGAGCTCTGAAGCTGTGCTGTGGTGTCTGTCACCAAGACCTCAGCAGCAGATCCTTTAAATCCTGTAAGTTATGAGGTGGGGCCTCCATGGGTTGGACTTGTTTGTCCAGCATATCCCACTGATGCTCAATGGGATTAAGATCTGGTGAATTCTTAGGCCAAGTCAACATCTTGATCCCTTTACTTTCCTCAAACCATTCCTGACCCATTTTAGCAGTACAGCAGGGCGCATCACCCTGCTGAAAGAGGTCACTGCCATTAGGGAATACTGTTTCCATGACGGGGTGTACTTAGGTCTGAAACAATGTTTAGGTCCGTAGTACGCGTCAAAGTACCACCCACATGAATGGCAGGACTCAAGGTTTCCCAGCAGAACATTGCCCAAAGCATCACACTCCTTCCGCTGGCTTACCTTCTTCCCATAATGCATCCTGGTGGCATGTCTTCCCCAGGTAAGCGACGCACACACATCCGACCATCCAAATGATGTGAAAGAAAACGTGATTCATCAAACCAGGCCACCTTCCATTGTTCATTGGTCCAGTTCTGATGCTCATGAGCCCACAGTATGCGTTTCAGCAGAGATGGCTCAGCATGGGCCCCCTGTCCTGTCTGCAGCTACGCGGCCTCATACACAACTGTCATGCACTGTGTGTCCTGACACCTATTAGAACCAGAATTAACTTTTCAGCAATGTGAGCAAGCAGTTGCTTGTCTGTTGGATTGGATCACATGGGCCAGCCTTCACTCCACAAGCACATCAGTGAGTCTCGGCCGCCCATGAGCCTGTCGCCGGTTCACCGGTCAGCACTGACCACTGTGGACAAGGAACACCACACAAGAGCTGCAGTTTTGGAGATGCTCTGATCCAGTCATCTAGCCATCACAATTTGGCCCTTGTCAAAGTCCATCACATACATACACTCGCCCATTTTTCCTGCTTCCAACGCATAAACTTCAAGGACAAAATATTCACTTTCTGCCGTATATATCCCATCCACTGACAGGCGCCACAGCGATGAGATAATCAGTGTTATTCACTTCTTCTGTCAGTGATCATAATATTATGACTGATCTGTTTTTTTTCTGTGTGTGTGTGAGTAGGGGTGTGTGTCAATGTATCTAAGAGCCTGCTTGCGTATATCCGTGTGTTTGAATGTGTGAGTGTTTGCGTGTGCATGTGTGTCTGTATGTGTGAGGACGTGTGTGCATGTATGCGTGCGCACAATTACCCCTATGTGTTTGTGTGTGTGTATGTGTGTATGCACGTGAGTATGTGTGTGCGTGTGTGTGCGCATTTGCGAGTACTTGCACGTATATGTGTGTGTGTGTGTGTGTGTGTGTGTGTGTGTGTGTGTGTGTGTGAGTGCATATGTGTGTGTGAGTGCATATGTGTGTGTGTGTGTGTGTGTGTGTGTGTGTGTGTGTGTGTGCAGGAGTGTGAGTATGTGTGTGTGCGCGCATGTGTGCAAGAGTGTGAGTATGTGTGTGTGTGTGTGTGAGAGAGAGAGAGAGTGCGAGTACGTGTGTGCATGTGTGTGTTTGTGTGTGTGTGAGAGTGTGAGTACATGTGTGAGTACGTGTGTGTGTGTGTGTGTGTGAGTGTGTGAAAGAGTGTGAGTGTGTGTGTGTGTGTGAGAGTGTGAGTATGTGTGTGAGAAAGTGTGAGTACGTGTGTGTGTGTGTGTGTGTGTGTGAGAGAGTGTGAGTGTGTGTGTGTGTGTGTGTGAGTGTGAGTATGTGTGTGAGAAAGTGTGAGTACGTGTGTGTGTGTGTGTGTGTGTGTGAAAGAGTGTGAGTGTGTGTGTGTGTGTTTGTGTGTGTGTGTGTGCGCTGAGAGCCAGTGTGTAACTCATTTCTCAGCTCCACACACAGGTCTAGACTCTGGGTGAGAGAGAAACTCCTCATTCCAGCTCATCCATGTTTCCCATCCCTGCCCAAACGCAGAGTGATCACTGAATAACACACACATTATCATGTCTGATGAGGTCAAACGCTGTCTGCTACATCAGCATGTGTGTGACAGACAGACAGACAGACAGCAGGAATACAGTAACCCCACTGCCCCACGCGAGCACAGCCTCAGCCCGTACAGACCAAAGAACAAACACCTGGAGCCATCCTGAGATGTGATGTCACAAACAGCAGGCGAGTGACTGGCTGAGAGCAGGCGGGTGGATCAGGAGGGGGCGGAGTTAGGGGTGGGACGGTGGGAAAATGGCAGCGGTGATTTATGGGGTCACAGTGAGCCGTGGGGACTCTGATAACGGTGGGTTTACTGAAGACCCATCACAGGCCTGTCACTCACGGCAGGCTAACAAACAATAGCATCTCTGCGCTACATATGAATGAGATCTCTGCCGCAGGAGCTGAGAGTTATTCATCTGTCAAACCATCAGCTTCGGTCTTTCTAAACTGTCCAAACCCAGCTGCCAGATGAAGTGAACATTGGAGGGGGGTTTCCAACACAATCCAGCACAAAATACTGATGTTTCTGCCAAACGTCAGTTTTCCAAGCCGCTGAAAAGCAATAATTTAAGAGATTTTTCAAAAACCCAGGAAAGCAGCAAGGCACGTCAGCCATGTTAAGTCTCTTTTTGCCTAAATTACCGTTCAAACTTCCCTCCCTCTGATGAGAGCAGGACCCCTTTATGACATCATTAGGGCTCATTATGAAGGGCTCTCCGCTGGCTCAGGCTGGACCAGGTCAGGTGATCAATCTGTCATTTGTAGAATAGGCCCAAGACCATAAATGAGCATCATCCTTAGTCACTGGACTCTCAACGATATCTGAATTCTGTCAAACAGATTAATTGAGAATGTTCTGTTCAGTACGCTGTAAAAATGATTATATTCATCTCAGCTTGCAGGCATGATTAAACGTACCGAGGACACACAGATCTGTAACGGACTGGCTCTCTAAGGACAGTGGAAAAACTCTAATGCTGAGACTCGCACACCATTAGCCGTTAGCATATCAGCTTTCACACCCTCCAGCAGCGTGAGATGGTTTTATATCTGCCAAAACTCTCGACACCAAAGTCATGACATCCTGGCTATAAAAACCCCAGACAAAACAAACACTTCCTGTTATTAAAAATTCAAAGTAAAAGCTCAAGGTGCATCGCAAATCACAATGATGCATGATACACCAACATGTCTTCACCATGGGAACAATCATTTGTGACAGATGGCGGTAATAGACTGTGGCATGCAATAACTGCAACAGGCTCGGGAGGTGGCCAGGCTCATCTCGTTTGATCCAAGGCACCATGGGTCGATCCAAAGTCCAGCAGAGGGTAATTTTAAGACCTTCACAGGGCTGCCAATGACCATTTTGAAGAGTAGTTTTATTTCAGAAAGAATTTGTAAAGATACTGATTCAGTGTTCTAGAACTCAGCCACTGTTTCTGTCACCAGCAGCGATTGTGACATCAGCAGTGGAACGTTCAGATCAGAGAACACTTGTTTGTGACCTCACAGGGGTCAGCGTGGATTTTACTGGAGGTATATTAATTCTGTGATTTATGCGATGTGCTCAGTTCTGCCAACAGCATACCATAAAGGCTCGACTCCAAACACTGTGTAATTAAGACATGCCTCGGACACCAAACCCCGCCCCCTATCACCCAAGCAACACCTACAGTCACCGTCCACAAACCCTGTAGGGAACCTCAGACCACACCCCCTGACGACAGGCTGACAACCACCTCAGCTGTTATTTATTTTTTTTTTATATTTTTATTAGATTTTTTCCCACAAAACAAAGGGAGCACCAGTCCCGAGCCAATAACTCACACACGTACACACACACACACACACAAACACCCCGATAGGGAGAGGAGCGCAGGGGTGCATGACAAAACTAAACAAGGATAACCTCGACATCAATAAAAAAAGTACTCTAACAACCAGTCGACCCTGAAGCCAAAAAAAAAAAAAAAAAAAAAGTGGTCCGGCCAATGAAGAAAAGAACCACAAAAAAGAGGGAAAAAAAAGGGGACAATGCTGGTCCTTACAGCTCTAGTACATACACCTGATTAACAGAGTTACAACCCGGGCAGCATCAATACAAAAACAAAGCACTGTGATGCAACTACAAGAATTCATATTGAGTCCAGGTGCTTCATTAAGGGACCCCAAGATTCTTCCCATTTATGTTGACACTTTAAGTTATTAAATCATAGTTTCTCCACATGAATATCTGAAACAAGATCATGCAGCCAATTTTTAAAACAAGGTGGGGTAGGTGCCTTCCAGCCTTTGAGGATAAGCTTTTTCGCTAGTATCGAGCCCAACAATAGACCTGTCTGGATGTGTGGAGGAGGAGATAGAGTGTCCTCCGAACATCCAAAAACAGCCAGGTCTCTGTCTGGAGAGAGTGTCCGGCGATATACCCCAGAAAAAAGGAAAAAATACTTGATCAAAATGAAAAGATTACTGAACAGTCCCAGAATGAATGAAGCAAGGTGGCATCATTTGATTTACATTTATCACAAACTGGAGACACAGAAGGATAACCTTACAATAATGGAAAGGATGAATTACTTTGAACTGTAATAACCTATGTCCACTGTTTACTGAGCACTTGCGTACCCAGGAGAGTGCGGTCTTCCATATTCTGTCAGGCAGTACAGCATTCATTTCCCTTTCCCATGCCTTCTTAATATAGGATGATGATTCACAATCATTAGAAAAAAATTAACAAATTTAGAAATAAGTTTTTTTTCTGTCTGGAGAAAGCGAAAACAAGTTTAGTAGACTATGACTCTCACAAGTAGATTCAAATTGGGGAATATTTTCCCTTACAAAATGCCTGAGTTGCATATAACGAAAAAAGTTAGAATGAGGAAGGTTATACTTCTGACTTAATTGACCAAAAGAAGCAAACTCTCTGTCTACATAAAAATCCTTTATAGATTTAAGCCCTTTTGCCTTCTATGCAACAAATGTGCTGTCCAAAACTGCTGGGGCAAAGGCATGATTATGACAGATTGGTGTGTATATTGATATATTAGGAACTTTATAAACATACTTGATTTGATTTAGAATCTTAAGTGAATTTCTAACAACCGAACTGTGACTCACTGATTTGACAGACGCTGCCATGTTGGTAAACAATAAAGAGGACAGTGAGGCATATGGCTTTTTTAAAGACATAAGTTCTAATTTTATCCACAAAGGAACAGAATTTAGTGATTCATGGTCTGAAGACCCCCATTGCCAGTATACCATTGCCCCGAGCATTAGCTGCCCAATAATAATCTTTAATTACTGGGATACCCAGACCCCCGTCCAGAGTGGGTCTAAACAAATGTGTTTTGGATAATCTGTGTTTTTTGTAACCCCAGATGAAATCTAAAACAATTGATTCTATTTTTTTAAAATAGTCAGTAGGTATAAATACCGGTAAGTTTTGAAAAAGATATAGGAATTTTGGTAAAGATACCATCTTTATGGCATTTACTCTACCCATCATGGACAGTGGCAGGGTCCTCCAGTATTCTATGTTGCCTTTTAATTTGTCAATGGTTTTATCTAGATTCAGTCTGAGCAGCAATTTGGGATTTTTCGATATCTTAAGTCCATGGTATGTAATATAGTCCTGACCAATTTTCACTGGGCAATTTTGTAAGGCTATATTTCCTCCAATTGGCATTAATTCACTTTTGGTATGATTTATGGTATAACCTGAAATTTTACTAAATTTCACTAAATTTACCACCTCAGCTGTTAAATCACAGGTTTCTGATGCTATTATAATAATCCAATGCGGTACTCTAACAGCCTCAAAGAAAGAAACCCTTGGCTCTTTGACAGGTCTTTGAGAACTCTCCATCATGGCTGGGAAATGAGGAAATCTCCCAGACTGAACCCTTCTGCCTAAAGACAAACCTTCAGTTGGTAGGGTTCCATTATGACATCACAAAGGGGCCTAGCAATGTCATGAAGAAACCCTATCAATGGGGTTCCTTCATGACATCACAGAGGAGTCATTAGCATCTATTTTATCCCAGCAGCTGCTCACTATTCAACGGCTGTTCTTTTGCTCCTCACACAATCCCATTATATAAGACAGAGGAAAAATAAGCACATAAAATGTTCACGATCTCAGAGAAAGCATAAATATTTGAAGTGAAGGAAAGCACTCGAGACACACACATACACACACACACACACACACACACGCACAGAGGGAGACGCACCAAGGCAGTGTGGAGAGCCACTGAATATATTTCTGAAACAGCCCAGCAGTAAAAACACGGGGTTCAGTAAATCTGAATTACAGCAGCGTCCTGTAGCCTCCCAAACGAGCAGGGCCTTCCGTTCTGTCAGCAATCCCACAATCCCGCGCTGCGCTCGGTTACGGTTACCGCAGCAACAGATGTTCCGATACACTGCAGACCTCAGAGAAAAGTTCTCAGGATTCCTCTGAGTGTAGTGACTGTACATCAAACTTGTACGACAGCGAGATGCAAGATGCACTTATATCCCCGCGGCCCTTTTAATCTAGACTTCTGACCCCAAGGAAGACTGGTAAAATAACACTACTGAACATGAAAGCCTGAAGTCAGAGCAGTCAAATATAAGCTAATACATTTAGAAGTGTTAGCACCTCAGCTCTACAGGCACTATCCGCAGGAGCTCTGACTCAAGGCCTCCCGCCTCGTTTACTCCTGCAGGATAAGAGTTACTACACTGGGGTTCGACACCCAAGGGCAGATATGACCAGTGTACATTATGAATGGCACAGGACTGAAATAGAGGGGGAAGGGATTTTCGAAGTGAAACATATTAGCACAGGCCCCGCCCCTCTGGAGTAAAAGCCAGCATTTCATTCGCTCGCCACTCAGTCCGTCTCTCAGAGGGGCACAGCCCCCTGATTGGATATTCCCCGTCACCTAGCAACGGTGAGGACTCTGGGATTGGATGGTCATCCAGGGCTCTCGAAGGAGAGAGGAGGTCACAGCAGGACGGACAGAAGCCCCCGTCACATGACAGGGGGACTCGGCTATGGAGGCAGGCTGTAGGTCGCAGCACGTTGGTCACGCAGGAAAAGATGTGACCCCGCCGTGCACATCTCAGCCATTCAGTTCTGTGAGCTGAAGGAAAGATCCGGTAAAACATGGAGGGACTCCGTGACACAGCCCCGCATTCCAATACATGACACTTATTCTGCACACGATTATCTCATGCAACTTAAAATACACTGATACTGAGGAAGGGGCCAGTCCCCGCAGAGCAGTGTGGGGTCAAGGGCCTTCCTCAAGGGCCCGACAGCTGCACTGATCTCACTGCAGCTGCACTGGGGCTCGAACCACCAACCTCCTGTGTCCCAGCGACAAAACCTAAGCCATCAGGCTACAATACAAACCCCACCTTCTCCTCGCCCGGGTCATGTGACCCAGCCCCTCGCAGAGCGACAGGGAAGCACAGTTCACACGCGAGCGCATACTCCAGACACACTTCACACAGAGCACCGGAAGGGAGAAAGGTCATTGAAAGGTCACAGGCCTGACCCCGCCCCCTAGAGCTGAGGGTTAGTGTAAATAACAGGTGTGGAAGAGACAGGTCAGGCTCAGGTCTCTTAGCAACAACAACACATTCAAAAACATACAGTCCAGACGGAGCGGAAATCTGGAAGATTTACTTCCTGTCTGGCCGGAACCCTTTCCCCATTCCTAATTCCACAGAGATGGTCTGGGCCCATCCGGGTCAGACCCGGGGCAAATACTCGACCCTGGACTCGCAGAGAGAACTCTGACATGCTACTGACAGTTACTGACACACACACACCCACCATCTCCTGTAGAGCAGCACTGTTCTACAGGAGCGCCGCACATTTTAGGGAATATACTGTACAATGCTTCAGGTATATTTTAGGATTATACAAACGTTTGACCGTCTTTTTCTAACCATCACAATCCTGAGTAATAAAACCTCGCCAAAATAATACGGAGGTAAGTTGTGCATTAGAGGAACTGCACACCTGAATCTCTAAATGTTTTGAGGGATTTGCATTCGCGCCTCAGGTCAGGGTTAGGTCACGAGGTCGACCACGAGGCAGGTCCGGGTACATAACCATGCGAATCACGACTCAGAATCTACACTCACTTCCTCTAGAGGTCACAGCCTCAACCGAACCAATCCTCACACAGCCTGAGGACCACATCAAACTCTCACGAAACCACTTCCTGTGATGTCATAATGGTGCCCGTCAATACAGGAGACCTCAGACAAGGTCAGTGATAAAGCCGTTAGCACACTGCACATGCAGAACCAGTAAAGGAGTCCGATCCAGACTTCAATGATTCAATTTCAATTTAGTATTTGAAAAACTCCTGAGAAACACCATGAGAATTTTTGAAATTGAAATCAGGCTTCTCAAATTGAGCAAAGGGAGACATAACTGACGCCTCATTCACATGTGGCTACGGATACACTAACACACTTTCAAAGTTCAAAATCCAGACCTGGCACAGGGCTTGCTTTAATGCACAGTCCCTGAAGAGCTTAGATTGTCTGCAGGCTGAGATCTTCTCATCATGATCTCATTTTCTCACATTCAGACCTATAACAAACAGTGCAGGACTCACTGATGCTCGTATCCAAAGCAACACACCCAACACTATCAACATTCAAAGGACAGGACAATCACTGAAGGAATGGAGGCTATAAATACTTTGTTAAGGAGTTAAACTAGCCTTGTTTATTGCCAGAATTGAACTTGCGACCTCCGGGCTTGAAATACAGCTCCATAATTCTACAGTAATATCCACCCACATCTCATCTTACTGACGTCCACAGAGGAATTGCTATTGGACACAGTCACTGTCTGCCAGCTGTTTCTCAGCCCAAACCTCCACAGCTGAGCACAGGAGTATCCCAGAATCCTCCTGGCAAAGTGCCTGTGCCCTCTCGAGTCTCTCTCATTGGACGAGACGCCAGAGCTCCGTGCCAGTCTGGGCACGCTCAGTTCGGTTCAGTAGCAGAACCACGCTAACACAGGATTGGACCGGCTCTTTCCCAGCTCACAGTAATAGGTCGGCACACAATAACACAATCTGCGCACATTTACTTAGCACCGGTTTCTCCTCCACACACCGGGATATGCTCACTCCTCTCATGACCCCTGACCCCGGCCCTGGTCTCTGTACTGAAGCTGGTCCCCAGGGCTGTACCATGGATGCACGACACATGCTGGGGAATGTTTCATAACTTACAAAAATAAACTTCATAATCAATAAAGTCATAAAAACAAGCTCAAATTCTCATGCAGCATCCAGGAGGATCCACCCCCAGAAAAATAAAATCAATGCAGTCAGTCTGACGCACTGATGCCTGTTGCATGAGACTCCAGACCTTCGAATGGATACATGAACAGTTCTAAATCAGCTCCTGAGCCGTTAGGAGCCAAACAGGAAGTGTGTGGCCGTGCTGGAGCAGCGCTCGAGCTGAGATGCAGAAACACACTCTCCCAACACGCGAGTGGAAGGAGGGGACGCGTGTCCGGACACCGCGAAACGCAGCAGCTCGGGGAGCACATGCTGCAGTGCGGGGATTCAATCCGGACCGAGACCAAAGCACAACACAAGCTCACACCTCAGCGTTGAACATGGCCGATACAGCATAATGTTAGAGGTCAATTTACAGTCTTGAGCCATTATGCACCAGGAAGTCTTACTCTTACCTAAAGGTAACGTTTGAAATCCATAGTATGTATGAATGAATTTATATGATCACCATTTAACCAGTTAGAAGTCAGAGCAAATTCTCATTCGCAAAACCAAACCAAGAGGGCTTGCGTGACACAGAGCTGCACATGGCTGATGTGATGATCCATTCTAAAACACGATACACTGCAGGGGTCTGTCACACCAGGCTGGGATATTAACTGAATTTACTGCAGTTTGTCTTGTATTATCTGAATAAGGGCTGGTGATTTGCAACAGTCCAGCATTTCCACACCCGATTGGCTGCAGACTCTGGTCATGTAATGAGTTGGATTAGGAGTTTCATGCAGGACAGAAACACAAAACCTGGATCCACACACACAAGACCCTCTGCATGAGATCGGTTTACTGCATTTCGCTATTCAGATCTTAAGGAATCCATTAACTGATACATGTAGCTCAGCACACAGTCAAACTCACCTCTGCCTCCTTCGCGGGTCTGACCTGGCGACAACGAGTCAAACCGGTCACGCTTCGGTCGATGCAAAGCTGTGTTTACGGCAGCCATTACAGCCTAGAGAGAGGCGAAACTTATAATTCCACCCAGGAGATGCAGCGGGCTAACGTCACGTCAGACAGACGTGCCGTTTCAGCAGAGTACGCTTCACTGATAACCGCGTCGTAACATCAGCTCGGGGCGCGCGAGTTCTGGAACTTTCCGCAGTGCGATGGGGTTTGGGGGCAGTCCGCTGGCCCCCCCGGCTCCTCAGGGCAGTTGCCCCCGGGGTCCTCACAAGACAAACACACCGGCCAATATTTGAGTTACATCTGCATAACGAGGACTTCAACAAACTGCATCCTGAAATGCCGTCACATTCTGCCCTGAAAAACAGTCATTATTCCACAGGAGAACCCGACACCGCAGCTGCTGTTCTATAACACACAGGTGCAGGAGAGGTTCTGAAGGTTTGTTTTGTTGCTTCTTGTGTTTTTTTTTTTTTTGAGGGGGGCAGGTCTCTGCCAAATGGGTCTGTAGTGGAATTAGTGCCTTTCCTGGGTCATTTCCGCATGCATTACTTCTCCAGAGCTCACCTTCCTCTGCTGTGCTACTGAATTCATATTTCCACTAAATCGCCTCAGTCACACACAGTAAGGTCATATTTTCTCATGAATGGGTAAAGTAAGATGTTAGCTCACAGAATGAGACCAGCACAGCGGTCAGGACAGGCTCGTTTCTGCAGTGTATTCTGTGTAAATATTGTGTGAGTTCAGAGCAAATGCTCATCAGTGGCATAACTCTCGTGTCGCCTTAGCAACAGACCTGCTGTAAAGGAAGTCTGTTCACCGGCCCCTGTGCCCCCTACATAGGATTTATGACCCTCGGGCGACCCCGAGCGAGTGCTGTCAAACGCCAGCGCAACAGTCCTCAAGGGCTATCCCAGAGGGCACTGCTCCGGACTCAGAAAAACCTGCAGCCTTTTAATGGAGCAGAGAGGACAGCTGTCAGGACCCAGAGTACAGCAAAAACATCGGCCTTTCTTAAGCGTATTCACCCGGTAATGATGCTCCTTTAATATGTTTCTGTCAAGCAGAAAATATCTGCTTTCTTTAAGTTATTGTTTACTTTACAAGAGTAATCAGGAAAATCTTGAAACCTAACTAAATTGCACTCGACACAGTTGACCCCCTTGGGGTGCTTTACAGGTGGGCATGCCCGCCCTTTGACCCTCAAAGAATGAGGTCAAAATTGGACCCGTGACCTTGACATCAAATAAGGCATCTGGAGAAAACCAATATGAACAACTTCTGTAAATCTGAGGGCTGTTCCTTCAGCCGTTCACCAGCTAGAGCTGTAAAAATCGATGGAGAGACAGACAGACGGACGGAAGGATGATGGGGGGGGATGACGATACCCCATTGGCTAGAATCGACCAGGGGATAAAGAGCAGTCAAAATTCTGCCCTCACAGGCAAACAAAAGTGTCTTGAGTCCAAATACAAGATAAAAATGCTTGCTAAGATGGATTTATTATTCATTTTTTGCAGTGAATACACTCACCTCATTAGCAAAATTTTCACATTAATAAGCAAATAAGAAATAAGATTTTACACAAATACAAGCCCATTTTTCTTTGCCTCAATACTCAGGCTTCTGGGGGGGGGATCTGGTTTAAACTGGAAAAGCCTCTTGAGCCAGGACCTGCAGCTGTCCTCTGGAGTGCGCCTCTATAAAAGGATTCTACACTGTGTAGTGTATCCCCTGCATTAATAAAGTTTTAAAATCATTTGAGTTACGCATCGCTAGCGTGCCGCGACAGAAGAACTGCGCTGCGGAGTCGTTTGTAGTGCCGGTGATATTTCTCCCACAATGCTCCATTATTTAGGTGGCAGGAAAATTCATGAACATCCCCCCTGTTTCCTGCAAGGAGAATCACACACTGCAAAGGATGCTGCGAGTCGTTACGGCAACAAAACACTTAGAGCCACGAATGTGCTAATTTGCGCACGGCTGAAACACACACCACCAGCTGATGTGTAAACAACAGAGACACAGCTGTTTAACACTGTCTGACTGCCAGTAACTTCTGTCTGCTCAACAACTTCTTTGTTTGTATTTTTTGCTCAAAGATCCACAAGGATATTTGTGCAAAAGGATATCTGTACATGAGGATATCTGTATATCTGTAATATCTGTGCACAATGATCAGGGAGGTTAAAAAGATCTCGACATGCATGACAAGAGCATCATTTCCCAACAAGCAAATATGGCTGCCTGGACAGAACAACATTACAGCAAGTTAGGAAAAAAACCATAGTGTCGTTCGCAGCTGAGACGCATGAAGAGTTTACTGCATCAGCCGAGGCTAAACGTACACGCCCACAGCAGTACTGCTGCTATATAAATACACATTTTACACATCTACTGGCAAAATACAGCAACACTCCTGCTAATCCTTGAGTTTATTTACCCTTAGAGCATTAAATGCAGCTATTGTTGTTCAATAATGTAAAATAAAAATCAAAACTGTTGAAAACCTATCATGTGGGGACTTGTTCAAACAAGTCGCAACATGATAGGTTTTCAACAGCACAAGATAATTAAATTTATATTTTTTAAAAAATTTCAACTTATTAACACAACCTGACATAGTTTATCGCAACAGTTTACTTGAACAAACCCTACAGTGACAATTACACTTAATGAAAAAAGATACCTCGACCGCAAATATGCGCTTAAAATTATCTTAACCGAACAGAAACAAAACAGTCACTCCTGGCGTTTGAGAGCAGTTTAGCTCTTGTGCTAAATTAGAGTTCAGGAGGGGAAAATTCAAACATCCTCTCAGTCAGTTACCGGCGAACAGGCTCACCGCCGAGCCGGATAAAATGGCAGATTTCCCGCAGTCAGAGTCTCATAGGAAGAGTTCGGTGCGGCAAGAGTCGCATTCAAACACCCAGCGGTGACGGGAAGATCTCCCACAGAGAGCAGATTATAGAGGTCCGCTGTGTGTTTGTGCCCTGCTTGGGTTTTTGTGATGAGGGGGCTGTACTTTTTGATTAAAATCTCAATATCCTGCTCACAGTGATTCTCATAAATTACTTTAATGTGCCAATCCTGTGCTGCCACAACAGAGATGTCACTTCCTGCAACTGACAGATATATTGCTTAATAATGACACTCCAATTTAATATCTCATATTTTCTGACTCCTTCCTTCCTCTCTCTCTCTCTCTCTCTCTCTCTCCCTCTCTCCGCAGATAAGCCTGTTGTATATGGATGATGAGGAGTTTATAACTGGTTTTAGATGCATCACTGGGAGCAGCAGAGAGGTCCTGGCTGTCAGGGATGTGATTATTTTTGACTCCCTCTCGCCGTGTCTGAACGACACGTAGGAGCTAAATAACCTGAATCAGCCGCCGTGACCTGGAGAGACATCACACACCTGAGGCCTTCACACAATCAGCAACCGCCATCCGACCCAGCTGCATCAACACTGCACTACACACTCCACACACAGGGGGGAGCTATAGAGCCCACATCCCTCTATATCAGGGGTCTGCTTCCCTGTCAGAGGGCTACAGAAGCCCCACTATACCACAGCCAGGGGCCAAACAAACCCAGGCCCCATTTCACAAAGCAGGATTAGAGTTAGCTTGGTAACTGTAATGAGTAATGCTCAGAGCCCACTCTAAACTGGAAGGAGGACTGGAGTGATATGAGCCATTCCAGGTTTAGATCCAGCTAACTCAGTAATCCTGCTTTGTGAAATGAATCCCCGGGGCTCCCCAGGATCAGGGATTAGCAGTCCACTGTCCTGCACGGTAATTCCGAGGACCCAAAGCTTTGCATCAGCGCATAATACTGGACCACACTCAATCTGCAAACTTTTCAGCACATCTGTCATTGCACTGCCCTCCCCCTGAGGCAAATGCACACTCCTGTGGTCCCCAGTGTAAACTCTTACACAGTGACACACCGCAGTGTTTCTGCAGCTAATGTCATTTTCAGGCATAATGTTTTATTGCCTGTGGTACACCGGACTCCACAATGTTGACCGGGAAGAACAGTCAGTACTCATGTATACACTGGGACCCCAGTCCATACAGACCATGTTCTGTCCAATCAAAGTCACTCCCTCTGCATCAAAGCACACAGGCCTTGCCGACAGACCTCCAGCTATCCCAGAGTGCAAAGCGGCAGATTAACAGAACAGACTGCACCACATGAGGTGGTGTACACACCGGGTTCACGGAGGTTATATCAGCAAGCGGCATTAATCTTTCACAGGGGAGAGAAAAAAGAACCTTATTAAATGTTCTGGAACGTTCTTCCTGACTTCCATTTTAGTGTATTTATCTATTTACTTTTCTCGCGCCGGGAGGACAGAGTTGGGCTGTTTCTTTAAGGGGGGGGCGGCTGTCAGTTTTTACAGCTCGTCTGCAGCTGGGAATCTTCAGCAGCCGAACTCTAGGGATCTAACCGTCTCCAGGGCCACACAAACCCTGACTTCAGCGTCTATGATGCGAGCGTCTATGGTACAAGCAGACAAGTCCTCCGGGACGCAGAGAGACAGACAGTTGGACAGACGCTCTCGCTCTCTGGCCTGTGTAGACAGGAGATGTGAAGGGGCTGAGAGGGGGTGGGGGAAATGCCACATTTTCAGACCCCCTCCGGTGAAGACCCTGTCAGTCACCCTCAGGTCCCGCGAGTCCCGCCTCTTTACAGCAGTGTTGTCCAATCATGGCTACAGGGCCGCAGTTTTGTTAAAGCCGGTCTTCTATGAGTTAAAGCCACTGAATACACATATTTGGCCAGTCTTTCTAAACAAGTTTTAACAGTATGTAAGTTTTATCCTTCAGAAATCATATTTTATCACAGGGCAGGAATGTGAATCACAGGAATTGAAGCCTAAGGGTTGTGTTGATTAGCACGAGTCGGCCGTGCTCGGGGGGGACAAAAAGGGGGTGAATAAATAAAGAAATAATAAACTGCGCTCCAGAGACAGTTAAAGGTCAGAACAGCCCCCCCCCCACACACACCCCGCAGTCTCTCAGAGGGGGAAGCACACCCCATACCGGCCCAGTCCAACAGGAGGAAATGAAACACCGACGGCTCGCCCTCCTCCCATGAGCCCTTGCTCCTCGCGACTGACATGCTGCCACACTTCCTGATAGACAAGCCGCAAAAACTACCGCTCACTCTCTCCCTCTCTCTCCTCCTTACTCTCCTCCTTACTCGCTCTTTCCCTCTCTCTCTCTCTCTCTCTCTCTCAGTCTCAGGGGGCAGTGGTCGATCTGCACTTTAAAATAACCCCTCTGAGATAGAGGTATAAATCCCTGCGCAGTGGACCAGGGTGATTAAAATAACAGACAGATACTCTGACAGGCTTTAATTACACACCAGCCAATGAGAGCCAATGAACAGGAAGCTGATGGAAGGTGCCAATCAGCATGAGTTCAGTCCTCTCTAATGCCAGGAGAGACACTGAGATTGGTTCAGGGAGTGGGCACGTGTGCCAGAGTGTGTGTGTGTGTGTGTGTGTGTGTGTGTGTGCCAGAGTGTGTGTGTGTGTGTGTGTGTGCCCATCATCAGAGGGGTTCTGGCGCTGCCAGGTTTCAGTGCCCTTGGCAGTAGTATGTACTCATTAGCAGGATTAAGTCACACAGCACAGCTTTATCTCCTGCTGTCATAATGCAGCCAGAGATGCAGTGTGTCTCTCCAGTGTGTCTCTCCAGTGCCCTCAAAGCCTCTTCAGGTCTTTGTTTCTGACAGATATGTGACCACTGCTTTTCCACAACAATCCAAAATAAGCTCATTCTATCGAAACAACTTCTGTTTCAAAGAGCTCCCTCCGCCAGTGAAGCTGAACGATCATTCTGACGGTGTCTCCACTTCGCCGAGCTAACACAAACAGATTAACCAATCAGAACTCTCATTCTTGGGGGGTGAGAAAGAGGACAATGCCATCCGCCCAATGCCTGGCTCCCTGGCTGGGGCTGCAGCCAATAGAGGAACAGACTGCCGGACACACTCTTTCAGGTTCTAAAGGTGCTGTGAGGACCCGACGAGAGAACCATCGGCACTGCCCTCGGTGGAACACTCAACTCCCCTTAAAGATGAAAACAGGCTCCTGCAGGGAGATGGACCTTGTATTGCATAAATGACCGCACCTTTCGTACATATATCTCCCCACCCCACATTTTCAGGCACATAAAAAATTGGACAGTTTAACACTGTAAAATAGGGTAATCATTTTTAACATTTTGTGGCGTATCCGACACATGCAATGGCTGCTTGAGGACTGTGACACACAGACATCACTAGACGCTGGGTATCTTCCCTGGTGATGCTCTGCCAGGCCTGTACTGCAGCATCTTCACTTCCTGCTTGTTTCAGGGACTTTTTCCCCTCAGTCTCCTCTTCAGCAGGTAAAATGCACTTTCAGCTGGATTCATACCCAGTGATCAACTTAGCCAGCAAAACCAATATTACAAAAAATGTGTCATTGTCCAGTGAATTATGGTGCTCACTGTATATGCTGGGTTTTGTCTGATCTTATGGCAGACAACATTATTCACACTAAATTTGGTCAGATACTTTTTCCCTTCTGGGTGCAATGCAATCGGAACCATTTCTGTAGATGAACCATGCAGTGAATCTCCAGTCATGGAGGTTGTAGCATGAACTAAAGCTAATATTCATATGCTCACGTCCTCCACATTGGCCTGGAATGGTGTGAAAGCTGTGTGTTTCTGCATGACTTACACAGGCCTCAGAAGCCCAGCCTTTGTGCAGTTCACACTACAGTGCCCCGCTCTCTTATCTCTGTATTAAAGGTCCCACTCCTCCACTCACTGCTCCCTGATTATGTCTGTCCAGAGCCATAACCGGTTATCCAATATTCAGGCCTGAATCACACCTGTTAGATTATTTAAACCGACACATATCTCACCGGCCAGCTATGATTTATATACATTAGACTGCCTTCTGGCATGTTCCATATGACAGGGTCACACCAGGGACCAAACACATTAGGTCAGCAGTAGATGGGAGAAATATCCAGACATGATGAAATAATTGTACAAAGCTGTGTCAGTATGTCTCGAAGCTGAATCATAGAACTGAATTTTAAAGGTTATGTCTGCAGATTTTATATTCTAAGCCATTCACCCTGATGAATATTCTACATTATAAGAAACCATTCAAGTGTGAAATTATGTGATTTGCATGATGCTAATGAACAGGGTGGCCAAGTTTCAAAGCTTTACACTATGAAATATTTTAAGCTGTAACGTGCCCCGATGATTCGGAAATGTGAACAAGCAGGTTTACCAAACCACACAGGTTTCAAAAACTTGGAAACATTCAGGGTCAAATTACAGACCTGGGGATCCAGAGGAACCAATTTTTCTGATCTGATGCATTAAGAAAATGTTCTGGATGTGTTTATAGGTCCTGTAGTTCTCTGCCTTTCCCGTGATCCATATCTTTAGAGTGCGAGCGCTGGGTTAGACAGTGAGCAGCCGGCAGCTCTGAATGCGGAGTCACTGGTTTCGAAATGAAGGCTCCATTTGCTGCTTGTGTATGTACGGGGCACGCTCACTTAAGCGGTTTTTAGGGCGTGAATCTCATGTTGGCAAACCGGCAGAATTGCAAATGGATCCACCTGTTCCTCTCATATCTGTTCTTCCCGTCGCCTCCGCGGCGGGCGGCACTTCAAAGCGCAAAATCCTGAGGGTTATTTAAAGAGGCTTTAATGCGATTCTCTACCAAGTCCGCAAGTGAAAATGGTGAGACATTCACGCAAGCTGAAAAGAGTTAACATCGCAGAAAGGCGAGGATAAAAAGGCGATGCTGTAGGAAAACCGTGCTTTCATGCTAAACTCGAGAAGAAATCTGCCCCTGTTTGATGAAGTGTAGCAGCGGGCATTTTGGACACAGAACTGACAGCGAAGAACATTTGGCACGCAGACGCGGTCAGGACTCGGCAGCGCGAGGCACCTGACGGACAGTGCATGAGTAATGAGCTTCAGTCGCTCTCCGCGGTCCTGCGCGCTCATGTGAAACGGCCTGACAGCGGTAAAAGAGGGGAAAGTCAAATGCTCCCTTGCCCTTGTCTCCTTCGTTCATCGCAGAGGGAAAACGGGGCGCCCAGTGCCGGCTGGCTGATGTCATAGCCAGAGGTGCGTGACCCTCATTAAAGTGCAGCGCAGATAAACGGATAAAGCCGCATTTCATAATAAGAAGGCATGCGCTGTTCTGTAACCGTCCCGCTCTCAGAATTCAAATCCGAATTTCGAAACGCGTCTACTCCAGCTTGTATGCAGCAAAGTACCCGGGAACTTCCTGCAAACCAAATGACCTTCAAAGAAGAGCAGGCTATTTTTACACGCATTGTCACTCTGGATAATGCCTAAATCCTATACATAGCTACATCAGCAATGCAGAGTTTTGGAATCAGCCGAGAATGACAGCTTGCATAACGAACTCGTAGGCTAAAAACCGCGGTGCGGAGTACAAATATGGAACTCAACATTTTAGCGGTTTAAGAAACTGACATTGTTAACAGGCCAAAATGAATAACGCATCACTGTCCTCTGGCGTATGGCTGTATCGTGACTGTCATTTTAGGATGCAGGAACATAGTTTGCACATTCTCAGATTAAAACTAGGCTACCCTACACAACGTACATTCACGCAGGGCCTCTATTTGTCATGCAAAGGTGCAAATCTAGTTATAGCCACCAGTACCTTAAACAATAAACAAACGCGAAGCGGATTTTTGAGGCCGAAGTCGCAGTTAGAAATGCATACTTTGGTGAAGTACATGTTAGTCCAACATCAAAGTTATTAAACAGACGCCTTTATTCAAAGCGACGTGCAGGAAGTGCATAGAATAAGGTCACTGAAACGATTACACTACAGATCAGGCAACAGGTAATATGTATGAAGAATCAATCAGCTCAATAGCACGCAGAAGGTTGGCATGCATCGGTTATATTTGAGCGGTACATACAGAAAGGCAGGTAAACGAGCTGACAAATTTCAATTAGAAATCACAAAGCAAGAAATGCTATGATACAGGGATAGCCTTTCGGGAGGGTGTTCGTGCTTGGCCAAAGACTGAGACCTAGGTCAGGACCTGGCTGAAATGAGTCTTTACGTCGTGATGGAAGATCGGCGGAGATGCAGTTCGAAGCGACACGGGCAAGTCATTGAGTTCATCGAGTGGATTGGAGCGGAATTTCTTTCTGATGTTGCAGATTTTGAATCCTGTTGCAACACCTCCCCTTATGCACTGCAGAACCTCAATTGAATACTAATGTGCGAAAATTGAAAACATTTGCGACTGTGATTGGGAGGCCACTGCAGTCATTACACGACGTTAGTCATTTTTAAAACAGATTTCATAAACTTTTTATTCTGTTTCTTTCCCGGCAGCCCTTATGAGATGTTGTATAGGTGAAAAAAGTTTCAAAAAACAGGTCCAGTCAACAACTAACCCTTAAAGCACTGAAATAAATTTTTAAGAAATTGAAATGTAATCATCTTGTGCTGTTGAAAACCTATCATGCGGCGATTTGTTTAAAGAGCTCCCGGAGCTCTTTTAAACAAGTCGCTGCATGATAGGTTTTCAACAGTTTAGATTTTGATATATTGCATCATTGAGCAACAATAGCTGCATTTAACGCTCTAAGGGTTAATGAGACAGACCACAGTTCCATCTCAACAGACACACTAATGAGACAGACAGAAAAGTATGATCCATTTTCCAGAGTTAAAGTGACTGCAAGAAAAAGGCACAGAAAGAATGGCAGGAAACAGACCTGATTCTCGCAGACGCTATTTGAAACAGAGGCTGATTCACCTACGGGGACATGCAGTCAAAAGAAACAAACTTCAAATTAAGATGTAATAGAGAAACTCGCCTGTCTCTCTGATGAGAACACCATCAATCAGAGAGGAAATAACCTTTTCTGTGGCTTCTCAGAGACCAGAGGGGCAAAATCCACCACAGGAAAGTAAAAGTCCTCCCCAGAAGTTTGATCAAATCACTTGGATTAGCTAATTAGTACACATATTACGACTGAAATAAGCTAGCTGAGTTCATTGGGAAGAACCAAATAGTGGGATATTGTGACTCCAGGACTTCACTACATGTGTTCCCTATCCTCCTGCTGAGAGGCCATAAACCAGGGGTTCAAGTGAACCTGAAACTCACCTGGTCTGCTACCTGGTCACGCCCATTTGGGAGGGGGGTACAAGGCTGAAATGAAATGCCAAACTACAGTTGTAGTTTATGTCTGACAGATGCTGGATACAAAATTTCAAACTTATAATAATAATAATAATAATAAAAATAAATAATAATAATTATTATTATTATTATTCCGTTTTATTTCCAGAGGGTAGCCCTTTCAGTTAGAAAACTGATTTACAAAGGGGCCCTCCATGAAACTTAATCAATATTTGTGGCCGCTAGAGGTTATGAGTGCTTGAGGTAGGTACCAATGGGTGAGGGAATGTCAAAGGTCACTCAATGGCCGATTTTCAAAAATGGTCAAAACCAGTCTCTTATATGGTGAGAAATGTTGTATAGTACTGACTTACGTACCAAGTTTAAACTCCTTATCCTAATCCAAAAGGTCTAAAATCGACTACTTAATTTTTTTCTACGTGACCACCCAGTTACGCCCACTTTAGGGAGTACGAGGCTAAAATGCATCCCACAGTAGTTTATGTGCTTAAGATTTTGCACACCAAGTCTCTTTAAAATTGAGCAATATTTGTGACCACCATAAGTTCCCGTTAAAACTGAATACACATGACATTGACGATGAATGGCTGAGTTTACACCATTTCAATACCTCAGCGAGTTGATGACCACCAACATAAAAAAAAAAAACTGAAAAAAAAACCAGTTAAGAACTGCGCTAGAAAATGTTTAGTAAAACTGCTACTTAGTGGTTCAGTAACACACACAGAGAGATTAATTTTAGTGCCTTCGCAAACGAAAATGCGAGCAGCACTAACGTTATGCACAATGTCGCTCGTCGCACTAGTGTATTTATCGCCTTCGCCCAGTTTGGAAGCCTCATGCTCGAAAGTAAAAGCGTTTGCATCCCTAAGGGGTTGGACAGCGTGAAAGGAGGTCTGTGAATGCATGAAGCTGGTGCTGTGAAACCACTGTGTCACAGACCTCATTTCTGCTTCGACTAACCCAAACCACGTTTTAATGCAAACGCTGTCCCTCTGTGATAGTCTCCTGAGGCTGAATCACAGCCAGCGGAGCCGTTAGCAAACAAATGCATATTGTTTCTTTCCCATTTTCATTTTCATTTTGTTCCCGATGAATTATGCCAACAAAATGGTTGTGGGGTCCAATGGGAAGGGGAGGGTGAAACGGTATTTTGATACGTGAATATTTTCTTTGCGTGAGGGAAATACATAACACAAATAATTAACTTCAGTCTCGGCCTCGTTTAAATACCACAAATGCTGTTTTGTGTGCAGTTAAAATGTCCCACAGCTTTTCATTCAAAACGCATGACCTGGTGAATCGACCTCTATCCCCCAGACCCCTCCATGCATTACTACATTGGACTGCGGTTCTCAGAGGACTGAGGGAGTCAGCAGTAAGGAAAGTTAGGTGCTTGTTCTTCATCTGATTAAATTGCCAGTTTGTTATGGCATCAATATACTGGTTTTAAAGGGAATGACAGCAGCTAATCTGATTGGCCGTGATGGAATCGAACCCCCACCACTCAAACAGGTAATTGTCGGAGTTCAACCCTTTTGACAACAGTGCCACAGCAGCACCATCGCCTCCCGTCACAAAATTCCCAGAGTAGAGTCAGACGCCCCCAGTCTTGATCTGCAATAGCGTTAGGTAATAATTTTGCCAACTGCATTTAGGTTGTCAAATAGGGCCAATAGGCTGCTGTAGTTCATGACGGGCAACGGATGTAGGCTAATCATTCTCAGTCTCGAGGTCACTCAGGGTTTCATAAATATTTATTTTGAATTTGGGAAAATTGCACACAAGACAATGAGCTTTGCAGCATTTTAATCTGTTCTGCTTTTTTATGTGAAAAATAGGATGTTTTAACACCAGAGGAGAGGGCGGTTCGGGGACTGAACAGGGATGCTGAGAGGCCTGATAATTTGCTTAGTCTGCTTTGTTCTGCATAATGATATTCTGCCGGGGTTCTGCTGGAAAAGAGAAATCATCATCCAGGTGTGTGAAAAGGACAGAGCAGAGCTCCATTCTAACAGCCTGTTCTAATCTGCCTGTGCAGCGCGGTACAAACAGATGTTTGCGTTTTCAACATAAGTTATATTATTGTAGTGCTTTCCATGGTGGCATGGTTTTGTTGAGTTTATTGTTATTAGTGTAATCGTACTGAAATATTTAAACAGTCCGCCACTTCAAACTGGCCTTGGTTTTAATGCAGTTTACATAACATAACATAACATGAATGGCGAGAACAGGCCATTCAGCCCAACTAGGCTCGCCAGTTTCTTTATACTATTGTGAATATATCACTTCAGATACTCAATGTCTCAATGGTATCTAGCTTTAAGTCAAGCCTGCTCTTGAAAACTCCCAAGGTTTCTGCCTCAACAATATGGTCAGGCAAGCTATTCCATATCGAAATTACTCTTTGGGTGAAAAAATATTTCCTAATATCAGTGCTAAATTTACCCTTGGTCAACTTCCATTTGTGACCCCGAGTTCTACTAACAGAACTTGGCCGAAGGAATCCTACATAATTCACTTTGTTAATCCCTTTAACATATTTAAAGACCTCAATCAGATCACCCCTGAGTCTCCTTTTCCTAAGACTAAAGAGATTAAGGATCTTCAGCCTCTTCTCATAGCTTTCATCTTTTATACCCGGAATTAGCTTAGTGGCTCTTCTCTGAACTTTTTCTAGAGCCTCTATATCTTTCGTAAAGTATGGTCCCCAGAACTGTACACAATACTCCAGATGTGGTCTGACAAATGTTGTACAAGAGAAGTATCACCTCCTTGGATTTGTACTTAATACTTTTGGCAATGTATCCCAGCATCTGATTGGCTTTTTTAACTGCTATGGCATAATGGCTAGAACCTGTGAGGGTTTGGTCAACAATCACTCCCAGATCTTTTTCATGTGGAGCACATTCCAGTTTTAAACCTCCCATGAAGTAATCCCGTCTAATGTTTTTATTACCTTCATGTTCAACTTTACTTTTCACTACATTAAATTTCATTTGCCACATTTCTGCCCAATTCTGGATTCTATCCAAATCATCCTGAATCACTTTAGTGGACTCTAAACTATTTGCCAAACCTCCCAATTTAGTATCATCTGCAAATTTAACTAATTTGCTCTTAATATTCCTATCAAGGTTCAATTAAATGGCATTTAAATCCCATTAAACTTGTGAGGGATGTCCAAATAAGATAAAGAGATTCAGCCCTCTGAGTTTAAAAAGCCAAATGTTTTCTTCAGATGCAGTTTACCTAGGGCTGAAATGAGCTCATAATCTGACTTATGGTGTGTGTGTGTGTGTGTGTGTGCACATGTGCGCATGTGTGCGTATGTATGTATGTGTGTGTGTAGGTGTCCGTGCGCGCGCATGTGTGCGTGTGTGCATGTGTGTGTGTGAGAGACTCACACATCATCCGAAAACGCATTCCAGACACTATTTTCATACGGCCACTCTTCTACATAAATAGCTGGTTTTATAGTGCTGAATCACCACACAATCACGGGAAAGATTAGCATCTCACTGAAACAAATGTTATAATAATCAGAACTACCCAAATAGCAGTGAGCGCATCTGAATTTCTATTTAATCAGAAACTCTTCTTCTGAGCACGATGGCAGCATTTGGACTATAATCTGGATCTGAAGCAGCTCACAGGCAGAATTGGCCAATGCACACTCCAGGCGAAGGGAAAGTTAGGAGCCTGCTGCTCGAAGGACAGACACTTTTCTGCAACTCCGTAAAAAAACCATGTCATGAGGAAAACAGTCCACCAGTCCCAGCCAATATTCCTCATGGCAAAAAAAAAAAAAAAAAAATGAAAAGCCTGTAAGTGCAGTGCCCCCTTCAGGACTGGAGCTTCACAGCCCCTTCTAGATCGGAAATTTCATTGAGCTGGTGTTCAAAATTTGAGCCCTGCTCTAGCTGTTGAATGAGGTGAGCTTTGTTAGGGTTGGAGTGAAAACCTACGGGATGGTAGATCTCCAGGAACAGGGTTGGGCAGCCCTGCTCTAGCTGTTGAATGAGGTGAGCTGTGTTAGGGTTGGAGTGAAACCTACAGGATGGTAGATCTCCAGGAACAGGGTTGGGCAGCCCTGCTCTAGCTGTTGAATGAGGTGTGCTTTGTTAGGGTTGGAGTGAAACCTACAGGATGGTAGATCTCCAGGAACAGGGTTGGGCAGCCCTGCTCCAGCTGTTGAATGAGGTGAGCTTTGTTAGGGGTTGGAGTGTAAACCTACAGGATGGTAGATCTCCAGAAACAGGGTTGGGCAGCCCTGCTCTAGCTGTTGAATGAGGTGTGCTTTGTTAGGGTTGGAGTGAAAACCTACGGGATGGTAGATCTCCAGGAACAGGGTTGGGCAGCCCTGCTCTAGCTGTTGAATGAGGTGAGCTGTGTTAGGGTTGGAGTGAAACCTACAGGATGGTAGATCTCCAGGAACAGGGTTGGGCAGCCCTGCTCCAGCTGTTGAATGAGGTGAGCTTTGTTAGGGTTGGAGTGTAAACCTACAGGATGGTAGATCTCCAGAAACAGGGTTGGGCAGCCCTGCTCTAGCTGTTGAATGAGGTGTGCTTTGTTAGGGTTGGAGTGAAAACCTACAGGATGGTAGATCTCCAGGAACAGGGTTGGGCAGCCCTGCTCTAGTTGTTGAATGAGGTGTGCTTTGCTAGTGTTAGAGTGAAAACATACAGGATGGTAGATCTCCAGGAACAGGGTTGGGCAGCCCTGCTCTAGCTGTTGAATGAAGTGAGCTTTGTTAGGGTTGGAGTGAAAACCTACAGGATGGTAGATCTCCAGGAACAGGGTTGGGCAGCCCTGCTCTAGCTGTTGAATGAGGTGAGCTGTGTTAGGGTTGGAGTGAAAACCTACAGGATGGTAGATCTCCAGGAACAGGGTTGGGCAGCCCTGCTCTAGCTGTTAAATGAGGTGTGCTTTGTTAGGGTTGGAGTGAAGACCTACAGGATGGTAGATCTCCAGGAACAGGGTTGGGCAGCCCTGCTCTAGCTGTTGAATGAGGTGTGCTTTGCTAGTGTTAGAGTGAAAACATACAGGATGGTAGGTCACAAAATTCAGAGGTACTGCCATATTTTGAAGAAAATACAGTAAAGGCAGTGAAATATTTAGCTAAATGAAGTATGTTAAAGTGAGTCCACCGTTGAACACATTGAAACCATTATCTCACGAATGTCAGGCTCTTTGAAGCTTGAAACTGTTATCTGTAACAGCCGCGCACGTGTTGCGCAGTGAATTAGCTACAGCTCCATCCCATATTTCCTTGAGGCAAAATCTCAAAGTCAAAGTAGTCTGCAAACTCATTTGAATTGATGACAAGAGCATCTTTTTTTAGACTGGACTGAATGATGCATCGTGACTCAGGATTATAAATCACTGCCGCGATGCGTGAGATGCGGAGGTGTGTTTCGCCAAGTGTGAATGAGCCTGAATCAGCGGGTGGCAGTTTGGGAGTTCCTTCATTACGAAATCTGGATCAACGCTGCACATAAGGACAAACGAGAAAAACGTGCGATGTGGCTGTTCTGGTACTTTCCACCAGCCTAGCTATCACACATCACGACCCATTTAGCTCAAGAACATGCATTTTTAAAGGCTTCCATTAAGAAAAGACTTTAAGGAAGAACTAAACAGGCCTAAATTTTCCCTCTGGAGTGCCATTATCCACAACGACTTAGAAAACTTACTCTACTTAACATAAAGTTACTTACGAGCCAGTTTTTCTAAGAATCAGGCAGTTAACCATTAGGGGGTGATATATGATGGTCTCAGATTTGACTAAAATTTTTGTTGGTTAAAGATAGTTGGTTCAGTAGAAAAATTGAACATTTTTGGGCGCCAAGCCCTTCGGTTTCTTTTTTAGGGGTGCCAGAAGGGCCAAAGATTCCGAGATGAGAAATGAGCTCAGAAAAAAATTCAGTTTTGAAATGCAATTATATCATTGCGCCGACAACACTCCTGTGATCTGGCAAAACCTAGTACGTGTGTCGCTTTTGGTAGAAACTGAGTTTAACCTTCATTTGCAGTAATTAAGAGTGGTGAAAATCTTAAAACACTAGATTTTAGTGTCATTTGAACTTTCAAAATCAAGTTTCTATCATATTTTTTTTTTCTGAGAGGAAAAGTCCAGAACCTAAAATTTTTGTTCACTTGCGAAATCTTTGCCACTGATAAACTTACTAGGTTTTTCCAGATCACAGGAGAACAGCCCACATTCATTTTCACATATATCAATCTACTGTGTGTAGGGCTCGCAGTAATCTGAAAATTTTTATGGGCTGTCGAGGGCGCATCCTGCAGGGGGCGCTGCAAGATGCTACTTCTGGCCATTTGAGCAGTAATATCAGGGGGCATTTCCAGACTGTGCCCTCGACAGCCCAGGATGATTTATTCATAATATGATACTATGGGAGGTCCTTCACATAATCAACACAAATTAAGCGTGGGATATTGAGGGCGCAAGAGTATAGGTGGCACTTCAGTCAGAGAAAAGTGAAATTTGGCATTTTGAGAGGTCAAAGTTCTCCATGCACCCTCATGTGATTTGGATGAAACCTTTTCTGTTGGATAGCCCTACATGTCTACTAACTGTGATGTGAAGATTACTCTGGGTTTCTGCATTAACCCTTTACAATTGGGTCATTCCATATGAAGTCAACCAGAGGTCCCCAGGTCACCGACTCAAGATTTGGCTCAAATTTATTTTGGGAGTACTTTTATACTCATAATGAACACATGCAAAATTTCAGCGTCCTACTCCAACGTTTTTCCAAGATATGGCCCCCTCAAAAATCGGGGGCCACACCCCCTTTTTGTCCCAATGAATCATGAAAGATAATTTAGAGGGATTTTGGAGGCCAATACCTTTGGAGCCAATCACAGGTATGGGCTGAAAATGGCTATACAGGGTAATTTGGGTCCAGGCTTTCATAATCTCTTGTCAAAATGTATCTATCTCTTTTCATTTTCAAGATATTGGCCTCTCAAATATGAAACTTTTTACGGGTGGAAATCAAAAATTCAGTTTTCAAGGGCCCCCTATGAGGCCAAGATCCCTTACAGAGGCTAAATTGTGCAGGATTCCTTCTACTTGAGGACAGGTCTGTCTATACAAGGCATAATAGTGGATATAGGAGACCCTGAAAAGGGTTCCGGCTTTAAAAAAGTAACTTTTTTGTCAATTTGTATTGGCAAGTTCACCATGTGAGCAGATACCCATGGGAATGAAACTTGTTCTACCAAATTGTATATGTCTTGGCTTTGTTAGTTAAAAATTACAACTTGTTTTCTCATCTCCTTCACCATTTACTCATGTTATCAAACATAGGCATTTTGGGGTAACAAACAGCCATCATTACACCCTTTGTTCTGCAACTAGAAGTTTTAAATAGACAGTGCCTACTCATAAACTCAAGTTACATCATTTCCTCAGATAATCTGAGCCAAATCTGAGTCATTGACGGTGGAAGACCCTTGTACTTTGGTTGAGTTCATATGAAATGACCCAGTCCATCTTAGTAAGACAGGTTTACAAAATCGTACACTGAATTGCACGGTTTTATTGCCTCAGTATTTAATGCAATATATGACACACATATGTAAGTGCACATGTGACACTAGCAGCTAGTAATCAATGATTTTGAACTTTAAAATGGGGTGTATAATGTGAAATATAAGCTACTTCCAAAGGGCATTCTGGCTACTTTGCGCTAGAGAACTGAAACTGCATTCCATCGACTGTTCACAGTATTTTAGAATTCTTCATTATGACCACTTTTCGTGAATAAGAGTAATGGCCTCATCGATCCAACTGTAGTGCATAAAGTCTGAGGAGGACATCATCAGTGTGTTCCCCTAAGTGCTGATTCAGCCATTCACAAAGGGAACCTGGAAGGAAAAGATATCTCGATGACAGTTTCTAAGTTAAATGTAATACTGTGGTTGAAAAGACTTTTTTTTATCCTCAAAAAGCTGATATTTACTTACTCCCAGTGTAAGTTGGCTTCATTTATTTCACTTCACATAAAGGAGGTTTTGCAGGGTACAAGCAAATTTGCCCACAGCCCAATTTGAACCATCTTCTGGTTATATGTACCTACTTGTGGGACTGTCCATTTTTTGCATAAAGTGAACTATGACCTATTTAGTGATTTCAAGATATTTGTGGGGCAAGGCCTCGAAAAGTCCATATTTAAACACATAAATGATTGCTCTGAGAAACCAGATGATTTTAAATGGCAATACAACAACATGACAGACGTTTTGATACCAAACATAAGCATATATGTAAAAAACTGAAGAAGTTTCAGACAATTTTCCATTGAAAAATGCATTGTCTTGATGCAACACGTAAAGTTCATCTTGCTACCAGGTTCCTATGAAAACACACCTTAGATATTTTCACAAAAGTTGCCTCATATTGTTTGCGAAATAATGTGAGAGTGTTGTTGCGAGATTGCGAGACCGGTAACATGGTGTGTTCAAGCCATTTTTATTATATGCTACATATTTCTCCGAAAACCCATTTACTGTAGATGTTTTCATAAACATAAACATAAAGTATTCCTATAGAGCATGTCTTTCTAAAGCCACAGCCTTGGTCAGGGACACTGGTAGGAGTGTTCCTATAGAGCATGTCTTTCTAAAGCCAGAGCCTTGGTCAGGGACACTGGTAGGAGTGTTCCTATAGAGCATGTCTTTCTAAAGCCAGAGCCTTGGTCAGGGATACTGGTAGGAGTGTTCCTATAGAGCATGTCTTTCTAAAGCCAGAGCCTTGGTCAGGGACACTGGTAGGAGTGTTACTATAGTGTCTTTCTAAAGCCAGAGACTTGGTCAGGGACACTGGTAGGAGTGTTCTATAGAATGTCTTTCCAGAGCCTTGGTCAGGGACACTGGTAGGAGTGTTCCTATGGAGCATGTCTTTCTAAAGCCAGAGCCTTGGTCAGGGACACTGGTGGGAGTGTTTCTATAGAGCATGTCTTTCAAAAGCCAGAGCCTTGGTCAGGGACACTGGTAGGGGTGTTCCTATGGAGCATGTCTTTCTAAAGCCAGAGCCTTGGTCAGGGACACTGGTAGGAGTGTTCCTATAGAGCATGTCTTTCTAAAGCCAGAGCCGTGGTCAGGGACACTGGTAGGAGTGTTCCTATAGAGCATGTCTTTCTAAAGCCAGAGCCTTGGTCATTGGCACTGGTAGGATTACAACTGGTCACCACCGACCATATCCCTGATTAAATGACTTTTGAAAAACTACTCTGAGAGTGATATTAGCTTCAAGATGGAAGGCACAGTGCTTCAGGTACTAAAGGCGTTTCAGCACGGACCGTACAGTCCGTAATTATTGGGAGAGAGGCAAATTTTTGACTTTTTAAATTCTCTTCTCTAGCACAATGGATTTGAAAGTGGTGAATCTGAGTGGTTAATTTAATCTAAATTAAAGACAATCAGCATTAATGTGAGGGTGTACACATCTGTGCATCCAGCATGTACCATCCTGCAATTTCAGCCATTATACAGCCCCTCTGAACAACTGTTTATGGGCCCCACTATTTTAACAAGTGTTCTATGTTCAGAATGTTTACTGTGGCCAGTAATAGTTTCCTGCAACAACGAGTTGGACAGCGGTCATGTTTTGGTGTCCTTTTGTTTGCAGATCTGTCCGTTTGAAAGCAGGATAATGGAAAAACTTCTGGACCGATTTTGATGAAACTTCGTTGGAGGGTTATTCATCAGCACAGTAAGAGGTGATTATATTTTCACAGGTCAAGGTGAAACGTCATGGTCAACATCGCTGAGCAGGTCAAAAAGGATAGTTCTGGCACGGCCATACACTCCACCGAGTGCCCTTCTAATTTCGATATAGCCATGGTGGGATTAGCATAGCCAGGGTTATTTTTATATATGTCATTGGCAGGGCTAGCATAGCCACGAATAATTTTACATGTCAAGCATAGGTAGGTCCAGCATAGCCAGGAATAGTTTTTCATTCAGAAAGATTGGTAACGTTAGCATAGCCACGAAAGGGTCATAGAGCTCAATATTAGGCAAGCTAACAAGCTATTTCATGGGCCTGGTTGTGCCTCGAAAGGCCGCGAGACATAATGGCAGTTATCCAGAGTACATCTCCACATCCACTGCCCTTAACCCTTAGAGGGCTAAATACAAATAGTGTTGCTCAATGATATAGGATATCAAATTCAAAGCTGTTGAAAACCTATCATGCGGTGACTTGTTTAAAAGAGCTCCCCTGTGGGAGCTCTTTTAAACAAGTCGCACATGACAGGTTTTCAACAGCACAAAATAATTTAATTTGTAATTTTTTGAAAAATTATGTCAGCACTCTAAGGGTTAAAATTGCACCAAAACCCACAGCCATCTTGTGGATTTTTTCTCTTAGTATTAAGAGAACGAATTAACCAACTTAGCTACATTAATTCTGGCTTACTGCCAGTGGCTTAAGTACTGGTTGTCTGAGCACTCTTGAGTGTTAAAATAAGAGTTTAACAATAATTGTCCATCCAATTCAATTATCCATCCCTAAGCCATGGATTTCCAACTTTAATACACTTATAGAAGCTCAAAATGATTTACTGTCTAATCCTATTTATTCGGCTCCATTCGACTTTGAAATGACTTCAATTAACGTACAAAACAAGAACTTATTCAAAAACTACAGAAAAAGGACATTTGAAAGTTGCAGGACTTGCACGCCAAAAATGGAAGATTCTGCAACTATATTGTATAAAAAGCTCCAGCAGTATATTTTACATTATTCAGCAAAAGCCGGAAGCAAACAAGAGAGTCGACAAATAAATAAATAAATAAATAAATAAATAACTCCAAGGTTTCCACGACAGAAACCAATTTGAATGACATTGCACTCTGTGACAGACGAGATTCAGGCGTTTATAAAAGCTTCGCTGGCACTCCTCTTCTCTCCATCACCTCTATCCATCTCCCAAGAGCCCTCAGCCATCTGCTATTGCTACAGTTGAACACATTTTTCAAACAAATCTTCCCTCAAATGTATGCTAACGTATGCTGATGGCTGCATCAATTCAAACATTCAGAAATGAATAATCGAAATGCAACCGCTGATTAGTTTCCATAACAAACGCTTCGATCGCCAAATCTTCCTTTTCACAAAGGGTTCATAGTTTGTACCCAGCAATGGTTGGTGAATGTTTTTTTTCAACAAAATCTCCTCGCTGTCTCTCCTGCATCTGAAGCGGGGGCTCGTCCCACGGCGAATGGAGAGCTCAGGACACAGTGAGTCACGTCTCTGCCGACTAAACTCATCATTCTTTAATGACGGATGAGCTGAGGAGGCTGGTATTCTGCTGAAGAGCGTTTCACACACCTGACTGGGTAACGGAGTCACTCCAGGGCAGCAAACATCCCAGAGGGAGGAAGGCGTGTCTCCATACTGGGGCCCTGTCCAATTGAGTCTCTCTTCCCGGTCCAATTACGTCTCTCTTCCCTGTCCAATCACGTCTCCCCTCCCTGTCCAATCGTCTCCCCTCCCTGTCCAATCACGTCTCTCTTCCCAAGCAAGAAAAGGAAGAGCGAGGTGAGGAACTGAGGAAACTCGCACATGAGTGAGGAACGTCCTTCCATGATTGGTGAAGCAGTGCTCAGTTTTCAGTGAGTATTGTGACATCACATCTGTCTTAATCCATTACTCAATTAGCCATGGAGCTTTCAGATAATCTATCTAATTAGAAGTGTAATTATTTTTCTCAGCTAAATCAAATCTACCACACACACACATACACACACACACACACACACACAAATTCTGTGCAAGCTGAAAATTCTCTATTTTCCCCTCCCTAACACCATCAGGAATTGTGCTTCGATGTAACAGAACACTCACATATAGCATATCCTCCTCAAATAATGCCAAAAAAGATTGTTTTCGAGCAACAGTGGGGTGTTTCCAGGAGTGGGGATATTTTTAGCTGATTCCAATGGAAACTGGGAAATGTTCTGTTCTAACTGAGTGGGCTTACGTACGCTAGTGTACATGTTATAACGTCCCCTGAGAGGCCTGTGGTCTGGCTTAATTCTCACAGTCCAAAGCAACCAATCGTTATCTAACTGCAAAAAATGTCTCCAATCATTACTGGGGTTTCCGAAATGACCCAGAGCAGGATGATACACACAAAATGCCCGTTGCCTTTCTTCTTTTAAGCCCTACAGACCGTCCTACATTCTGGAAGAACTGAACTAAAAAAAAAAATGCGAAAAGAACAGAGCACAGAACCCACACTAATGGAGGGGAAGATAATTAAAAAGCACAGTTTCATTCTAAATGAGGATGTAAACTCCTGAGGATTCAATCCCAATCTGTGACTGAAGAATGCTCTGAGAGCACAACACCCCTCGCCGGGGTCGCGACTGCAAGAAGTGTATCATCAGTCTATCTCCAGTGTCTCTGCTAAATTCAGGGACGTCACGTCCTGTGAAAACTGCAGGAGTTTATTTCACCAGCCAAGCACCTTCCGATACGGACGGACAGTCCTTAAATTATAAAGGTACCAGCTTATAATAATCATAAAATTCTCTCCAAAAACAGCACAGAAAGCATAGTGATTATTAAGTTCACCAAACTGAGAACGTAAAGATGAAGACTAATGCTTGAGTGTATTTGCGAAGTGAAAGACTAATGTCAAACAAATACAGGCTTCAGTATAATGGACATGTTATTAATGCTGTAATTAGAAGATACAGCGTTTCACTGGGACATGGACTGTGGGTATGAGCCCCGATGTGCAGCAGGTGGGCCCTTGAGCAAGGCCCTTAACCCCACACTGCTCCGGGGGAGGCCGGGCCCCGGGTTAATCTAATGAGTCACAGGGAATAAAAGCGGCCGCTAAAAGCTGTAAGAGGTGACTGGGAGGTGAGGAAATGGGGAGACACGAAAGGTACAGTCACTCTCTCTTGGCTCTTGACCTTCGGCCTCCTCGTTTACGGAGCAGAGGGCAGATCCGAGGCGATGAGCGCTTTGTATTGATTCTCAATAACAGCTAACTTCTCTCCCGCCGTAAACCGGAACGCAGCTGATGAGTTTACAGGGAGAATACGGAAAACAGCGGTGCGATGAACTATCACGTATTGACAGTAAGTGCTTCGGGGGGTAGAAGGAGCCGACGGGAAGCGGGGGCTCAGGACAGTAACCAGCGGTTACGCATCATAAACCTCACGGGTGAAGCGAAGGTCTCAGCGTTGCGACAGCAGCGGCTGACATTGCGGCGGAGTTGGACAAGTTCCTGCTGCTGCTTGCGAGCAAAACTCAGATGGCGGTATCCGATGGCGAACGCTCACCTCCACAGCAGCTCTGCAAAGTCAGCGCTGGGAGTCTCTGGAGCGGCTCTCCTGGAGAGGGTTCAGGGTTCGACTCCAGGCCCCCCCAAAAGCAGCCAGTGCAGCAGAAGCAGTGGCTGCATTTCCATTACCGCTAGAAATGCACAAAACATAAATATCGCAATAAAAAAACTGGTCATGGAAACACCCAATTTTCATAAAAAACTCTCAAATATCGATAAGAAGTTTTTACGCTCTCGTAAGGTGGTTTTTCAGACGTGTTGATATAGAACTTTATTGCAAAAGTGTAATGGAAACGCTTTTTTCACTAAACGTGACGTCACCAGACATGGTTTTGCTCTCACCGAAGGTTTCGCCTATTACCCTGTACTCGGCGCAGGTTGCGAGTTTGTAAAAGGCAATAGCCACTCGCTTCCGAGTCGGAACCGCCTCCCTGGGACAGGACACGTCTGGTGCCATATCTGGTCCAATAACCTCGCGGAGCTGATGGAACGTTTCGCGGGTCATCCTGAAGTTCTGGATCCAGAGGTCATCTATGAACTCCTCGCTCACGATCACCCCCCAGAAATCCCTAATTCGTGGCCGCTGCCACACATAAGGACTCTGCCACTGAAAAATGACCCGCTGCCTTCGCCTTCTGTTAAAAATCGCCACGGCAACAGCAGTAGCAGCAACCGTTACAGTACCAACGTGAACAATGTTTTGGCCGTCCATACTGTGCGCAGTATCGCGGGGCGCGCGACTTACCGAAATTACCGTAAATTACGCAAAATACCTTTTCATGGAAACAGCAGCAAGTCGCAATTGTACTTTATCGAAACTTGAGAAATATCGATTTTATTTTGCGCAAAACTGAAATGGAAACGCAGCCACTGATACACAGGTGAGTCTGCACTACAGCCCAGGTTCGTCTTTCACCCTTTTTTTAACCCTTAGAGCGCCAAATGCAGCTATTGTTGCTCAATGATGTAAGATATCAAAATCAAAGCTGTTGAAAACCTATCATGTGGCGACTTGTTTAAAAGAGCTCCCCTGCGGGAGCTCTTTTAAACAAGTCGCCACATGATAGGTTTTCAACAACACTAGATAAATTTTGAAAATATATATTAATTATTTCAGTGCTCCAAGGGTTATTCTAGAATGGTCTTTTTATTCTCCCTGCATTCCATGTCAATGTTCTAGAACTCCATTCTGATCTTTGAACAGCATTAGAACGTTTAGTTTACAACATTCTAATTACGCTTTTGCGACATCAGAGCTCTAAAACCACATTCGGCATCACATCATGCAAGCTGGAGTTAAGCTGAGTTTCTGAGGCGTCTCACTGATTTTGGCTTGTTCACCTGCTGTTCACTACCTGAGCAACCTGTAATTCCGAGGACCACCAGTTTAGCTGGCAGACAGATTGACATAGCCAGCCGTAACCAGCTATGACCAGCAACAAGCCAGCTATGAAGCCGTTGACCAGATTATAACCAGCAACAAGCCAGATACGACCAGAATACAAGCTGGTCTTCACACCGTAATTAATGATAGTCCCATTAGGTTATGTGAACTTATCCATTTTCCAGCTCCACTTGACCTCAGGTTTATGAGATATCCATTGTCTTGGCGAATTGTGAGTTTTGTCTGAGTTGAAACAAAGCTTATCTTCAAGTTGAGTTAACTCACATTTTTAAGGCAGCCGATGAACTTTTGTTTCCAAGTTTGAAAGTTTTCCAAGTTGAAAGTTTAAGTTTTCAAACTTGAAATTTATTACAGTCCGCTAAATCACTCCTGATAGGGTTAAATGCAACTCTACACGTGGAATGAATTTGAGGAATTACACTATAATACTGGCATGACCAGAGGTATTTAAAACACTTCCATGGCCTTCCGCTTAAACACGTTTCTTGAAAAAGGCCCAGGATGTAAAAAGATCAAGCTTTGAATAATAAACGTGAATTTTCTTTCTTTCAGACTGATCACTGCAACATTCATTTGACCTACAAATCAACACAGTTCAGCTAAATTAGCCTCAGTGGACAGAGCCCGTGTAAACTGTGGCCTCTCTCTTGCACCCAACATCACTTCAGTCATAAAGTGACCTTTGTTCTCATGAGCATAATACTGACATCCAGGAATATGGACTGTAGACTTGCATCACTAACAGACCAATAGAGTATTTTACAAAAAATATGGCTGCCAATGAATACATTATTTCAATTAATGAAGCAGCTGAAAAGGTCAAAGGTTAAAGGTCAGATAATGCCCTGTTACTGAGTGTAAGGCTCATGGGCACAGAACATCTTCCCAGGGAAACGGTGCACAGGTGAGTTTTCCACTGAAGACTCTGTAATAACCAGACTAGTCCCAGGAAAAGCTGCACTATTACTTCACTTCTTCCTGTCAAAACACTCTTCAGGGAGATTTCCACCCCTTGACATCTACGGTGGATACTGGGATTTGTGCAGAATACATGCTAATATTATATATGGGACAATTACTGTGAGTAATTGTTGGTGTTTGGTTTGTAATTTAGCATTTGAACACAAGTCAACATACTGATTTCATTTTAATGTGGTACATTAATCTTTTCCTGGCCAAACTATGTGTTATGGAATAAGACAAGTAGTTTTGTTTTAAATTACATTACCCCACAAAACAAGAATGTTGACGCCGTTAAGAAAAACCACTTTAATTAATGGGTTTTGTGCTCATAAATTTCAATATTTGCAATTCGAGTTGCTGTCTGAGAAATAACAGGATCCAAATGATTTTTTTTTTTTTTTGTTGGTCCCTTCAATTAATACTCAGTCCTGCAGCTGTTCTCATTAAGCTTCTACAAGATATTTTATATCAAAAATATAAGCAGCCAGTGATCTGACTGTAACCAGGATGCACTGGGATTAATGGAAGGTACAGAAATATGAGAATAACAGTCAGGCCCGTTTGGGCCAAAGCCTCATTCATTTTTCACAGACCGATGGGAACACTGTGGATTTACGCCGGGATCACTCAGCTTTAGTACACAATTATTGCCATGGACATTCATGTACATTTTCTTATGTTTTACACACTTCCTCATAAACACACACGGGAAAGCACCAGGTAAAATGGCGGAAAGTCACTGCATCGACTCCCATTCACATCTGAAGACCACAGCGTAATACTGTTGTTACTGGAAACCGAAAATTCGGGAAATATCGTCTCTTGGCGACTTTGGAACGTCTTTGAATACAATACAGCTTTTATTCACAAGGCCAGCCATTACCCAGAGGCTGTATATGATTTGCATTGTCTGGAAAATGCCATCATTTCACCTCAATGCAAATGTCAGGACTAATTAAATTTACATTTATTCAACCAGTAACGGACCGCCGGCCACAGATCAGAAATGACTGTATTTTATTTATTTAATTTTGTCCTTTTGAGAGTCTGATTTGGTAGCTGAAGGCAGTGGTCGAATTATGAATTATATATCCCATCATTTGTCCTCGTTTGATGAAAATTTCAAGCCACCAGACTTTCAATGTGTCCATCACAAAGTCATTTGTTATGAATCAGAAGCAATCAAACCTTTGCAGTAAGGACATTTGAATAAGAATTGAACTTTTCTACTCAAGACGTCTGGGAAACTGTGTGGAGAAGAGCAATTTGATGGTTCCCACAAAAAGTAATCCACATATATCCAGGGGCAAGGTTCTCAAAAAACTGTTCTTTGGCTCCGATCCTCAGAGGAACCCTTTACACTTCTTTATGAAACGAACATGTGTAAATGACTGAAATATTTTGCCAGCCAAAGAGCCCCTTAAAAAGACGACTAAGTTCCTGAAGGACCATGTTTTGGGTGAGAACATACAGAATAGAGAAGTCTGGAACACACAGGAAGTGAACTAGTGAATAAGTTTTCCAAGTGACCGCACAAATCAGAAATGAACCTGTGAACACTTTCATTTAGACGCACTATGAGCAGGAAGTGAAGTATTGAACATTTAGAGATCAGGACATGGTGGCAAATAGTGTAGTACTAAGCAACACATGCAGTTTATAGCCGTTACGTGAATCGTCATGGTAAGACTGAATGGCACACGGACATCTAGGAGCAGCACAGTAAGACACAGTGTTAAAAAAATCAGGTATATTTTATTAATTGAACAGCCAACAAAACCCAAATCTGTAGACCTCTGAGGAATAAAGGAAATTCAGCCATCAATTTTCTCCAGCTGCCTCAGATTTCACCGTTTATCCCGCAAACGGTGTCCTAGTCCCTCGGAACGAAAGGTTCAGCATGAGCTCACAGCCGCTCATGAGGATCCCATATTCATCCCTCATCTGGGATATGAAATACAGCAGTTACACACTTAACCATAAACACAACTTCACTCTGTAGCGCCAACGAGTGCGTCGTAAACTAACATCAGGCTAACAGGAGCCCAAACACCAGAAGAGTCCATCTTTACCACCCCGTGTCACGGTGATGAGTCTGCTTCAAACCCACAGCCCTCAAGCACCAGGTCAAAGACGGGAAAGAAAAGCTCCCATCTTACAAACACAAGAGAGAGGAAGAGAATGAGTGAGAGAAAGAGGGAAGGAGAGAGAGACCAGGGCAGAAATAATGAGGAACAGAGAAATAAAGATCTGAGCTGCACTCTGTAAGAGCTCAGGCAGCCCCTATGATACAGGGTTAGAGGAGAGAGGGAACCGGAGGAGGGAGGAGGAGGAGGACAGAGAGAGAGAGAGGAGAGGGAAAGAGGGAGAGAGGGAGGGGGAGAGAGAGAGGGATGAAGGGAGGAGAAACAGGGATGAAGATGAAGGAAGAGAGGGAGAGGGAGAGAGAAAGGGAGGGGAGAGAGCGAGAAAGAGGGAGAAGGGGACTCAGAGGTCATGGGAAGATGAACTGTAGTTTCCCAGTTGCTCTAAATAAACACAGTCCCCCCCCCCCCAGAGAACAGCGGTGAGCAGATCTACACTCACACCGGTCAGGAGCTGTAACTGCGCATACCAGCGACACATCCACAGCCTCAGAGCCCGTTCCACTGCCCTCATCTTCCACTGCCCTCACCATCTACTGCCCTCACCTTCCACTGCTCTGACCGCCGACAGCCCTTCCCGTTCCACTGCCCTCACCTTCCACTGCCCTCACCATCTACTGCCCTCACCTTCCACTGCCCTCACCATGCACTGCCCTCACCTTCCACTGCCCTCACCGCCTACAGCCCTTCCCTTCTGCTGCCCTCACCTTCCACTGCCCTCACCGCCTACAGCCCTTCCCTTCCACTGCCCTCACCTTCCACTGCCCTCACCATCTACTGCCCTCACCTTCCACTGCCCTCACCATCTACTGCCCTCACCTTCCACTGCCCTCACCGCCTACAGCCCTTCCCTTCCACTGCCCTCACCTTCCACTGCCCTCACCATCTACTGCCCTCACCTTCCACTGCTCTGACCGCCTGCAGCCCTTCCCGTACACTGCCCTCACCTTCCACTGCCCACACCATCTACTGCTCTCACCTTCCACTGCCCTCACCAGCTACTGCCCTCACCTTCCACTGCCCGCACCGCCAACAGCCCTTCCCTTCCACTGCCCTCACCTTCCACTGCCCTCACCAGCTACTGCCCTCACCTTCCACTGCCCGCACCGCCTACAGCCCTTCCCTTCCACTGCCCTCACCTTCCACTCCCTCCCACTACTGCCCTCAGCCCTTCCACTGCCCTCACCTTCCCCTGCCCTCCCTTCCCACTGCCCCCCCTACAGCCCTTCCTTCCACTGCCCTCCCCTTTTACTGCCCTTCCTTCCCTGCCCCCACCCTTCCACTGCCCTCCCTTCCTACTGCCCTCCCCCCCTTCCAGCCCTTCCTTCCACTGCCCTCACCATTTACCTTCCTCACCTTCCACTGCCCTCACCAGCTACTGCCCTTCCCTTCCACTGCCCTCACCCTTCCCTTCCACTGCCCTCACCCCTTCCCCTTCCCTTCCCACTGCCCTCACCTTCCACTGCCCTTCCCTCTGCCCCCTCACCTTCCTTCCCCTTCTGCCCCTTCCTTCCTGCCCCTCACCTACAGCCACCTTCCCCTCACCTTCCACTTCCCTTCCTCCTTCCTAAGCCCTTCCCCCTGCCCCCTCACCTTCCACTGCCCTCACCCCTCTGCCCTTCCTTCCCACTGCCCTCAGGCCCTCCCCTTCTTTCCCTGCCCTCACCGCCTACAGCCCTTCCTTCCTTGCCCTCACCGCCTACCCCCTTCCCTCCCTGCCCTCACCGCCTCCACCCTTCCTTCCCTGCCCTCACCGCCTTCAGCCCTTCCTTCCACTGCCCTCATCCACTGCCCTTCTGCCAGCCCTTCTGCCCTCACCTTCCACTGCCCTCACCGCCTACAGCCCTTCCCTTCTGCTGCCCTCACCACCTACAGCCCTTCCCTTCCACTGCCCTCACCGCCTACAGCCCTTCCCTTCCACTGCCCTCACCGCCTACAGCCCTTCCCTTCTGCTGCCCTCACCGCCTACAGCCCTTCCCTTCTGCTGCCCTTCCCTTCCACTGCCCTCACCTTCCACAGCCCTTCCCTTCCTGCCCTCACCACCCCTCACCCCCGTCCTTCTGCCCCTCACGCCTACAGCCCTTCCCTTCCCTGCCCTCACCTACAGCCCTTCCCTTCCACTGCCCTCACCCTACAGCCCTTCCCTTCCCTGCCCTCACAGCCCTTCCCTTCCTACAGCCCTTCCCTTCTGCTGCCCTCACTGCCTACAGCCCTTCCCTTCCACTGCCCTCACCGCCTACAGCCCTTCCCTTCTGCTGCCCTCACCGCCTACAGCCCTTCCCTTCCACTGCCCTTCCCTTCCACTGCCCTCTCCTTCCACTGCCCTTCCCCTCCACTGCCCTCACCTACAGCCCCCCTTCCCATCCACCCCACTTCCAGCCCTTCCCCCCTGCCCTCACCCTACAGCCCTTCCACTGCTGCCCTCACCGCCTACAGCCCTTCCCTTCCACTGCCCTCACCGCCTACAGCCCTTCCTTCCACTGCCCTCACCACCTACAGCCCTTCCTTCCTCACCCCTGCCCCTTCCCTTCCACTGCCCTTCCCTTCTGCCCCTCACAGCCCCTTCCTTCCTGCTGCCCTCACCTACAGGCCTTCCCTCCCACCCTGCCCTAACCCCTTCCACAGCCCTCCCCACCTGCTGCCCTTCCCTTCCTGCCCTCACCACCCTACAGCCCTTCCCTTCCTGCCCTCACCGCCTACAGCCCTTCCCTTCTGCTGCCCTCACTGCCTACAGCCCTTCCCTTCCACTGCCCTCACCGCCTACAGCCCTTCCCTTCCACTGCCCTCACCACCTACAGCCCTTCCCTTCTGCTGCCCTCACCTTCCTTCCCAGCCCTTCCCTTTCCAGCCCTTCCCCCTCCCCGCCTACAGCCCTTCCCTTCCGCTGCCCTCACCGCCTACAGCCCTTCCCTTCCACTGCCCTCACCACCTACCTTCCCTTCACCCTTCCACTGCCCCTCCCTTTCTGCTGCCCTCACCACCTACAGCCCTTCCCTGCCCTCCACTGCCCTTCCACTGCCCTCACCGCCTACAGCCCTTCCCTTCCACTGCCCTCACCGCCTACAGCCCTTCCCTTCTGCTGCCCTCACCGCCTACAGCCCTTCCCTTCTGCTGCCCTCACCGCCTACAGCCCTTCCCTTCTGCTGCCCTCACCGCCTACAGCCCTTCCCTTCCACTGCCCTCACTGCCTACAGCCCTTCCCTTCCACTGCCCTCACCGCCTACAACCCTTCCCTTCCAGCCCTCTGCCTTCCCTTCCCTTCTGCCCTCACCCCTCAGCCCTTCCCTTCCACTGCCCTTCCCCTCCCACTGCCCTCACTGCCTACAGCCCTTCCCTTCTGCTGCCCTCACCGCCTACAGCCCTTCCCCTTCCCTGCCCTCACCGCCTACAGCCCTTCCCTTCCACTGCCCTCACCGCCTGCCCCTTCCCTTCCACTGCCTCACCGCCCTTCCCTTCCTTCCACTGCCCTTCCCTTCTGCCCCTCACCGCCTACAGCCCTTCCCTTCCTGCCCTCACCACCTACAGCCCTTCCCCTTCTGCTGCCCTCACCGCCTACAGCCCTTCCCTTCCACTGCCCTCACGCCTACAGCCCTTCCCTTCCACTGCCCTCACCGCCTACAGCCCTTCCCTTCCACTGCCCTCCTTCCCTCTGCTGCCCTTCCCTTCCCTTCCACTGCCCTCACCGCCTACAGCCCTTCCCTTCCACTGCCCTCACTGCCTACAGCCCTTCCCTTCTGCTGCCCTCACTGCCTACAGCCCTTCCCTTCCATTCCACTGCCCTCACCGCCTACAGCCCTTCCCTTCTGCTGCCCTCACTGCCTACAGCCCTTCCCTCCTGCCCCCTCACCAACAGCCCTTCCCTTCCACTGCCCTCACCACCTACAGCCCTTCCCTTCCTGCTGCCCTCACCCGCCTACAGCCCTTCCCTTCCTGCCCTCACCTCAGCCCTTCCCTTCCATGCCCCCTTCAGCCCTTCCCTTCCCCTCACCCCCTACAGCCCTTCCCTTCCACTGCCCTCACCGCCTACCCTTCCCTTCCTGCCCTTCCCTTCCCTTCTGCTGCCCTCACTGCCTACAGCCCTTCCCTTCTCCCTTCCCTCCTCACCGCCTACAGCCCTTCCCTTCTGCTGCCCTCACCCTACAGCCCTTCCCTTCTGCCCTGCCCTCACAGCCCTTCCTTCCCTGCCCTTCCCCTTCCTTCCACTGCCCTCACCCCTTCCCTTCCACTGCCCTCCCCGCCTACAGCCCTTCCCTTCCCTCACCGCCCACAGCCCTTCTTCCCTTCCCTCCCCTACCGCCTACAGCCCTTCCCTTCCTCTGCCCCTCACCGCCTACCCCTTCCCTTCTGCCCCTCACCGCCTACAGCCCTCCCTTCTGCTGCCCTCCAGCCTTCCCTTCTTCCGCTGCCCTCACCGCCTACAGCCCTTCCCTTCCTGCCCTCACCGCCTACAGCCCTTCCCTTCTGCTGCCCTCACCGCCTACAGCCCTTCCCTTCTGCTGCCCTCACCGCCTACAGCCCTTCCTTCTGCTGCCCTCACCCGCCCTTCCCTTCCTGCCCTCACCGCCAGCCCTTCCCTCCCTGCCCTCACCAGCCCTTCCCTTCCCTGCCCTCCCACCAGCCCTTCCCTTCCACTGCCCTCACCGCCTACAGCCCTTCCCTTCCACTGCCCTCACCGCCTACAGCCCTTCCCTTCCTGCCCTCACCCCTACAGCCCTTCCCTTCCCTTCTGCCCCTCACCACCTACAGCCCTTCCCTTCCACTGCCCTCACCCCTACAGCCCTTCCTTCTGCTGCCCTCCCTTCCTCCCTTCCTTCCTCACAGCCCAGCCCTTCCCTTCCCTGCCCTCACCGCCTACAGCCCTTCCCTTCCACTGCCCTCACCGCCTACAGCCCTTCCCTTCTGCTGCCCTCACTGCCTACAGCCCTTCCTTCTCTGCCCCTCCTTCCTACAGCCCTTCCCTGCCTTCTTCCCTTCCACTGCCCTCACCCTACAGCCCTTCCCTTCCTGCCCTCCCATCACTGCCCTCACCTCCTACACCCTTCCCTTCTGCCCTCACCGCCTACAGCCCTTCCTTTCTGCTGCCCTCATCGTCTACAGCCCTTTCCTTCTGCTGCCCTCACCACCTACAGCCCTTCCCTTCCGCTGCCCTCACCGCCTACAGCCCTTCCCTCCACTGCCCTCACCGCCTACAGCCCTTCCAGCCCTTCCCTTCCCTTCCCCTCCACTGCCCTCACCGCCTACAGCCCTTCCTTCTGCTGCCCTCACCGCCTACAGCCCTTCCCTTCTGCCCTGCTCCCCGCAGCCCTTCCCTTCCGCTGCCCTTCCCTACAGCCCCTTCCCTGCCCCCTACAGCCCTTCCTTCCACTGCCCTCACCGCCTACAGCCCTTCCCTTCTGCTGCCCTCACCGCCTACAGCCCTTCCCTTCTGCTGCCCTCACCCTACAGCCCTTCCCTTCCACTGCCCTCACCGCCTACAGCCCTTCCCTTCCACTGCCCTCACTACAGCCCTTCCCTTCCACTGCCCTCACCGCCTACAGCCCTTCCCTTCCACTGCCCTCACCGCCTACAGCCCTTCCCTTCTGCTGCCCTCACCGCCTACAGCCCTTCCCTTCCGCTGCCCTCACCGCCTACAGCCCTTCCCTTCTGCTGCCCTCACCGCCTACAGCCCTTCCTTCCTGCCCTCACCGCCTACAGCCCTTCCCTTCTGCTGCCCTCACCACCCTACAGCCCTTCCCTTCCCTGCTGCCCTCACTGCCCTCAGCCCTTCCCTTCAGCCCTTCCTTCTGCTGCCCTCAACCTCCCGCCTACAGCCCTTCCCTTCCACTGCCCTCACCGCCTACAGCCCTTCCCTTCCGCTGCCCTCACCGCCTACAGCCCTTCCCTTCTGCTGCCCTCACCGCCTACAGCCCTTCCCTTCCACTGCCCTCACCGCCTACAGCCCTTCCCTTCCCTTTGCCCTCACCGCCTACAGCCCTTCCCTTCCACTGCCCTCACCGCCTACAGCCCTTCCCTTCTGCTGCCCTCACCCCTCCCTTCCCTTCCACTGCCCTCACCTTCCTACAGCCCTTCCCTTCTGCTGCCCTCACCGCCTACAGCCCTTCCCTTCTGCTGCCCTCACCACCTACAGCCCTTCCCTTCTGCTGCCCTCACCGCCTACAGCCCTTCCCTTCCTGCCCTCACCGCCTACAGCCCTCCCTTCTGCTGCCCTCACCGCCTACAGCCCTTCCCTTCCTGCCCTCACCGCCTACAGCCCTTCCCTTCCACTGCCCTCACCGCCTACAGCCCTTCCCTTCCGCTGCCCTCAGCCCTTCCCTTCTGCTGCCTCCAGCCCTTCCCTTCCTCTGCCCTCACGCCTACAGCCCTTCCCTTCCCCTCTTCTGCCCTCCATTCTGCTGCCTACAGCCCTTCCCTTCTGCTGCCCTCACCGCCTACAGCCCTTCCCTTCCCACTGCCCTCACCGCCTACAGCCCTTCCCTTCCACTGCCCTCACCGCCTACAGCCCTTCCCTTCCACTGCCCTCACCGCCTACAGCCCTTCCCTCTGCTCCCTCTGCCTACAGCCCTTCCCTTCTTCAGCCCTCACACGCCTACAGCCCTTCCTTCCACTGCCCTCACCGCCTACAGCCCTTCCCCTCCACTGCCCTCACCGCCTACAGCCCTTCCCTTCCACTGCCCTCACCGCCTACAGCCCTTCCCTTCCACTGCCCTCACCGCCTACAGCCCTTCCCTTCCACTGCCCTCACCGCCTACAGCCCTTCCATTCTGCTGCCCTCACCGCCTACAGCCCTTCCCTTCCACTGCCCTCACAGCCCTTCCCCCTCACCGCTGCCCTCCCCTCACCTACAGCCCTTCCCTTCCACTGCCCTCACCGCCTACAGCCCTTCCCTTCCACTGCCCTCACCTACATCCCTTCCAGCCCTTCCCGCCAACAGCCCTTCCCTTCTGCTGCCTTCACGCACAGCCCTTCCTTCCACTGCCCTCACCGCCTACAGCCCTTCCCTTCCACTGCCCTCACCGCCTACAGCCCTTCCCTTCCTGCCCTCACCACCTGCCCTTCCCTTCCACTGCCCTCACACAGCCCTTCCTTCTGCTGCCCTCACCGCCTACAGCCCTTCCCTTCTGCTGCCCTCACCGCCTACAGCCCTTCCCTTCCGCTGCCCTCACCGCCTACAGCCCTTCCTTCCGCTGCCCTCACCCCCTACCTCCCTTCCTTCTGCTGCCCTCACCTCCTGCCCTTCCTCCCTCACCGCCTACAGCCCTTCCCTTCCGCTGCCCTCACCGCCTACAGCCCTTCCCTTCCGCTGCCCCTTCCCTTCCACTGCCCTCTCCTTCCACTGCCCTTCCCCTCCACTGCCCTCACTGCCTACAGCCCTTCCCTTCTGCTGCCCTCACTGCCTACAGCCCTTCCCTGCTGCCCTCACTGCCTACAGCCCTTCCCTTCCCTTCCCCTCACCGCCTACAGCCCTTCCCTTCTGCTGCCCTCACCCCTGCCTACAGCCCTTCCCTTGCCCTCACCGCCTACAGCCCTTCCCTTCCCTGCCCTCACCTCCCTCCCTTCCCTACAGCCCTTCCTTCTGCTGCCCTCTTCCCTTCAGCCCTTCCCTTCCACTGCCCTCACCCTCTCCCTACAGCCCTTCCTTCCCTTCCCCCTTCCCTGCCCTCCTGCCCCCTTCCCTTCCACTGCCCTCACCACCTACAGCCCTTCCCTTCCACTGCCCTCACCGCCTACAGCCCTTCCCTTCCTCCCTGCCCTACAGCCCTTCCCTTCCACCCCTCCGCCTACAGCCCTTCCCTTCCCTGCCCTCACTGTCCTACAGCCCTTCCCTTCCACTGCCCTCACTGCCTACAGCCCTTCCCTTCCACTGCCCTCACCGCCTACAGCCCTTCCCTTCCGCTGCCCTTCCCTTCCACTGCCCTCCTACAGCCCTTCCCTTCCACTGCCCTCACCTCCCACAGCCCTTCCCTTCCACTGCCCTCACCGCCTACAGCCCTTCCCTTCCACTGCCCTCACCGCCTACAGCCCTTCCCTTCCGCTGCCCTCACCGCCTACAGCCCTTCCCTTCTGCTGCCCTCACCTACAGCCCTTCCCTTCTGCTGCCCTCACCAACAGCCCTTCCCTTCCGCTGCCCTCACCACCTACAGCCCTTCCCTTCCACTGCCCTCACCGCCTACATCCCTTCCCTTCCACTGCCCTCACCGCCAACAGCCCTTCCCTTCTGCTGCCCTCACTGCCTACAGCCCTTCCCTTCTGCTGCCCTCATCGCCTACAGCCCTTGCCTTCTGCTGCCCTCACTGCCTACAGCCCTTCCATTCTGCTGCCCTCACCGCCGACAGCCCTTCCCTTCCACTGCCCTCATCGCCTACAGCCCTTCCCTTCCACTGCCCTCACCGCCTACAGCCCTTCCCTTCCACTGCCCTCACCGCCTACAGCCCTTCCCTTCCTCTGCCCTCACCGCCTACAGCCCGTCCATTCTGCTGCCCTCACCGCCGACAGCCCTTCCCTTCCACTGCCCTCATCGCCTACAGCCCTTCCCTTCCACTGCCCTCACCGCCTACAGCCCTTCCCTTCTGCTGCCCTCACTGCCTAGAGCACTTCCCTTCTGCTGCCCTCACCGCCTACAGCCCTTCCCTTCCGCTGCCCTCACCGCCAACAGCCCTTCCCTTCTGCTGCCCTCACCGCCTACAGCCCTTCCCTTCTGCTGCCCTCACCGCCTACAGCCCTTCCCTTCTGCTGCCTTCACCGCCAACAGCCCTTCCCTTCCGCTGCCCTCACCACCTACAGCCCTTCCCTTCCACTGCCCTCACCGCCTACATCCCTTCCCTTCCACTGCCCTCACCGCCAACAGCCCTTCCCTTCCACTGCCCTCACCGCCTACAGCCCTTCCCTTCTGCTGCCCTCACTGCCTACAGCCCTTCCCTTCCGCTGCCCTCACCGCCTACAGCCCTTCCCTTCCGCTGCCCTCACCGCCTACAGCCCTTCCCTTCCACTGCCCTCACCGCCTACAGCCCTTCCCTTCGCTGCCCTCACCGCCTACAGGCCTTCCCTTCCACTGCCCTCACCGCCTACAGCCCTTCACTTCTGCTGCCCTCACCTCCACTGCCCTCATCTTCCGCTGCCTTTCAACCAGCAGGAATTTACCAACCGCGAAACGGAGTCATGATTGGGAAAACCAAATGTCCAGAAAATAGCTTTGTTCAGACAGACAGTATGCTTGTACAACTGAGTCCTAAAGGTTTATTACCATACAGTTCAGATCATAAGCAGGTTTAGTACATAGTGTGGTTTGTAAAGGGCTGATTAGTACACAGTGTGGTTTGTAAAGGGCTCATTAGTACGTAGTGTGGTTCATAAAAAGGTGTCTTGACATACAAAGCAGTTCATTATAAGGTTTATTTATTGGTATGCAGTGCAGTTTGACAGGTTTATTTGTGTACAGTGCATTTCGTAAACCTGTTTATGAATCGCACTGTATGCTAATAAACCACTAAAAAATATGAATCACACTTTATACCACTAAATCTCCATATGAACAACACTTTACACAAATAAACCTTAATATGAACCACACTTTATACTAATAAACCTTCAAACAAACCACACTTTATTCTAATAAAAATTCATACGAACCTCATTTTACACTAATAAGCCTTCATATGAACCACAATTTATACTAATAAACCTCCATACGAACCATAATTTATACAAATAAGTCTGTTTATAAACCACACAGGCCAAACTGGTGTGAACTCGTGGACGACAGGATGCACAGTTGTTAAACAGCGGGCTATGCAGCCAAAGACAGCTCGAACTCGCATGTTACGCCGACCTGACCAGCTCAGTTAGTTTCAGACAGGATTTTAGGGGTAGAGAAAGCAGGCAGTTAGCAGACCTGAGCACAGAGATCAGTCAGCGCTACACAGCTTTCATCTAAGCTTTCTGCGATCGTCAAACCCAGCTCCGCCCCGCCAACACAATCACACACACACTCAGCTGGTGCACGCTCCGAAATGACTCACGCCGTATGTGCAAGATAACAGCCAATCACCAGCAGCAAGATGACCCAGCGACTCGGCCCTCATGCAATTGTTCTTATGGAGTTTGGCAGCTTTCTCTAGACCTCAGGGTTTGCATGTACATCTAACAGATGCTCTTATTCGTTGGGACGAGCACAGTGTACATTCCCTGGTATAATCCGTTCAGACAGATGGACCCTGACAGATGTGATTGGGCTCAGATAGCCAGCATGAAGGCTGCCCAACTGTGAGGCCACACACCGGCATCGATCCAGCAAACCCCCGAGTTACGCATTTTCCATATTAATGCTGTCTCTGAGGGCCGAGGGGAAACGGGGTGAACAGGACCTGAGAAAGTTTTACTGTAGAGCAGTGCCTCAGGCTGTGACTACAATCATAAAGAACAGAAACAGACTACAGATCCCATGATGCAGTTATACATCCCTACAGTTACATGATGAGTAAACCAGGCTTTTGCCAAGTACTTTAAATAAACAAGCATCACAGGGGGAAAGCCCTCTCTCCTTCTCTCTCTCTCTCTCTCCTCTTCACACTTCCACCTTTTCTCTTTTTGCTCGTTCATGACAGATCTCATCATGTTCCTTTCTGCACTCCATCAATCGCCTCTTTTCTCCCTGTGATCATCTTTCATCATCCCTCTCTCTTCTCCCATCTTCTTTCCCTTCTCCCTCCGCCATCGCTCGTTCCTTTAGTGTAAATCGCCCTTCCTCAGTACTGCTCTGCAGTGTGCCTGTGTTAGGCGCTCGTTACTTCCTCCTGACACCTAAAGCGCACCGGAACACACACACACACACACACACACACACACACACTGCTGCTGGAACACAGTCAGCACACAGAACAACCCAGCACTGACTGGGGGGAGGGGCTTGTCTGTCTGGGAAACATCAGCAATGAATCTTTGGAGCCTGTCCACACTTTCAGTAAACACTGTGATGGAAGGAGAGAGTGCGGGAGAGAGGGAGAGGGAGAGAGAGGGAGAGAGGGAGAGGGAGAGAAAGAAAGAGAGAGAGGGAGAGACAGAGGGAGTGAGAAAGAGGAGGGGGGAGATAGAGGGAGAGAGAAAGGAAGGGGAGAGAGAGGGAGAGGGAGAGACAGAGAGAGACAGAGGGAGAGAGAGAGGACTTGCAGAACCCTGGTTATTTGAGTAGCACACACAGAGCTCCACAGAGATCAGGAATGTGAAGATTTATAATGACCCCTCTGCTCTCCCCACTCACAGCTGTCCTTCATTGGCACCGTGTGTGTGTGTGTGTGTGTGTGCGCGCGCGCGCGCATGCACTTAAGTGTGCATATGTACAATGCGTGTGTGCAAGCCTGCAATCTAAGGAAAGAATAATCACTGACCTGCATGACTGAACTATGACAGCCCACAATAAGACAACACAACTCCAAAAAAGGGTGAAGGTCAAAGGTCATGACATAATCAGGAATGACACTGACGCTGTACCCTGTGCCTGGGCAGAGCTGTAACACAGGGTCAACTGTGGAGCTGACCTCTCGTACACCTCAGACCTCTGATCTGCACATTAACACTGACTCTGGGACAGACCACATTAGCGCACTGTCAGTGTTCCCTTACAGAGTACCCAGCGACACATGTTCTCCCCCTGTCTGTTTGCGTTCCCTGCAGGTACTCCAGTTTCACCCCACAGCCCACAGACACGCACACTAGGCTAACTGGAGACTCTAAAGTTGTCCATTGGTGTGAGTGTGTGTGTGAATGGTGTGTCGTGATAAACTGGCAAACATGCAAGCCTAATGCATGCTGGGATAGACTCCCACCCCTTCCCATGACCCAGAGCGGGAGTAATAAGCAGTTAGATAACGGATGAAATATCCACAGAGTCTGTGCTCGAATCAGAGAACAAACAAACCAAAGTCGAGACATGAAATTCCTCAAATTCCTTCTATTCTGAAGTCTGGGGTATATTTCTGTCCGTCCCCCCCCAGAGGACACTAGAGGGTGTTTCAGGACCACAGAGAGCATGAACACAGCCATTGAACAGGCCGGGGCCGCTGTGTGACAGCATTTCACAGTGAGCGATTCTGACAGACAGCAGAGCTACATGACGTTTGAGTTTCAGCCGTTTTTAGCAGCTAACAAACCCCACAGGCCAGTCCCAGCGCGGATCTCCAGTCGTATGGTTATAAATCAATGCCCCACACACCACCAACTAGCAGCAAACAGGACCTCCAAGCCTGCACAGTTTGCCGTAAAGAATAACTCTCCAAAATGACTCAGACATTCCCTCGTCCCAGATTAATTTGCCATCCTCAGCAGTATGCTGCGTGAGATGAAACTATTAAACTGACAAATGTAGTTTATTACGGAGCTCTCTGATTGCTAATTGGAGCACCAGAGCATCAGTGGTTTCCACGCCGGTCCCTGCACGCAAATTTTTGTGGTTTCTGCTCAATCAGTAGTAAGGCATGCTGGGGAATTTATGCAATGACTTCAGCCACTTTTAAATAAAACTTTAAAGTTTCAATGACACACTGAAACTGTCCTGAAGTCCTGTTTCACAAAGCACGTTCAAGAGTTAGCAAGATAACAACAGAGTCAAACCAACAAAATCTGGAAAGGGCTGGAGGAAAGATTAATACACGATTTCACTCAGCGTATTTATCCTGCTAAGTCAATAATCCTGCTTTGTGAAACACTCTCTAGAACTTCAGCTCAAGGAATCTGGAGCACTAGAGCCCTTAGGGAATCCCCGGCGACGCACAGAAGCAAGATCCCCCCTCTGAGAGGAACAGGAAAAGGGGGTGTAGTGATAGCGGAGGGGTAAACTGGGCCAGACTGGGATCTGCATTAACACACCGCCCCCGCACCCCTCCCCCCCCCTCCCGTGAGTCAAGGCGTGAGGACGTGTCTGACGAGCGACAAGTGGGCCTAACAGGTGCTCCGGGAGGGAGGGACTCTGACGAGGAACTAACTAAAACAGAACGGAAGGGCACTCGAGGGAACGGCATTCCTCCCTCCTCTTCCATAAATCGTGACCGAACACCCCTCCGCGCGGCTGCAGTGTCTCATTCCAGCATCAGGCAGATTCTTTCTTAAGCAAACTTCAGCATAGTTATGATTTGCTCTTAAGAAGAAACTGAGAGGGATCGGACTCACAACTCCGGAGGAGACAGAAGGATCAGTTCCACAGGATTATTACAGATCTTATTCTTGGTCAAATAATCTGGCTCAGAGCCAATCAGTAAACCCGCAGCAGAAGAGAAGTCATTCAAATCAAAGTCAAGGTGCAGTCCACAGATCAGAGGCCAAATGGTAAGACTGCCAAAGTAAGGGGAAATCAGAATTATAAATCCAGATAAACCAGCCGAAGTCACAACCAGAAAATCACATGACATAGAGGAGGAAGCAAGTTTGAAAACTGTGGGACTAAACAGAATCAAAACCAGAACATTCTAAAAATACAACGGCAAGCAATGATGTTTCAGATAGGCAACAAACTTGCAAAGAACAGAAGAAAACAGGGGCAATATAAGGGCGAACACAAAGCTAACAGGCAAGTGATCACAAGTGTGAGGGGACAGCGAGGGGCAGAAAAGGGCGTGGTTACAAATGAGGGAATTAACAGACTCAAATTAATTCACAGAATAGGGAAGGCGAGTGCAGAAGTGAGGATGAAAACAAAAGCACAAGGTAACAGAACAGGGGGAGGGAAAAGCAACAGGTTTATAAATAAAGTGACTGCGATGACAATAAAAAAAACATATTGCACAGAAACATGAAAAATAGCCAAAACAGATCTCAAACACTGACCGATATGTTGCACCGACACCATGCAATTCAATTCTATAATTGGACTGAACAGTTCATAACTCAAAAAGTCTTGGTGCATTTTTACTTCTTAAACTGAACCGGCAAACCACTTTTATCCAACCAAAATAACTGGCAACTTCAAGCAAAGTATACTCCCAAATGTATCCACCGAAACTCCTGAAATAAGTGTAATATCTTGGGATTTGCAGTTCATAACACTGAAAGAAAAGTTTACTCTCTTAACAACTTTCCTGGAGCGTGCACTCATATGTTCATAACCAGGCAAATAAGCCATTTCAGCAATGACCCGAGGCTCAGCTAAACCTGGTCCGTCACTTATCTCCTTCCCTCCGGCAACACAGCCCTTGAAGCGCAAGAGAGTGAGTCACAAAAATCCCTTCTCAGCTGAAACCCCAAACGAAAAATGACCCAAGCAAGCAATGCCATGTCCACCACACAGCAGCAACAGTGTTTAAGGGAAATAATGTGAAGGGAGGATCGGAACCGGCAAATGCCAACAGCCATACCACTATTTGATCTGCTCCAGCCGCGTGGCTGAAGCTAAGCAGGTTTGGGCTTGGTTAGTACTTGGATGGGAGACCACCGAGGAAAACCAAGTTGCTGTTGGAAGAGGTGTTGGTGGGCCAGTAGGTTGCGCTCTTCCCTCTGGTGGAATAATCTCAATTGCCCCAGTGCAGTGACGGGGACACTGTACTGAAGGAGACGCCGTCTTTCGGATGAGACGTTAAACGGAGGTCCTGACTCACAGTGGTCATTAAAAAAAGATCCTTTGACACTCTTCGATAACAGTAGGGGGTTCCCCGGTGTCATGGCTAAAGGCCTACCCTGGCTCTTTCGACCTGCCGCCTAATCATTCCCTGATCTAATTGGCTGTGCAAATTGCCCTCTCCCTCCCCACCTCAGCCCCCAGGGCTCCCTTGAAAAAGAGATTTCAATCTCAACAGGACTTCCTTAGTTAAATAAGGGTTAAATAAAATAAATAAAATAAAGCAGCATCTCAGACTGAGCTCAGCCAATCAAAAACCTCTCGCTCATTTCCCTATTTACTTCACCTTCACTGAAGCAGGTCAGTGACCCGCCAAATTCATTCTCTTTAGCAGGCGAGCGGAGAGAACAGTCGTAAAATATAGTATCAGTATGATATGTATTATATGCAACCCCAATTCCGAAATAGTTGGGACAAAGTGTAAATTGCGAATAAAATCAAAACGCTATGACTTTCAAATCACACCAGCCAGTATTTTATTCACAATAGAACAGAGATAACATAGCAAAGGTTGAAACGGACAAATTTTACAATTTTATCCACAAAATGAGCTCATTTCAAATTTGATGCCTGCCACAGGTCTCGAAAAAGTTGGGACAGGGGCCTGTTTACTATGGTGTAAAATCCCCTCTTCTTCTTAACACAGAGTGGAGGCGTCTGGGCATTGAGGAGACAAGTTTCTTCAGTTTAGCCATTGGAATTTGATCCCACTCTTGTTTAATACAGGCTTCCAGCTGCTGGAGAGTTTTGGGTCTCCTTTGACGGTCTTTTCATTTAATTATGCGCCAAATGTTCTCAATTGGCGAAAGATCAGGACTGCAGGCAGGCCTGTTCAGCACACGGGCTCCTCTACTACGAAGCCATGCTGTTGTAATAGCTGCAGTATGTGGTTTTGCATTGTCCTGCTGAAATACACAAGGCCTTCCCTGGAATAGATGTCGTCTGGAGGGGAGCATATGTCGCTCTAAAACCTTTATATACCACTCAGCATTCATGGTGCTTTTTAAAACATGCAAGTGTCCCACACCATATGCAGTAATGGATCTCCATACCATCAGAGATGCTGGCTTTTGAACTGAACGCTGATAACAGGAGGGGTGGTCTTTCTCCTCTTAAGCCCGGAGGACATGACGCCCATGATTTCCAACAAGAATGTCAAATTTGGACTCGTCTGACCACAGGACACTTTGCCACTTTGCTACAGTCCATTTTAAATGAGCCTTGGCCCACAGAACATGGCGGCGCTTCTGGATCATGCTCAACAATGGCTTCCTTTTTGCATGATACAGTTTTAGGTGGCATCTGTGGATGGCACGGCGGACTGTGTTTACAGACAGTGGTTTTTTGAAGTATTCCTGGGCCCATTTAGTAATGTCAATGACAGAATCATGCCGGTGAGTTATGCAGTGGCGTCTGAGGGCCCGAAGATCACGGGCATCCAGTGAAGGTCTTCGGCCTTGTCTCTTACGCACAGAGATTTTTCCAGTTTCTCTGAATCTTTTGATGATGTTATGCACTGTCGATGATGAGACCTTCAAAGCCTTTGCAATTTGACGTTGAGGAACATTGTTTTTAAAGTATTCCACAATTTTTTTTACGCAAGCCTTCACAGGTTGGAGAGCCTCTGGCCATCTTTACTTCTGAGAGACTCAGCCTCTCTAAGACATCCCTTTTATAGCCAATCATGTTACACACCTGATGCCAGTTAACTTAATTACTTGCTAAATGTTCTTTCAGCTGATTTGCTTATATATTAATTGCTTTTTCAGCCCTTTTTTGCCTGTATCCCAGCGGTTTTGAGACATGTTGCAGCCAGAAAATTTGAAATGAGCTCATTTTGTGGATAAAAATGTAAAATGTCTCAGTTTCAACATTTGAAATGTTATCTATGTTCTATTGTAAATAACATATTGGCTCACGTGATCTGAAAGTAATTGAATTTTGATTTTATTCACAATTTACACTTCGTCCCAACTATTTTGGAATTAGGGTTGTATATTATATAAATGTAGTCTACATATATGATATAACACATGTATTATAAATGTAAAACATGGTATAAATGTAGTATAAATATATAATCTGACATACATATTAATCAAAGCCAGTTCTGTTCACAATACAAGACTCACAATACAAAAGAAAAAAGCTCTTCATCAAGTGCTCCATTCTACTAAGATGAAATACTACCTGAATTTACCCAGGGAATCCTTGGTTTTCAGATTAATCTCAGAATGGATTTTGATCCAAAGTCAATATGGAGCCAAATTTAATAACCCGGCTGATATTCATGCCGTTATTGAGGTTCTCTCTCCGAAATGAAAACACGCTCGCGGGATTACACTCGGCAGACAAAAATTACATTGTCAGGAGCGCCCGTTTGTCCTTTTAAATTCAATTTTCCGCAGAAGACAGTCTTCTCTGAGGAAACAGGATTTTACCTTGCGGGACCTGGCGTACTCGACAAACATGTAATAACTCCCAGCAACAAGCAACTCGCGAATCAGAAAAAATAGCGCAGTTTGGGGGCAACGTGGAATAAAAGAGGCACACAGTGCACAATAAATGCAACGAAGGCTCTGAACAAAACCTGCATAAAATTATTGTAATTCCTACCCGTAATATGAATGTAAATGCAAATAATTTACTGCTTAAAGGCTCGACTTCATCCGAATGTTAATGTAGCCTCGCTGTATGACAGACGTTTATATCTCACGGTATACGGTGCCATGATGCAGAGTGGTATAAAAGCCAGGCAAAAACGATAACTACAGGCAGCACTCCTGCGGCTGCGCTATCTGCACAGGCCCAGGGCAGATCTCACTGAATAATTAAATAAAACCCCGAGCCGGCAGATGAGCTCATCGTATTTTGGGAGGAATTCATCAGTCGTCCCGTTTCTATATTTATGAGCGGTCTATCCGGCCCCCACCGAGAACGCCAGCATTCCGAAATCAGATCCGCAATGTGCGTCCGGCAGGCCGCGGCACCGCAGCGACATTCCCTCGGACACGAGTGGGAGAGGAGTCGCCTGCATCTGCCACACGCCGTCAGCCGTGAGGAAAGAGAACGCCTTCGCCCTCCTCTTCCTCCCCAACTTCCTGAACGTCAACTAGGGCTGGATGAGTCGAGGGAAACGTTGATGTAAAAAAAACCATGACTGCAAACATTATAAATAAAGAAACGTCAGACTCGGATGTATAAATTTAAAAACAGGCTGTACTTTCTCTTCATATTTCTCCATCCCTCCATCTCTCAGTCTGTTTTTCTCCGTAAAAAAAAATCAGTCTTTTCCCTGCTCTCCTGTGACAGCAGGCAGAGACTCACAGAGACGTATAAAACTCATGAAAATCACTGTTTTCAGCCTATAACAGTATTTTAAAAACTCCCCTCTCATCTTCAATAATGCATTTCAGATGCTTATATTTACAGTGTTCTCGTTCATCCAGCACTCGAGAGAGATTGGATTGATGTTAAAGCAGAGAAGATTTAACATATGATCACTATGAAATGCAGAAATATTAAACCCAAAGGGCAAGGGGGTGGGACTGAGGTTAAAGGTCGTTGGTGTTGATACGGCGACAGCAGCTGGCCAATAGCAGTGCTCCCTGTGGAAGAAAGCAGTCCCTCGATCCGTTCCCCCGCTCACCTGTTGCTAATTTGATCCCATCCGTTGGGAACTCTCTCTGGGACCCATTTCAAAGTCGAATCAAGGCCTTCTCACATCAACAAATTCCGATCTCTACACGTTATTTCCCCCACAGTGCAGCCAATCACAGACACGTGACCCAGAAGGAAGAACGGGCTTTTGTTTCGCTTCGTCACCAAGAAACCCTGATAATCTGCGGACGGACATCTACCTTTTCAGCTCATCATTCAAGCTCCTGTTTTCATCTTTATTCTGCTCCATTTATACTCATAACCGAGTTTGCATCTTTCAGCGCATGGGTTTGGATGTTTGTACGTGAGCGCATGTGCGTATTCACGCGCGACCCTGTGAACAATCCAGACAGACTTCCTCAAGGAGACAAATGAACAAGTAATAAATCACTCTGTAAAAGGTTCCACACAAACCGTACGAGACTGCGACTGCTCTTGGGAGGTCTGTGAAGTGCGAAAACAGCCAACGAAAATGTTCTCAGGATGTCATATAACACTGATAACGCTGAGGAAACCTTCCAGTAATGTAGTGAAAACGTGCCGAGTTCGCTGGGCAGGGCTGTGGGAGCACTAGTGGGCCTGAGGTTCAGGAAAGCAGCTGATTAGGTGAAAAGCAGCACAGTGGGAGTCACATGACCAAATTCCTGCACTGTCACACAGGACAACTGACAAACCTCACAACTGCTGTTGCCTTCCAACTGTGACAGACAGACACACGCGCACACAGCCACGCACACACACGTCAGACAGAATCCTCAGTAACACACTGAGGGTAGATCTCAGAGCCCATAAAAGCCCCGGTCAGTCTCTCTCCTCTCCACACACACTTCAGACCTGCTGCTTCAGGGGAGAATTAAACTCCAAACAGAAACTCCGTTACTGACCCTCAGGACTGCAGCAGTGCAGTCTGCATAAAGCCACATCAAACAACGGTCACGGTTGCTAGGAAACCACCGCAGCTTCCTGCCCTGACAGGAGGGCAGCCGGCTAGCATGACATCATTCCGGAAAGACCAGGTGTTCTGAGTTTCCCATTTATCGAACCCGCTTTTCCCGTGCCGCAGTTCGGCATTATTCTCCAGGAAACGCGTCCTCCGTCTCGATCTTATCTGATCTGCACAGGGCCGACCAGCTGAGACATCAGGGGCAGCGAGCCGCTTACAGCGTAACTGCCAGGGTTTCGCAGCTTCTGTGGACAGCTAATACACAATACTGCTGCAACAATAATAATAATAATAATACCGTCATTATCATAATGTACATTTCGGTGTCCATTTCCTGCAACCTCTAGGCCAGGTCTGAACTGTAAAATAAATTATTATAATAGATCTGACTTATTTTCCTGATTAAAGTAACGTAACATAACAAATTCTTTGCGTTTATTCAGCTGGCCTGGTCTTGTCAGAGCTCAGAAGCCCATTTCAGTCAGAATTGGCAGGTCTGCTCGCTGACCGAGTCCTCCATCGTACTACTGGCCCACACGTCATGTTACAGTCCCTAGTTGTATGTTGAAGAACTAGCAGTTCCTAAAATATAACAATAGCATATTAACAAGTTATGAAAGTGAGCGTGAGGACAGCCGAAGAATTTTGCAAAATGACGTGACCTCTGACCCCGCCAGCGACACAACAAGTGAGTGAAATTACGGGGTTCACACAGAGCACAGAACAATAATGAGCTTCCAACTGTTAAAACTTAACCTCTGACCTCTCAGGTGGGGGCCGGGGGGTTTGTAGGGGACAGGAGTGGTGCGTCCAGCAGAATTAACAGCTAAAGTCGCGCATAATCCCGCGGTCAGCTGAACAGCATCCACGCGCAAACAGGCAGGAGCAGAGAGACGACCAGTCTGTCGCCACGGCAACAGTGGGCTAAATGTTTGTGGCTGTGCTGGAAGAGTTTGGAGTCTGAGAGAAGAATTATGGCTGTGCGAAGAGGTCGCTGAAGAGGGCATCTCCAGGAGCCGGGAGCAGTACATAGAGACGTCTCAGTACAGCTGTCACCCCAAAAACACCACAAGGGCACATTCTTCCCCCGTTACCATGGAAACATGAAGCATCAATGCAGCCACTAATGCCCTGCTGATGAAATATGGCACAGAGTATTATGAGTGACAGTGCAGTCACTGCAGAAAGGGCAGGTCAGGCTAATAATCCACAGGGAGAATGCCTGTATTAATGAGTGCTGTAGCCTCATAATGACATTTTAAATCTCATTTTAATCTGACAGAGCAGGGGTCCTCAATCTTATGCAGAAAGGGTCGATGCAGGTGCGGCTTTCATTCCAGCCAAGCAGTTACACACCTGATACTACTACTCAAGCTCTTCAGCAAAGGCTCTAAGGCTTGATTGGTAGAATCAGATGAGTAACTGCTTGGTTGGAATGAAAGCTGCACCCACACAGGCCCTTTCTGGGTAAGATTGAGGACCCCTGTGATACAGCCATAGAGTCTGCTGGCTCAATAGTGCACTCGGCAAAAAAAAAAATCCCACATGTTTGAGCAGATGTAGTGTAGCTGGTGTTTTAGCCACAAACCACATGAGCACATTTCCAGAATCTAGAGGATGCTGCCATTCAAATGAGACCCTATACATGTATTTTGGCCATAGTTAGTCTATCATAAACTTCTCATTGGGGAATATCTAAATGACAAATTTTAAAAAATGGTGGCCTTTAAGCCTTCGAGCCCTGAATGAATTTTCAAGGAATTAAAAATGTAATTATCCTGAGCTTTTGAAAATCTATCAAGTGGCAACTTGTTTAAAAGAGCTCCCCTGCGGGAGCAAGTTGCCACATGATGGGTTTTCAACAGCATCTGATTTTGATATCTTACATCACTGGGAAACTATAGTTGCCTACAGCACTCTAAGGGTTAAAGGGTTAAGATAAGACAATATTTCTGAGCAGTCAGAGGTAATTGTCACGTTTAGTCACGGTTTCCTTGATAAGCTTTGATCACATGAGCACACCTGCTGGCCTCATTGGTACAATTCGCCCCTCTCAGCAAAAAAGCAACAGAAGAATTTCAACCCAAAAATAAGACTGCAGTTCTCACTGAGAATGACGCATCTTTCAGTTTTTCTGAGTCAAATTACATTTCCACAGAGCAGCATAAATCGTTAAGGTTATTCACCAGCAGAGTGCGGTGAAGCTGTCTCAGTGCACAGTGCGTGTGGCAGTAATTAGGCAGTGTTTTGGTGTCGTATGCAGAACAGAAAGACCCTTTTGGGACACAGGACACCCCACAGCATAGGAGACATCCTGGCTAATGATGGCAACACAAATACCATCCGAGGATAATAATTTACATGCCCATAAATGGTCATGCCAGCCTACCGCTAGCAACAAGTAGCCAAAGCACACAGCACACAATCATCCAGGAAAAGGGAATTCACAAAACTCAACGTGTACCTCTTTGCCACAAAACCCACACCACGACCCACGTTACTTTCACCCCACACATGCGCCAGAAACCTGTGAGAAGCGTGTGTGATATTAAGGACTACACACATGCACTCCATTCTGAACAGGGAGCTTTGGGCATGTAAAAATGTAGAGACAAACATGCCATATACAGTAACTGCAATAATGCAGAGATAAACATGCCATAACTGTAATAATGCAGAAATAAGCAAACTGTTACATGCCAATCAAAACCCACGCTCCGAAATGATATGAGTCATTACAGTTTTTCCTTCAGCTTAATTTTTGAATCAGAAGTCATTGATGCCCCTTTGGAAATTGACCCCAAAAGGTCTGCTGGTGCCGATCTTTTGGACCCTGGACTGTTGAAGTTGTCTGCTCCTGTTATAGCCCAGCCTTTAACACACATTATAAATCTTTCAGCTTGGGCATTGTGCCGAAGATTTGGAAAACTGCACTTGTGCTTTGCATAAGGGTGGTGATGCTAAAGACTTCAATAAAAATTGTCCAATTTTCAAGCTACCTTGTTTGGCCAAGACTCTCGAACCCCTTGTTAATTGTCAGATCTATTTATTTTGAAATAGTAATTGCTTTTTAAGTAAATTTCAGCCTGGTTTAAGAGCTGGACACAGCACTATATCTCCGGTATCTCTTGTTGTGAACGATATTGTATGTGCCCTTGATGGTGGGCAACATTGTGCCGCCCTGTTTCTTGACCTATCCGAGGCCTTTGATACTGTCGATCATTCACTCTTACTTGACAGACTTAGCTCATTAGGCCTAGATCAGAATGGTCGCAAATGGTTTTCAAGTTATCTTTCAAATAGAACACAATGTGTTGTCGCAGACTCTGCTCAATCAACTTTTTTGGAGGTCACTAAGGGTGTACCACAGGGCTCGATTCTAGGGCCCTTACTTTTTACTCTGTGTATTAATATGGTCTTTTCTGATAATGGCTATAAGGTGCATTTGTATGCTGATGATACAGTGCTTTATACTTTTGCTTCTTCATTAGATGAGGTGTTATCTGCATTGCAAAGAGCCTTTGTTTCATTTCAGCATTCACTTCTAGAGCTCAAATCAGTTTTAAATGTGGCAAAAACAAAATGTATGCATTTCTCTAGATCCCGTTCTTTGAGGGATTGTTCATTTGGAATTTGCACCTTGGATGGCTCTGAAATCGAGCGAGTGTCTTGGTACAAATACCTTGGGATATTTATCGATGAAAAGCTGGCTTTTAAGTACAACTTGATGAACTAACAAAAAAATTAAGACATAAAATTGGGTTTTTACAGAAACGGCTAGAGGTGCACGATAAATATCTTCTCCGATAGTCTCGTAAATGTTGCTTTGACGATGTGCAATTTTACATTTTCGAGTATTTATACTACCTCGAAAAGAAAACGAACAAAAGGCGCATAGATGGAGGAGGTACGCTTGTTGCATTGCCGCCTAGACTGCTTTAAGGGGGGTACAATACGAAGCAAGTTCAACATAGACAGGCTTTATTTGAGTGAGCCGGCTCAATAAACCTGAACTCGCAATCACAGATAATTGGTACCACAACGGTGTTTGTAATCTTTCTTTGCTAACCGCGGCTTTGTGCTTTCAACGCCGTGCGTGCTCTCAATAAAAGGGCGTTCCGTGCATTTATTGACCCTATTTCCATTCTTAAAATGTCCGATCGCGTGCTGTGTGTTTCTCCGGGGAAGCTATCCCTGATTCAGGATCAGGAAGACTGCAAGATATCTCACCCCGCGGCACCAGGGGGCGCCGTCAGTCGCTTAATGGGAGACACATATGAAGTTTTACACTGATTGGTTGGACACTTGAAAGACTGCATGATTATGCATGCGCATACTCAGGTAGACACTTGGGAAATTGTAATTGAGATTTATGTTAGTGCATTCATGTTGGTTGATGTATGCACTTATTCGTAGGATGTAATGTAAGTGGTTGCTGGGTAATTAATAAAATCTAAAAAAATAAAAAAATCTCCTAGGAAGAGTGATTACGGGGAGTTATGAAGAGTGTAATAATATAAAAACAGCAAAAAGCAAATTAACTTTGAAGCGAATCTTGTGAAAATTCACAAAAACGAAATGCAAATTAAGTGCGTTTCCATATGTTACCCTCAAGCAAATGAGAGCAAATAAACAACACTACGTAGGCGGTGACGTGCGTGCGTACGTATGTCAGATAAACACATACGTACGTCCTTGCTAGGCAACCTCAAAAGCGAGAATGGAGAACGGAGAAGACCGCGGCAGTGGAAACGCTCGCTACGTCAGAGTTTATTCAAAAAATGTGTTTGCATTTCAGATTATGCGCATTAAGTCTTTTTCGCATAAGTCAAGATCCACCTCAAGCGAGAATGGAGAACGGAGAAGACCGCGGCAGTGGAAACGCTCGCTACGTCAGAGTTTATTCAAAAAATGTGTTTGCATTTCAGATTATGCGCATGAAGTCTTTTTCGCATAAGTCAAGATCCACCTCAAGCGAGCATTAAAACTTTTTTTTGCAAATCAGAGGATTTTTTTTCGAATTATGGTGTTTCCATTACCTTTTTTGATGCGAAACTTCAAAATGTGCATTAAAACAGGGAAATGGAAACACAGCTACTGTTGAGGCTAATAAGGCTAGAGAGGAATTCTGGCAGAAAATGGATGACCGTGTAAATGCGTAAATCCTCTGATGAAGGACAAGTGGAAATCACTTTAGTTATCTGATATTATCTGACTGTGGTAAATACCAATAGTAAACTATTTCTTCGTTTTTGGTTTAAAGTATTTCTTCCATTACTTTTCTTTTATACAGCATGATTTTAATAAAATCGTATCCTACCACTAACCCTAACCAGTTGCACCACTGCAAATTTACAGTAGTCCTGTGGTATATCAAAACAATGATAAGAATGATAAAATACTATTTAATTTTGTAATAAGTGCTTTAATAGTTGCAGTAACAGCACTGTCAAGAGGACATTGTTCTCTGTATAAAGCTGTGGGTTGGCCATCATTGGCTACTAGGAGAAGGCAGCACTGGTTGATCTTCATTTATAAAGCAATCTTACACAGATTACCATGTTATCTTACAACTTTTATTTCAAGGCGCAGTAGCAATTACTAGGCGAGATCTCAGGACTGGTTGGTCCTGAAAGTCCCCAGAGTTAAAAGAGAGCTTAGTAATACTGATTTTAGTCACTGCGCTCCGAGGACGTAGAACAATTTTCAAGAAACTTTTAAACTGGATAAATTTGTTTCATTAGAGAATTTCAAAAAGGTGATAAAGGATTTAGAAGTTGGGGACTGTGTATGTTTTGAATAATGTTACTGTAACTTTGTCAGTGACATGTATTGTATGCACTCCTGTATGATGATTTTCATTGTATATTGTTCTCCTTACTATGATAATGTATTGCACTGTATTGTGTTTTGTGTTGTTAACAGGGCACCATCGCAAATGAGACTGAGGTCTCAATGGGTTCCCCTGTATAAATAAAAGTCAAATAAAATAAAATAAAATAAACATACCATAAACAGTAACTGTAATAATGCAGAGATAAACATGCCTTAACTGTGATTATGAAGAACAGGAGGAGGGGCAGTGTGAGGAGCTGATAGGGCACAGAGCTGTCCGGTTAACCGAAAAACCAACTCAGTCTCGGTTGTCTGAGAAAACCGGAAGTCACAACCGAGCGTGCGCGCAAACAACCGTACTTTCACGTTTTGTCAACAATCACAACATAGCGTCACTCATGGCCAATGCAGACGAAAAACATTCAAGGCCAGTGTGGCTATATTTTGAGAAACCGGGAAAAAACGAAAAATACGCAATCTGTAAACTATGTACGGGCCAACGGAAAATTGCAGCACAGTATGGCAACACCAGCAACCTCACGCGGCATGTTGAATCGACGCACAAGGCCGAGGCAAAGGAGCTAAAAAAAGCTCGAGAAGAAAGCTGCACTCAAACGTAAAATGAAGGTAATAGATGTTTGTTATAATAAAATGACTTGCGTTTATGTATATTTTGTTATGAAAATATGCTTATAAATATCAATTGTGTGTTTGTTACGGTGTTTATAATCAAGCCCTTCCCGAATTTATGCTACCCGGGACTTGGGCCGCAGAACTGACAACTATTGTTGGACAGACTTTAGCGCACACTTCGGCATGAAACGCAAATCCGGTCCATCGAAACCAGCTAATTTGCCTGTTTTTTATCAATACATACCCAGGTTCATTTTGTCTTGTGGTGTCACCAATTAATATCCCTTATTCCGTTAAAATAATAATTTTACGGAACAAAATACCAACTAATCGGGAGTTACAAATGATCGGAGTCATAATACTGGGCGGCAAAACAAGAATTCCTCAACACCCGATTGCATTGGACCACGTGACCAACTTCTACGGTGCCGTGAAAAAGTATTTGCCCCCTTCCTGATTTTTAATTTTTTTTGCATATTTGTCACACTTACATGGTTCAGATCATCAAACTAATTTTAATATTAGACAAAGATAACCCGAGTAAATACAAAATGTGTTTTTTAAATGATGATTTCATTTATTAAGGGGAAAAAGCTATCCAAACTTACCTGGCCTTATGTGAAAAAGTAATTGCCCCTGCTTGTTAAATCATGAATTAACTGTGATTAACCACATTTTTTGAGTTCAATTTCACTAGCCACACCCAGGCCTGATTATTGCCAGACCTGTCAAATCAAGAAATCATTTAAAAAGAACCTGTCTGATAAAGTGAAGTAGGTTAAAGATCTCAAAAAGCAACACATCATGCCACGAACTTAAGAAATTCAAGAACAGATGAGAAACAAAGAAATTGAAATCTATCGATCTGGAAAGGGTTACAAAGCCATTACTAAGGCTTTGGGACTCCAGCGAATCATGGTGAGAGCCATTATCCACAAATGGAGAAAACTTGGAACAGTGCTGAACCTTCCCAGGAGAGGCTGGCCTATCAAAATTACTCCAAAAGCGCATTGACAATTCATCCAGGAGGTCACAAAAGAACCCAGAACAACATCTGAAGAACTGCAGGCCTCACTTGCCTCAGTTAAAGTCAGTGTTCATGATTCAACAATAAGAAAGAGACTGGGCAAAAATGGCATCCATGGGAGAGTTCCAAGGCAAAAACCACTGCTGACCTAAAAGAACACAAAGGCACGTCTCACATTTGCCAAAATACATCTTGATGATCCCCAAGACTTTTGGGAAAATATTCTGTGGACTGACGAGACAAAAGTTGAACTTTTTGGAAGGTGTGCGTCCCGTTACATCTGGCGTAAAACTAACACAGCATTTCATTAAAAGAACATCATACCAAAAGTCAAACATGGTGGCGGTCGTGTGATGGTTTGGGGCTGCTTTGCTGCTTCAGGACCTGGATGACTTGTCCTAATTGATGGAACTATGAATTCTGCTCTCTACCAGAAAATTCTGAAGGGGAATGTCCAACCATCAGTTTGTGACCTCAAGCTCAAGCGCGCTTGGGTTATGCAGAAGGACAATGATCTGAAACACACCAGCAAGTCCAACTCCGAATGGCTTAAAAAAACAAAATGAAGATTTTGGATTGGCCTAGTCAAAGTCCGGACTTAAATCAGATTGAGATGCTGTGGCATGACCTTAAACAGGCCGTTCATGCTTGAAAACCCTCCAATGTGGCTGAATTAAAACAATTCTGCAAAGAAGAGTGGGCCAAAATTCTTCCACAGGGATGTGAAAGACTCATTGCCAGTTATCGAAAACACTTGATTGCAGTTGTTGTTGCCGAGGGTGGCACAACCAGTTATTAGGTTTAGGGGGCAATTACTTTTTCACATAGGGCCAGGTAGGTTTGGATAGCTTTTTCCCCTTAATTAATGAAATCATCATTTAAAAACAGCATTTTGTATTTACTTGGGTAATCTTCGTCAAATACTAAAATTTGTTTTATGATCTGAACCATATAAGTGTGACAAATATGCAAAAAAATAAGAAACCAGGAAGGGGGCAAATACTTTTTCACAGCACTGTATATTTGGTTGATTCTTCAGTTATCCCCAACTTTCTCTTCACGGAAACACATGTTGTCGCATTATGTAAACAAACAATGCGAGTCTCGAACGTTTATTGATTTTTATTGACTATGTGTTTTCAAACTGATAGAAATGGGGCTGCGAAAACCCATGTAAAAGTGTAAATATGCAAGCGTATTGGAAATTGACAGTTCTGTTCCCTGATGGGTCATCCTCTCATTAATAGAACAATTGTGTTAGGGCCAACTTAGGGGGCTCACTGTGGGCAGTATGGGGTGGGGGCACGTTTGAAGGAACACACACTTCCCACTGGGGTTAGACTTACAATTTTAGAATGGCATAAGGCTTTACTAAATAATAGAATAATAGAATTGGAATTTGGAACAGGTTTTGGGCCTTCCCCAAATAAGTCTAATCTTGTAACCACTAACCAGAGCCGTGCAATGGCGTGCATGACTGCATGCATGACTTACCAATATCAAGTTGTCAACACCTACAATATTGTCTTGTTTGAAACTTTGGATATGTAATCGGGGCACTGTGAGAAACATATTGCATGGTGCCCTGGCGTTTTGTATACTTGTTTCTGCCCAAGTAAGGCTAATTTACATTTGTTTCTGTCATTTTGTTGAATTAATATATTCTGTTATTACATGTTTCTTACAAGTTGTGAGCCTTTTTTAAGTTTATTAAACAAAACCGAAACCAAGACTCCACTCTTTAAAAAAGAACCGAACTGACACCGAAACCGAAGTCCTATTTTCACAACCAGACAGCTCTAGAGAGTAGGCTTATTTTCACAGTAAACGACAGTCTCTCCATACACCATCACTACAGTCTATTTTTGTTTGGAATGCATGAAGCACAGAAGCTGTAACACAGTTTTATGGTTCAGGTCAGAACTGCATTCAGTCAGCAGTGGTCATTGTTACATCATCAGCATTAGAATGCTCAATTACAAACATTCTAATGTCCATTACAAACATTCTGATTGCACATTTGTGACCTCACAGCTTGATAAAAAGGTTAAGGGGCGGGGGGTGGGGGGAGTCCATCTAGTTGAAATTACGTTCTGCGAATCATGAGGACCAGCTGACCTAACACTGCACACGTGTAATCAGCACAAAAGCCCAGTTCAGACTCTCACTGGAAGAGAAAAACTGCAAAAGAAGTCATGTGGCACTGGGGGCCGAAGAGTGCCTTCAGTCGGGAGCGTGATAAAGATTCATAATTCTGCTTTGTCAGTTCAGTTTCATCTCCGCGGCTGAGGGGACTCGAGTCACGGTCTCCAGCGGTGTGGATTTAAGAAGCGTTGTTTACAATGGTGACCTCTGATGTCACAGCACTGGGGTGTTCGTGTTAGTGCGGGGCAAGGACAGAGCAGAACGCTAATCCAGCTCCGCAGGTTCGCTTCATACCCAGCGGAACCCTCTCTCCCTCAGACCGAGGCCTTTATACACGACGTCACGGTACATAAATAAGCCACAGGAAATTAATGAGGGGAGAAAAGCCACAACGTGCTGGCTCGTCTCTCGGAAAACACTCCAGACTAAAACTGCCTCAGCATGTGAACTCGGAGCTGAATCTCGACTCAAAGTACACATCAACTCGGTCTGGGGTTTGGTATTAAATCTACTGCTGATTTTCTGTCATAAAATCACAAGATGGACACAGAGGTGTTCAATGCAACAGTCCAATACAACTCACAAATTATAACTCCATTCCACACAGTGACATTATGACCTTCCAATTCACAAACGTCTGTTCAATTACAGCCCCTAATGACAGAAATGAAGATCTTGAGTTTAACCTTCAAAAAGACGAACACACTTATGTCAAATTAATTTAAAAAAAACACAAAAATGCGCAAGTTGAGCACATTGCCATTGACCATCAAAGATGTACTCAGTCTCTGATTGCATCCTTGAAATGAATTAGCCTCCACAGAATGTTTGCAAAGAGAACGTCCAACTCTATATTTTAATGTAATTATGAGCATATAATTATGTCTGTACTCATTTAAAGCATGAGGAGCATCTCCGCTCATTCTCTATTTCAACATGGTCCTGATGCGCACGCTTTAGAACGATGGGGGATAGGGAGGGCTCGTAACAGTCATATTATAACGGTCATGAGCATTTTTTGGTTAATCCAGGTGATCTGATCTTTTCCTCCAATCGTTCTGGGTTAACCACAGTCAGCCAACCCCAGCACCCCCCCAACACTCAGTGTTAGCCGACCACAACGGAAGGCCACATGTGAAAATCAGGAGATTAGCGAACCTTGTAACTCAAAATCCAGCCCCTGCCGCGATGAGCAATCACTGAGTACAGGAGATTAGCCTGAGGCCTGGCCTTTTCAAATGCGCAAATGAGAAAATCTCATCTAATCTTCACAGCCAATGAGGTCAACAAAACAGAGCAATTTACATTAAAACCCAGCGCGAGAGCACCGCCGGACAAAGTACGCTAACCGCCAACTAGTGCTGCTAAACAGATTCTTCATCGTTTTACCACAAACCCATCACAACAAACCCAGTCTAACCACAGTCACAACAGGAAGAGCCAGGACAATAGGTTCTCAAAACGGTATTCCCAAAACAAATAAACATATTTAACAGATCATCTCCCACAGATTACATTTGTGTGTTTAAACAGGAAGTGCACAGAAGGCAATCTTATCCATTTAAAAATACTTTAACATTTTAAAATAGGAATCTGTGTAAATAATGGCATGAAATGTTTTTCACGAGCAACAAAACAAATTTTAGTCCAGGAATGAAAACAGCAGAGTGCACAGACACAAAAAATAACTAAATAAATAAAAATAAAAAATAACACCTGGAAGAACTTAAACACAGCCAGTTTTCAAAAATATCGCACAAACCTTAATTCCATAAAAAGCCGGAGTCCCTCAGAGGTCTTTGGGTTCGGTCTCCTGCCGTTAACAGGACAGGTAAATAATAGAGTTAGGCTCAGCTCATCTACACAATGGCCTGGGAGCCCTGTTCATCTCACAAGTCTAACAAGACCTGTTGCATGGAGAACGCCCTATACCCCACATTTACTTGTTTTCCACAAACTTTAGGCCCCAGCAGTAAAGTATTATGAAAAATGAAACTTCCTGATACATTCTGTGAAAAACAAGCAGAAATTGAGCTGTTAAATAGATACCTTGTGCCAGACATAAAAGCACGTGAGACTTGTTTTAGAAAAATCTGCCGAGGCCACCAGTTTGCATTGGTCGATTTAATTTCATCAAAGATCAAACTCTCCCTAGACTGGAGAAAAAACCAATTAATATTCAGCGAAATATGGGAACAGCACAAAACCGCAAGAAGGAGGAACTGAGGTCTTAGAACTTGTTTACTGATGTGCTTAAAACACGGACTCAAATGAGAAATGCTAAAATTTCACAATTCAATCAGCTCACAAGAACTCACAAGATAAACTACAACTATTACCAATAAAGACTAAATCTTTCAACACACAGAACAAAAAAAATGGCTAATAGACAGTCAATCCATTTTGTAAATAAAAAAACACAATAGTCTTGATGACCCCTTGGATGGAAGCGAAATCTTTAAAATTCAAGGAAAAGTTTTTCCCCAGCAACATATCTGAAGATGAGTCGAGCCTGCGCACCCTGAAATGCCATTTCTACACAGCACATTCATCACTATAATAAGCAGCAAAGTGCCGTCACTCGACTGCAGGAAGCACTGGGACCCAGTTCTGCCACGAGTTCTGTAATTAAAGGCTGGGCGACTGAAGACCTGCCGAACGCACTTGTTATCACAAACGTAAGAGCCACCCGAGACCAATGAAGGCAGCGCACAGAATGAGTGAGGTTACGCTGAGTGGAACAGTCATCTCTGAACAGAAGGATGTAGAGCCAGCAGACAGATGTCGGGTAAAATAGAGGCGTAACTAGCGGTGTTTCTCATACGTCACGACTCATTTTTAGACCCTTATACGTCATGACGGGTAGTAGAGCCTGTAGTAGAGGGTCGGGGGTTCGAATCCAGACTGAGAGAGATAAGAGAGATACACTTTACTGAACCCCGTGGGGTGATTTGTCCTCTGCATTTGACCCATCCTATAGTTAGGAGCAGTGGGCAGCCACAGAGCAGCGCCCGGGGACCAACTCCAGCTCTAAAGCCAGAGCCTTGTTCAGGGGTTCTGGTAGGAGTGTTCCTATAATGCATGTTTTTGTGGGTTGGGGAAACTCACCTGAACACGGGATTAACATGCAAACTCCACGCAGAAAGGCCCCAGGCCAGATTCGAACCCACAACCTTCTTGCTGTGAGGCCGCGGTGTTAACCACTACGCTGTGTGGAGATCCAAAGTTCCCCCCGTAAGCTGCGAGTTTGAATCCTGGCACTGTGGTATCCTCCCACAGCCTAAAGACACGTAAGCTAGGCTAACTGGAGACACTAAACTGGCCTCTGGTATGAGTGTATGATGGTGAGTGATTGATCCCTAATTGATTCCAGATTGCATCTCCCCTTCTCACCCAGTGCATAATGGGACAGACTCAAACATATCCCCCGTGACCCACACTAACGGTAATAGCGATAGATCTTTAGGGTCAGGAGGACTTACAGTGGAACATTCTTTTCCATTACAGGCAATATTACCGCAAAATTTCATTCCCTTACCAGCATCTAGGATTGGAGTGTTTTTTAAACGTAATGTTTATTAACACAGGGTATGTGGATTGAGCACACAAGCTCATCTATGGATGCTAAAGGTTAAAACTGCGATAATCCAGGACTAACAACCGGTTACTACCCTGACACTGACTGACGATAATGCGCAGCCAGTTAAATTGAATTAAACCGCATGATAGAATATAATTTTGTAACTGAGCCAAATATGCCATCTACATCTCCACATACAGATGATTTTTTTTTCGCTTTTTGAAGCTTCGCACTGATCAGCCCACAGAAAAATACTTTAAAAAAAAGCAGCGTGTTTTTCATTTAAACATCAAATGGACGGGAAAAAAAGAAACACGCAGTGATGTAAACTGAACAACATGTGCCTGACATTTCCAACAATTTTTCTTCACCACAAGTTGATTTAATGGAAAATGAGAAGAGAGTCAGTGTTAGAATTCTACACTGCCAACACCACTGAAAATCAGTTTCTCTCTCAGTAATTAGCGGCCAGTCAGTGTAGTGAATTATGGTTTAGCTTTTAATTCGTCTAATTATGTTTCAGTCCACGCTTGGCTGCATTCTCGTCTGCGTTTGAATGAAATAAATCTAATTTCGGCCGCGTGCAAGACGGATCGAGAGATTCTTTAAGGGCATTAACCCTTAGAGCGCTAAATGCTGCTATTTTTGCTCAATGATGTAAGATATTAAAATCAAAGCTGTTGAAAACCTATCATGTGGCAATTTGTTTAAAAGACCTTCCACAGGGCAGCTCTTTTAAAGAAGTCACCATATGACTGGTCTTCAACAGCACAAGATAATTAAGTTTATATTTTTTTTAATTTATTTTTGAGCTCTACGGGTTCATAGAATACCGATAGCACAGAGACGGCGCTATGGTCATTTCCGCTCGTGGCGGACACCTGAGCGCAGAGCAGGACGGCATCGATGGAACTGGTGTAAGCGTGGCATCTCTCGGGCAGATTTTGGAAGCAGAGCACGTTTTTTGGGCGCTGGCCTCATCAACCTCGTTATTATCCCAGACAGTAACCTTGACAGTTGACACACACCCTCAGAACGACCTCTTTGGGTCGGCTCTGAGTCACAGGTGGACAGGTGGTGTTACCTGTGGAGAGTGAAGAGTGCTGGTGAGAATAATTAAGTGTGGACCCTATATTCTGCACACTGGGCACTGACAAACCCAAAATGAATATCATATTTTACATTTAGACCACCAGACCATACCTGATGCCAATCTCACAAACAGGACAGCAGTGAGCGCAACTGAGCTAATCTTAGCCCAATGAGCAGAGCACAGACTGAATCCTCAAACGCTGCACTTTTATCATGTCAAGCCATCGCTGCTAACAAGCTAGCGCACGGGACCACAGTGCTCTCTAATGAGCCCATTAGCTGTGATATGAGCCATTTCAAAACGATTCAAATCCGCAAACGTTTTACACAAGCGCAAGGCGTGGACCTTACAAATCGGCTAATTAGCGGCGTGAAAAGAATTATTCTGCAAAGAGAAAAATGCAGGTTGTTTTGATAAAATGTCTTAAGTGTAAAGGCATAACATTCAAAGTGAGCATAACATTAGTATTGTGTGCGCTATTACATAAGGGCTACACAGGAGGGTAGGAAAACAGCAGGAACGCGACTGAGAGGGGGCAGGGCAGCCTTGTGAGAGGTTGTTTGACTGGCAGCTGCAAAGTCCCTGGTTTGAGTCCCAACTGGGGTTGGGATTCTGACTGGATGTGGAGAGATCTCTGCTGTTGGGCCCTTGAGTAAGGCCCTTAACCCCAAAACCGCTCCTGGGGCTTTACCCCTGTTCCTCTCTATCACTCCTCACTTACCACTGTTCAGGCATTTCTCTCAGAGGATTCTGAAAAAGAGAAACACGTTCTCAGTGGCCCTTTCCTGGTCAAATGAAGGCTCCATTTTTCAAATCAACAAGCTGGCATTATGGTGAGGGGGCAGCACACACGCACAGAAATGGCAGCTCAATCATGATTACGGACAGAGTACTCGATTTGAGACGGTGTAGGTCCCAGCTCAAGCGATTTTACAATATCCTTCGTCAACGAACAAGTTTTTCTCGCTACAATATCCTTCTTAAAAATGCTGTAAGAATGCATATTGTGTTACACGAAATCCAGCAGGCTCCCATCTCCAAGAAACACACATGTTCAAGCCGTTCAGAAAAAGTCTACTGATCGAGTCCAACCTGAGAGTGCGTTCATCACTCAAGATCAACTAACGAGAGGCAGGCTTAGACTGGAGTGTTTTTCCTGAAGTTCCAGATTAATGTTCTACAATCCTGTAGCGTACCGGGCTGATACCCTGTTGGCTGGAGGCCAGTCCAAACCAAAAAGATCATGATCCAAACACCAAAGAGCTTGTTTACTAAAGAACCCACCAGCACAATGACAAGAGCAATGCAGCTGAATTTAACTGAATTTAACCGAATCTTCTTTGTTCAATCACTGTGGCGCACTTCAGCTTTTCTAAAAGCGTCTCTCCAGGTTTTATTACTGGTAAACAGCAGTAACTGTGTTTGAGTTGTGCGTAACGGCTATGTTTACCGAGCTCTGAATTGTAGACAGTCCCTTCACGGCTAACGAGCAACACGACGGTCCCTTTAGCGCCAGTCGACACAATTCCCTTATTCCAACAGTCACCCTGGTTTAAGTGTAATCACTCATTTGAGACCAATTTAGATTATTAGGATCTTCACTGCTACTTTAGTGAATAGAGAAGACAAACACAGAAATTAGTCAGGTCTTAGTAATTTGCTCTTTGCCTGATTTGATCATCACTGTAATCTACAGAAAAAACATTCCAAGGACTTGGCTGGTGCCATCTATTCCACGAACACTGCAGCCGAGGAGCGAGATATAAGGTGTTGCTTTGTGAGACGTTTTAGAGGAGAGATCCTATATTTCACTTATGCAATATTATCACGATGGCAATGGCCTGCATAGTACATAAAAAAATATGTACACCACCCAAGAATTGACGAAAGTGGATGCGACAGGCATTATGCCCAGTTAATAAACACTCTCAATATCTGACAGATACACACATCTGCAGCAGCGCACACACACACACACACAGACTGAAGATCATGATCTCATAATCTACATAGTCTTAGATCAGTGTAAAAGATATATACAGCTGAACAGAAACACATGCGAATGAAAATGCAGTTTCTGGAAAACTTGACAAACATTAATCTGACACAGTATTTCTGTGCTTCATAACAACACATGTTCATGACCTCATTACCCACCAGGGTCATTATCTTCCCTTTCCCAAACAGACTGACCATCAAATCCAGGACGTTATTTAGTTATTGTTCTCGAACAGGAGCTCACAAGTCGTCAGTTTCATGTCCATGAGATCCCAGCCCACCATGCACAAGCTGGCCTTTTCTTCTGACTTCTGAAGGCAAGTTTTGACCATAAAAATCTCTTTCCAACTACGCAGCTCGCGGGTTACGGGGAAAAAGTCTGAGACTCACTCAATCGCACATGTGGGACGTCTTTACCGAGGTCAGCCAGAGAGAACCCTCGCCTGACGTCACATCTCCCTGTGATTGGAGAAAGCCTTCAAACACAGGACACGTATGGTCCGTACACAGATCACAACCCCTGCTAACGGCCCAGGAAAATAAACGTAACCGTTATGTGTTCATTACGAGACGATTCAAAGTGGAGATCTAACTGAAATTCAATAAAGGTGCCAATGTAAACACCTCAAAATTTCAGCCAGAAAGCCGGAGCTGAGGAGGGAGTTTGCCTGAATCCTGAAGCCTTGAACACCGATCAGGAAAATAACCTCTTCAAATCCACCGACGGCATTCATTTTATTTTATTTTATTTCACCACTGAGCCCAGCACAGGAGGAGTCCGCATGCCAAGCATATTTAGCGAAAGTAGAATTAATTTCTGTTCTTTTCCAACGGCTTCGATTCGCATTTCTCTCTCATCAAACTGCATTTGAAGATTGAAAATCTCCTCTGAATATCAATCTTGAAACTTGACATTCTGGAGCTCATCACTGAACTGGTGCTCTTATCTACTGAGTATTTTAACCTTCTTTACCCGAGACACCGAGACGAGGCAGAAAAGGTTTATGAATTCTGTCTCCCTCGTGGCGACATGTTTTATTTTATATTATTTGTGATGTGACTGGAACACGAAAGCAGATGGTAGTAGATGGTCACTCAGAGTGAACAGTTTTGACTTTTCTGTGATACTGACCAAAATCTATGACCTGTGAAAATCTTATCATCTCTGACTGCTGTCATACACAACCTTCTCACAATGTTTCATCAAAATCAGCCTGGTACTTTTTCCGTAATTCTGCATACAAATGAACAGACGGACACACAGACAGACAGACGAGGATGAAAAAATAGCCTCCTTCCAACTCCTTAGCAGAGGTAATAATCGAGAACTAATGATGTGAACATGGAACAATCTGGACAGCAGTCAGACCGAGGGGAGGGGAGGGAGAGGAGACACCGAACCGGCGAGACAGACAATCAGAGAGCGAAATTACTGCGAAAGCAAAGCCAAACCCGCCCAGAAACACAAAAACAGGGACGAGGCCGGGATCCTGGCTCATGGCTTGCGGCTCACAGCTCGCTGCAGAGTGCCTGGGACAGCACTGAAGGCTCTTTATTTTCCGACAGACAGCAGTATTTACATATGTAAAGAGGCCACCTGGCCTACTGTAAATGCACAGCACAACCTCCTGGCCCCGAGCCAGACTCCCAACCGACTCAAGTACAAAGGGGAAGTCAGCCCAGCGCTTAGGTGTGTGTGTGCGTGTGTGTGTGTGTGTGCACTTCAGAAAATACACAGGAGGAATACTTAAAGTCATGTGACTGAGCATCTCAAATATACATCTAAAATCCTCCCAGGATTCTGGCTTTATGTGACATTTATAGCCACATCACCCCCCCACACAAACTCTCAGACCCACCGCCTTCCTGCGGGAGTCGGGACGGACAGACGCACTTTTTCTGTTTTGCCTGTTCCTGCCATCGTTAGCCAAAACAGTGCGACTGATTAGCCAGTGTAGTGATTTGCATTCTGGGAAAAAAAAGGCCGTAAGGATTCTGCCCATTCCAGGTCAGCGGTGTTTTCATGGGAACCTGTGAGGCTCCATACATCCGAGCAGCACTGAGGTACGGCTCCTGGCAGCTTTCAGCACAGACTCTCGGCACTGCTAATCACTGCAGGAGCTCAGTCAACCGGGCTGAAACACACACACACACACACACAGAACCACACATACACACACACACACATAGACACACACAGAACCACACATACACACACACAGAACTGCACACGCACATACACACACTTGCACACACACACGCACATACACACGCACGCAGACACGCACACACACGCACAAAACCATGCTTGTACCACGTGTGCACACAAATACTCACACACCAAACTACACATGCGCACGCACACACATGCTTAAACACAAAACCTAGGGAGTACATATACACCACGCACATACACATATGCACACCACGTGCACAGGATTGCACAAACACACACACACACACACACACACACATTTACACCACGCACACATGCACACACACAGGCAAGCAAACTCACAAGCTAAATTCTTTCATGATCTGAAAAACTGACAAACAAAGGATGATACAAAGGATCAGTACTGTATTAAAGGAAACTCACTTTTTCCCTCACAAATAAAGTTAAGATCTACTGGGAATTTTAAGGACAAAGTTTAAGGGCAAAACATGATTAGATCTTGGCTGCCACAGCATCACACTGTCTCAGCGGCCTTTCGAAACAAGACACTACACGTCTGTGACAGTGAAACAAAACACACGGCGCCTGCAGTTCGAAATCTGTTAAGGATTAATCAGCCAGGCATGAAGATAACGATGCCACGCATCCAGCATGGCTCTGCAACAGTTATAGTTCTCCTGAAACTGCATTAGCCATCAGCATTAAAAAACAGGTCCAGAGTGTTTCAATACGGAGCGACAGTCGTTAGTCATTAAACAACACTGAGCAAAGCAAGACCAGGCTTGTGCATCATTGATTAGAACAGGGCCTATCACGGTAGAGGCTCTGAATTCCAGCCCAAATATCTGAGTAGGGAACAGAGAAACAGACACATATCACTGACTGCCGGGAACAGAGAAACAGACACATATCACTGACTGCCGGGAACAGAGAAACAGACACATATCACTGACTGCACGGTACAGAGATATGAAGCCAGGAGGAGACAGGACTGAGACCCTCAGTGCAAAGGTCTACTGTACTGATAACTACAGACTGTACTGATGACTACATGTTACAGCCAACTACACACCCCAGAAACCCTCTGAACTCTTTAAAGTGTGAGGTCACAGGCAGGTGATTGGAATGTTCATAACGCAAAATTCTAATGCCTTATGATGCAACAACCCAGCCGCTGATGGCATCTGAGAGAAATGAGTTCTAGAACATTTAGCATTTGATTTTTAAAAATCCACAATACCATAGCTACTCATGGAAGCATTAACAGAAAATGATAATGCCATAATAACAACACAGACCTAAAGCAAATGAATAACACAGGAATAGAACACTGGACTTGCAATTTCAACAAAAAAAAAAAACATCATAAAAAACATGGCTCCTCTCAGGATTAAAGGCACTGCAGTCACATAAATTCAAAGATAATTTAATAAGCACAGTGCAGTACATGAGGTGGCTCCATTTCCCAGTCGAGGAAGATAAAGTGCCCTTCCGCCAGTCCTGTGCGATTCTGCAGTCACCTCGAGGCGATAACGCCTTCAAACGTCACTTACCGCCATGCATCGCTCTCAGGGGTAAGAGGAGAGACAGTTGGCTAATGCAGTTACACAGACATTATGTTCTACTGTGAGACAGGGCCCCAACCCATACAAACGACACAAAAGTGCAGAGGTGACCATTTCACCCGTTACATTTATTTTTTAGAGCACACATAGCATATCTATATGCTAGCTTTCACACAATTAAAAACTGTTCTTTTAAACAATGTAAAACACAGAAAATATTCCGAGCGAGTCAAACTGTACCAACACCCAGCAGCCCGACCACATTTTAGGCCCCTGTAGGTGCAAACAGACGTTTGGTATGTCCCCAGAGTAAACTGTAGGACCAAACAGATGTTTGGTATGTCCCCAGAGTAAACTGTAGGACCAAACAGATGTTTGGTATGTCCCCAGAGTAAAACATTCTCAGAATGTTGCTGGAATGTTATGGCTGCTGAAGTTTTCTGTTAGCTGGGGATATTAAATAATAACCATGATTCAAGGCATGTTCATCTGTATTTATCATCATATTACATCATCTTCAGAAAAATGAATACACCTGTGAAAATGTGTGATACTTTTTTAAAAATTGTACAGCCATTTGTTTCCCAGGTGCCTGCAGTGTCACAGTCAAATTAAATTCTTGTGAATTTATCTACACTGTCATGAACAGTGCCTTCATAGAAGAGCAATTTACACTTGCCAAGGGCAGTGACACAACCTGATACCATTACAGAGCATGACTTGTCACTGCTAACAGTCTGGATGGTCCTCATCTTTGGCACAAAGCACAGGGTGTCCATTTCTCACAAATAAAAGAAACCCAAAATATCCTGAAATATTAATTTGTCTGATTACAATACTTGTTTCCACAGTGCGCCCATCGCAGATGCCTTCAAGCCAAGAGAAGTCCACGGCGTTTGTGAATACTTAATATAAGGGTGCAGTCATGGTATTTGCGACATGAGTGTCAAAATTTTTTTGTCAGATAGTATTAATTTTTTAATGTAGATGGGACGTAAAATGGTTGAACCTCTTGAATCTGAAAACTGTTTGTTCATATCTTGTTTCGTTCTCAAGATACAAGAGCATTAATTAAGAAATATTGGTTATTGAGATATGTAGATGGGACACATGCTTTTATTGTTTTTTTTTTTTTTGCCGAGGCATAGTAGCTATGGCTTTCAAATTTTGCATATTGATTGGGCATCACATGAGACATTCTCTGTACAAAAATTGATGTTTACAATTCACTGGAAGGTGCTTAAACAAAAGACTTAAGCTGTTAATTAATGCTAATTTAGATTTTGAGATACAAAAGTTTCTCTCAGAGCCACAATTCGGTTTCAAATCAAATTTTTTCCCTCTTACTTGTGTATATAATGCATAGAATTGACATAGTTGACATTTTCAGAAAATAACTGTGTTTCAGTAAAACAATAGAGAAAATGTGTCCCAAGCTTGTTAGTCTAATTAGTAAATGCTAATTAGGCTAATTAGTAATCACAAATTAGTTTTTCCTCAATTTTCGATTTTTTTTCTTCTTTCAGCTTATGGTTGACCTGATCACATGCAATACTACTAGAACACTGCTAATTAGTATAATTAGCGAATACTAATTAGGCTAAATACAATCACTAAGAATTTTTTCACTGATATTCATTTTTTCATCGACGTAGTCAGGTTTTTAATAAGCTTTGATGTGACTTTGAGTAGATTATCAGACGAAAGGTTGACCAGTGATTGATCTATTGATTTGTGTACTGTTGATGCTAACTCAAGATCAGATCAAAAGGGTCATTTTCATCAACTTTCACCTCGATATAAAAGAAACTCACTGAACAGGAAAGTATGTGCACTGGATCAAATCATATCTTATGAATGGAGATGTGGCAAACATACTTATGCGGTGCAAACAAGTAATTAGTGCCACAGAGTTTAGTAACTTGCAAAATATGACATATAGAATTATGGTATATATGTACATTTATTAGTTTGTATTGTATTGTTTGCACTAACCTCACTGCTATATACTCCTATCAACTCCCATTAAGTCATAGAATTGCCTGTGTCCCATATCTGTCCCATCTACAAACTTTCAGGGTGTCCCATCTGCAAATCTCTTTATTTGGTCTCATTATCTTAATATTGATGATTTAACAAAATTTTTTTCTCCATGTTGTAGCGCAGTTACTTGAACTAGTTCCTTGAAAATATTTAACAGATCAGGGATTTTGATTTTCCACGAAGGGTCTAAAAACAATGTCACAAGCTGTCCCATCTACAATAAAGCTTCCTTAAGACAAAAGAGTCATTTACACAAAAGTGATATCATTTTGCTTCAGCACAATTGTAGTTCATAGTAATGTCTTCCAAATAAATGCAAAACATTCCACAGAACTATAGTAGGGACGTGTGCAGAAGACAATAAGTTTTGTTTTTGTCCAATCTACAAGAAAACAAATACCGTGACCTTACCCATAAGGCTTCCTTTGTGCACAAAGAAGTTTTAATTGGTATTTGTGGAGGTAACAGAAAATTGTTGGGACAAAGGCTTGCATAAGTGATCCTGACCCCATGAGGTTGTATCACTTATAGATAAATCTTGATGGAGTGCAGCCTGAGTGATCGCAGATCATGAGTATTTAGCAGAGGTTTGTTCCCTCGTCCTTCACACACAGAAACTGCAGCAGAGGCACAAACATTTCTTCAGATTCCTTGAATATTTTAATCACATTCTGCACCACAGAGGGTTTAATATCCAAATCCCTTCCTATTTTTCCTTTGAGGAAAATTTTCAAAGATTTTCTCACACATATCTGTGGGCAAAGTGGCGATTCTCATCCCAGCTTTTCTCCTGAGGGGCTGGGCCTTTCTTTTATGCTTTTTACAACCAAATCATGATTACAGTCGCCAACAGACAACTATTTCAAAACATATCATGATTAAAATTTTTTAACACCATTACTTGTCCAAATTTGCCCCCGTCCCAACTTTCTTTGGAATGTATTGCAAGCCTGAATGCAAGTATGGATGTAAATTTCTCAATAAAATTAAGTTGACCAGACAATTCTTTATTGAGCATCTTGTCTTCAAACTGTCAACAATTAAATACAAGTAAAGTAAGTTCAGAAATCACTGCTTTCTGGTTGTATGTGCATTTTCTAAACCATCCTAACTTATGAGTTGGGGCAGAAAACAACGATTCCAGGTTTACTTGTAAGCATAAAGCACAACATTTTACATCTTTGAGTAAAAATTGGGAATGTTTTTGTTGTCAGCGAGAGAAATGGATGTGCCTCTCCTGGTTTAACCCTTTCAGCGGCGTGGGCAACTATAGTTGCCCAATGATGTAAGATATCATAGTAAGATGCTGTTCAAAACCTATCATGTGGCAACTTGTTTAAAAGAGCTCCCGCAGGGGAGCTCTTTTAAACAAGTTGCCACATGATGGGTTTTCAACAGCTCAGGATAACTTCATTTTTAATTCCTTGAAAATGTATTCGGCGCTCAAAGGGTTCAGACAAAGTCCACGGCCAACACATCGCAGACAGAAACTCCAGCGCGCAAAATGCCTTTCCGGTGAAGTCTTCTTCATCAAAATTACTACATTCCATTCGAGGCACATAACAACACCCTCACTCCAGCGATGAAACCCAACACTGAAAATGTGCTGCCTTTGTTCATGAAAAGCAGGCATGCGGCTTTGCCAGGACCCCCTGAAGTGTAACAGGCTGCTAATAGAAAAAGCGGCTCGATCTCCGGCATCAATATTGCCGTTTTGGGGCATTAGGCGTTTCCTAAGGCCCACTCAGGGCTAATTAAGTTACAAAACATACTGCCGCTATTTTTTTGCTCGTCAGACAGTAGGTAGCTGTCCCTGAAACAGGGTAATGCTGTTACAGGTATTGTATTTAATAATCGACCAGAGAGCTTTGCTTCAAACAAGCTTTTGGCGAAACACTAAAGTGCAAAGCAGGAACAGTGTAAAGGCTCAGTGTTAGAAAAGCAAGCATTAGAGACAAACTAATGATGGCTGCTGAAGCTGTGGTTTTCAAAGTCGGTCTTCGGGGCCGGATAATTTTTCATAACCAACTCAGGGAAAAATTTCAGCTCCGAACAGTCTGATTGGCTAACAATTCCAGTTAGGTACAATCTGATTGGCTGAAGTGTGGCTCAGAGCGGAAGCGGTACCACAACTTGGTTATGAAAAATAACCACGCGTCCTGTGGCCTACATGTGTACGCTGGCTTTTGGTCCAGCCATGATTGCAACTGTAGGATTTTAATTAGCTGGTTATTTTCCTAATTAGATGCATTTTATGTTTAATGTAGTTATTTACTGTCTTCAGCCACAATTTGACAAAAATATCTAGAAGTGCAATGAAGAATAGAAAGAAACCCTTTAACATACCTTAACTAGAATGTGTCTTTACTCGTAAAAACGTTCGTCCCCCCCGCCCCAGCCCCCTTCCCTGCCTAACCCACCAGACGGATGGACAGATGGACAGACAGACAGGCACATACCAAAAGGCACCACTTCAGGACCTGAGTAGTAAGTATGCAAAGTTGCGTTAAGATCATGCAAACGGTTTAGGAGTTACGCTCCGGAAACAAAGTGGGAACGCGAACGCGAACGGGAACCAAGCTGAGAAAATCAGAAAGCTTAAAATGAGGTTGCTGAACACAGGTGTTTAGAGCTCTTTCAAAATTGTTTGCTTCAACTTAAATGCTTGCAATATAGAAATATAAACAGGATATGTTAAAGAGTCTTTTATTCTTGGCATACATGGATATTTCTGTCAAAATGTGGCTGAAGACGGCAAATAACTGAACATGAAAAGCACCTAATTGGGATGAATAAACAGCTGATTAAAATCCTACATACACAGGGGGACACCAGGACCCAGTTTGAGAACCACTGCGCTAACGAACAGTATAAAGACAATAATTTCTTTGGCGTATCAGCCTGTGTGAGCAACACAAAATCTGATTGGACAAAAAGAATGTTGCACCCAACTGCACCAGTGTAAAGTGGCACATTACACCAGGTTTACCCCAAGATTACATCAGCAGAGCCGCCCCTAGCCTAATGGGGGGTCCTGTGCACTACTGGGGAGCCAACCTCCAAAACATCACCACATACTGAGAATTAAATTCAAATCAAACAGCTGAGGATATGTGAAAGGCGGGACCACAGGAGCAGTGCCTGATCAGCCTATTGGAGGGACAGTCCTGACCATCACACTCCCTGTGTCTGATTGGCTGTCCCCTGGTTACTCCAGTTTCCTCCCACAGTCCAAAGATGCAAACAACAGACTACCTGGAGACTCTGAAATTGTCCACAGAGTGTGTGAACGAATGATAAGTGATGCAGCAACGGACTGTCTAACTGTCCAGGGACGCGCTTCCCGAAATCACAGATGCTAACTTACATAGTTGGACCCATTGACTGTAAATGGACGAACTATGTAAGTTGCTAACTCAGTTAGCAACTATGCTTTTGAGAAACGCACCCCAGGACAGGAGTTTACTGGTTTATTCGGAAGAACCAGAGTGTGCACAGGCTTTCATTCCAACTGAGCAACTGCACACCAGATTCTACTACTCAAGGTTTTTAGCAAGAACTGAGGGGGACGATTATTAGAATCATAAGAACAACTGCCTGGTTGTAACAAAAGTCAGCACCAGCACTGGCCCAGGCAGGATAAAATTAAAAACCCTACTGCAGAGTGTGTTCCTGCCTCTCACCCACTGCATGCTGGGATAGACTCCAGCCGCCCCCAACCCCGACCAGGAATATGGGTGTTAGATGATGGATGATGGATGGATGGATGGATAAACCCAAAGGTGGTCCTGAAGACAGCAGGCTAGAGGCAATCTGTAAACATCGTTCTCAGCAGCAATGGGACCTGCTCATTTCTGTTCACAGATCTAAATCAGACCCAAAATACCCAGGTGAGCCCAGTTAACGATTTAATCAGCTGCTTTAATTGACTATTTAAATCCTGAGAAACAAGAAAAGCCAGCAGTCAGCACTTCCCCTGGGGTGGACTGTAGGCCTGGGACACAGGAAACTGCCACCGCAAAACATGCGAATGCAAAAACACACAAGACCCAACTCAGCACTGAGATTCCACCCAGCACGCATCATTATTCCAAATTCTGGAAGGTTATTAAGGAGTTGTCATCAGGCTCTGGTAACAGCAGTGACCGACCACTATCACTAAAGTTAGGAACTGAAATTATAACCGATAAAATGGGTATGTTAAATGCTCTAAATCAGCACTTTATCTCTGCTGGCCTATTGTTTGAAAATGAAACACATCTTCAACAAAATTCTCATAATGAAGAAAAAATGCCTTATGATTTTCATTTTAATTTCAGTCCTGTAGACGTAAGTGAAGTATGTGATGCTTTAAAGAAAAAAAATACTAAGAAATCAGCTGGTCCTGATGGTTTAGATCCATACTTTTTACAAGTAGCTGCGGAGATCATCGCTGAGCCATTATCTCATATTTTTAACAAGACTCTGGAAAGTGGGCAAATATCTAAGATCTGAAAATCAGCTTATGTCACTCCAGTGCTAAAAGGTGGAGATCCATCCACCCCGAATAATGATCGGCCTATTTCCAAACTTTCAGTTTTAGCCAGGGCTTATTAGCTCTCAAATAAAGGATTTTTTTTTTTTAAATGGCATTCTAAATGGTATGCAGTCTGAGTTTAGGAAAAAACACAGTACAGTCACTGTTACAATGAAGGTCTTAAATGACATCATAACTGCCATTGACTCTAAAGAACACTGTGTTGCACTTTTCTTAGATTTATCTAAGGCTTTTGATACTGTTGATCATTTAATTCTCTTACAGAGGCTCACTAATAGAGGGTTTTCTCCAAAATCTGTTAAATGGTTAGAAAACTATTTGAGTGGTAGAACACAGTGTGTTCAAGTTGATGGTTTGTCTTCGACTTTTTTAAATATAAAGAATGGTGTCCCGCAAGGCTCTATATTGGGTCCCATTTTATTAATTATTTATATCAATAATTTATGTAAAAATGTTACTGATGCAGAGTTCCACTTTTATGCTGACGATACAATTATATATACTACTTCATCTTCTTTAGTGAGTGCAGTTCACGACCAACAAGGTGCTTTTACCATAGGTTCAGCGGAATTTATGTAGATTAAGGCTCGTACTTAATGCAAACAAGACCAAAATGATGTTCTTCTCAAGGTCAAAAAGGGAAATCAAAGACGGTTATCAGATTTTAACTCTGAATAATGAGGTGATTGAATGTGTATCAACATATAAATACTTGGGTTTCCTCCTAGATGAAAAACTGTCTTTTCCTCATCATATTGAGTATCTAAAAAAAAAGTTGAGGGTAAAATTAGGATTCTTTTATCGAAACAAAAGCTGGTTTTCTTTTGTCGCAAGGAAAAAACTGATTCAAGCAACATTTTTGACGATAATCAACTATGGTGATGTTCATTATATGCATGAAACCGCATGATTTCTGAAAATGTTGGACTCTGTGCACCATGCTGCATTGCGATTTATCTCTGATCTGGGTTTCCGAACGCATCATTGTATGTTGTATGAGAAAGTTGGCTGGCCTTCATTATACAATAGAAGAATGGAACATTGGTACATCTTCCTGTATAAGGCCATCCTGCATGAACTGCCTTTGTATCTATGTTCTCTGCTGACTCCAAAAAATGTAAGCAGTTTTAATCTGCGTTCTTATGGACACAACATGTTTGCCATCCCTCGAACTCACTCGGTTTTTGGAAATCGAGCTTTCTCGTTTTTGCTCCCTCATCTTGGTCCGGGCTACAGAATTATCTTAAACTGGATCATCGCATAAGTTTACATGTTTTTAAAACCAGAATTAAGGCTTACTTAACCAGTGCATGTACATCTTTTACTGCTAAAATCGGTTAATGTATTATTCTTGTAGTTTTTGCCTTGTCATTGTCTGTTGTTGTTTTCTGTGTGAAACTTTTATGCTGCTGTCTTGGCCAGGACTCCCTTGGAAAAGAGATTTTGCATCTCAATGGGATTTATTCCTGGTAAAAAAAGGTTAAATAAAAGTAAAATAAAATAAAAAATTATTATTCAGGTAATCCAGTAAACTGCGTCGCTCTCCTGCTCAGCCAAAAACTCAGGAATCATCCAGGGCCACCGAAGGGCAATAAAAAATTAAGGGACCCAAAAACATTGTAACTATTGCAACTGTTCAAAATAATGTGGCCCTCCAGGACTGGAGTTAAACCTGCAGACACTGCGGCCCTCCAGGACTGGAGTTAAACCTGCAGACACTGCGACCCTCCAGGACTGGAGTTAAACCTGCAGACACTGCGGCCCTCCAGGACTGGAGTTAAACCTGCAGACGCTGCGGCCCTCCAGGACTGGAGTTAAACCTGCAGACGCTGCGGCCCTCCAGGACTGGAGTTAAACCTGCAGACGCTGCGGCCCTCCAGGACTGGAGTTAAACCTGCAGATGCTGCGGCCCTCCAGGACTGGAGTTAAACCTGCAGACACTGCGGCCCTCCAGGACTGGAGTTTAACCTGCAGGTGTGGTGTCTGAGTTCTCTATAAGCCACACTGAAGACATGATCTGTCCAGATGCCTGTGGCAGCTTTATGCAGAGACAGGGCTGCAGGTATGAGACTCCCTGTGGAGCGGCTTGGGCCATAAGGACCCCCGGGTCCATTTGTGAAAGGAGGAGGCAGGAGAAGGACGATAAACAGCCTGGAAATTCCTCTGCAGAGCCGGTGCACATATTAGTCATCTAGCGACTCTCATACTGGCTGTGCCTGGAGCAAACATTTGGTGCGGAGCCACATAAATATTCATTTCCCGCGCTGTCAGCTGGGGCGCACTGCTCCGAGGAGCCCTGCAGACCTCGGCTAACGAGCAGCCTCTGTTTATTCCTCCCCGATCCCTGAGTCAGGCAGGCAGAGGGGTCTGACTGAGAGGATTAGCCAATGAGGCGCGGTGTACACACTCCTCGAGTCAGATGGGCCTTACAGACCCACGCGTCATACAGACATGAGGGTGGCCTGTAGCTGTCTTACTCAGGCGGGTGACTGGGACGCAGTGTTTGCGGTTACAGTCCCTGTAGAGCCACAGTGAGATCAAACCAGCTGTTGGGCCCTTGAGTACGGCCCTTAACCCCTCATTACTACAGGAGGGACAGGGCCACACTTATCGAAAGCGACTTGCAGTTGATTACACTAAAAAGCCAAAACATCTATACTGCTATGTAATGTAATACAATGTTAAGAAATGATACAATGATAAGGAAAGGCATTACACTACTCCAGGATCCCCGTCCTCCCTAAAACACCCGAGGAATCTTCGCACCAGCCGGCAGTGGTCGGCAGCTTTTTCAGAGTAGCGCACAATTGGCTATTGCGCTACAGGGTTGCAAATTGGGAAGGGTCTGCCGGGAAGGGAAAATAATAGTTGCCTTGTTCGTTGCTCAAGCGCCTCCTGTTGGCGAGACGGGCGCTCGTCAGGAAGATTCTAAGTCTGTTCATGTCCGGGTATCCTCCGCCCTCGTTCTGAACTCGCGAAGATTCAACCAATGAGTGGATAAGAAGCAGTGGCTGACAGGCGCGTGCTTCGGAGGAGAGCCGCGAACTGTCTACACTCTCCTGAATTGGCAACAGGGGGTCGCATACGAGCAAGCCTTGTACATAGTTCACCAATTGGGCATTCCAGATTCAGGCAGGATTGGAGATGCCAAATAAAAAATAAATAAATAAATAAAATAAAATTAAAAAAAAAAAAAAACCGAGGAATTCTGGCTCATCAGGAAGACAGTTTTACTGCATCCTACGGGACCACAGCAGCTCGTCCCTGTTTACAGAATCAAAGCGAATGAAGGCCAGGTGAGCTGCAGTACCAGGCAGAGTGACTGTGTTTAGCGATTAAGAGACGTCATGTAGCCTCCCCGCTCTACACACACAGTGTAGTCCGCATGCATGTGATTCAAGGAAAAAAAACCCCGTCAGTTTAATTTCAGGGCATTTCCTTCCACATTTGGTGATCTAAGTAACCATCCCTACTATACCATAGCAATCTAAATACTGATGCAACTCCAACATAGAAAGCAATACCGCGGCACACAATAAGCTCAGCCATTTCCTTTACATTAACAGTCTTACGTAGGCCGTCAGTGCTGATTTGCCGCAGGTTTGTGACGCCTGCATCTTTGAGCCAATCAGAGGAGACCCATGATCTTGCCCCTTCAGGGTGCTCTGATGTAAATGTACCTGGTTACCTGTGTGACAGAGGACCACGCCCTGTGCCGGAACATTCTGCAGAGGATCTGCGTTCCCACAGTCAGCTGTGACAGCGCGTTACACACACTCAACAGCCTTATCATTAGCGCTGACGAGCAAGAGCGTACTGAAGGTCACTCAGAACAACTGCAGTCAGATACGGCACAATCTCCATGAAGTATGTGTTAATCAAAAAGCCAAGAGCATCACAGTATAACAGCACATATTATATCAGGTCTGACTCTTCAATACACAGAAAAGATCACCCTCTTCAATATTCTGAATCACCTAACGTCCACAGAAATGTTTTATTATTAGCTGTGGTACAAGTGCAAGGACTCGCTCTATCCGGCTGTCTCTCACTTGCCTCCAAATTATTTACATTAAAAGTAACTGGACCTGCCAATCCATAAATGCTGCAATGCAAAAATCAATGGAAAGCCATTGTGAGCATTACTCCCAATTGGAACAGACTTATGCTACTAGTGACTCAGTAACGACTAAGATGAACCACATGTATATGACTGCAGTTTATAGTACCGCGTATATATCATCAGTGCAGACATCGATATCTGCAACAGTGAAGCCAAAACACAGAAGAGCGGAGGATCTTTCAAATAAATATTTGGAGAAAGAGAAAGGGTCAGAGGCACAGACATGTAGATTTCAGCATCTATCCTCTTCCTGTTTTATACATCAAACATGCAAAGAATAACAACGACACAAAGAGAAAACGCAACTGTCCAACAGCACTACTCCAAACCCAAGGCGTTTAGACATTTCCAGTCCTAAAACAGTCCATGAAAACACAGAAAAAAAGCCATAACATCAGGTAGCTCATCTCAAACTGGAGAGGTCCTCAGCTCCTGTTGGGAGGACAGGCTGTTCTAAACTCAACCCTCCGATGCTGACCAACCAATGACAGCAGGAAACTCACAGGACGCAGAGAGAACACCAAACTCTAATCCAAAAATCATCCCAAACTCTTCTGTTCAAACTGATCCCAGCAAATACAGACAAAACCACCACAACTACTGCAGTGATACAGCTGAGCCGAAGTTAGAAAGATAAAAAACCCACCTGTATAAACAATCTGCAAAACAGTAAAAAGTCTTTATCGGCGTCAGCAGTTCTGTACAAGGGCAACTGCTAAACTCTGTGCGACGACAGCTCTCTGAATGAATGAGAAGCTTTTCTGCGTAAATGTAGTTGATGAGAATTAATGTAGAATCTATGGCCCAGTATAAATATTTCAGAAATATTACAAACACAACCCAGCAGCACAGGGGACAGGAAGAACATCACAACCCCTCTGCATCCTGTTTGGGCTCCCGTCTGCATTTACTGTGTGTGTGCCAGGTTAGGACTGTGTGTGTGTGTGTGTGTGTGTGTATGTGTTGGGTGTGTATACGCCAGGTTAGGACTGTGTGTGTGTGTGTGTGTGTATACGCCAGGTTAGGACTGTGTTTGTGTATGTGAGTGTGTGCGTGTATATATACGCCAGGTTAGGACTGTGTGTGTGTGTGCGTGTGTGTGTGTGTATATACGCCAGGTTAGGACTGCGTGTGTGTGTGTGTGTGTGTGTTTGTATATATATGCCAGGTTAGGACTGTGTTTTTGTATGTGAGTGTGTGTGTGTGTGTATATACGCCAGGTTAGGACTGTGTGTGTGTAGGGTGTGTATACGCCAGGTTAGGACTGTGTTTGTGAGTGTGTGTGTGTGTGTATATGCCAGGTTAGGACTGTGTGTGTGTGTGCATACACGCCAGGTTAGGACTGTGTGTGTGTGTGTGTGTGTGTGTGTGTGTAGGCCAGGTTAGGACTGTGTGTGTGTATGTGTGCATACACGCCAGGTTAGGACTGTGTGTGTGTGTGTGTGTGTGTATATATGCCAGGTTAGGACTGTGTTTTTGTATGTGAGTGTGTGTGTGTGTGTGTGTGTGTGTGTGTGTGTGTGTGTGTGTGTGTGTGTGTGTGTGTGTGTATATATGTCAGGTTAGGACTGTGTGTGTGTGTGTGTGTGTGTGTGTGTGTGTGTGTATATACCAGGTTAGGACTGTGTGTGTGTGTGTGTGTGTGTGTGTGTGATGTGTTGGGTGTGTATATGTCAGGTTAGGACTGTGTGTGTGTGTGTGTGTGTGTGTGTGTGTGTGTGTGTGTGTGTGTGTGTGTGTGTGTGTGTGTGTGAGTGTGTGCGTGTATATATACGCCAGGTTAGGACTATGTGTGTGTGTGCGTGTGTGTGTATATACGCCAGGTTAGGACTGCGTGTGTGTGTGTGTGTGTGTGTTTGTATATATATGCCAGGTTAGGACTGTGTTTTTGTATGTGAGTGTGCGTGTGTGTGTATATACGCCAGGTTAGGACTGTGTGTGTGTAGGGTGTGTATACGCCAGGTTAGGACTGTGTTTGTGTATGTGTGTGTGTGTGTGTGTGTGTGTATATCGCCAGGTTAGGACTGTGTGTGTGTGTGTGCATACACACCAGGTTAGGACTGTGTGTGCTTGTGTGTGTGTGTGTATATGCCAGGTTAGGACTGTGTGTGTGTGTGTGTGTGTGTATACACGCCAGGTTAGGACTGTGTGTGTGTGTGTATACACGCCAGGTTAGGACTGTGTGTGTGTGTGTGTGTGTGTGTGTGTGTGTGTGTGTGTGTGTGTGTATATATATGCCAGGTTAGGACTGTGTTTTTGTATGTGTGTGTGTGTGTGTGTGTGTGTGTGTGTGTGTGTGTGTGTGTGTGTGTGTGTGTGTGTATACGCCAGGTTAGGACTGTGTGTGTGTGTGTGTGTGTGTGTGTGCATACATGCCAGGTTAGGACTGTGTGTGTGTGTGTGTGTGTGTGTGTGTGTACGTATATGCCAGGTTAGGACTGTGTTTTTGTATGTGAGTGTGTGTGTGTGTGTGTGTGTGTGTGTGCGTGTGTATATATGTCAGGTTAGGACTGTGTGTGTGTGTGCGTGTGTGCATATATGCCAGGTTAGGACTGTGTTTTTGTATGTGAGTGTGTGTGTGTATGCCAGGTTAGGACTGTGTGTGTGTGCGTGTGTGTATATACGCCAGGTTAGGACTGTGTGTGTGTAGGGTGTGTATACGCCAGGTTAGGACTGTGTTTGTGTGTGTGTGTGTGTATACATGCCAGGTTAGGACTGTGTGTGTGTGTGTGTGTGCATACACGCCAGGTTAGGACTGTGAGTGTGTGTGTGTGTGTGTGTGTGCATACGCCAGGATAGGACTCTGTCTGTGTGTGTGTGTGTGTGTGTGTGTGTGTATATATGCCAGGTTAGGACTGTGTGTGTGTGTATGCCAGGTTAGAACTGCGTGGGTGTGTGTGTGTGTGTGTGTGTGTGTGTGTATGCCAGGTTAGGACTGTGATTGTGTGTGTGTGTGTGTGTGTGTGTGTGTGTATGCCAGGTTAGAACTGTGTGTGTGTGTGTGTGTGTGCCAGGTTAGGACTGTGTTTGTGTATGTGTGTGTGTGTCTGTATACACAGATGAGCTGTGTGGGTCCCCTCGATGATGAGAGGATCACGCCTGCATGACGGAAGAGGCTGGAGGGCCGATTACTTTCAGAGGTCGAGACATTTTTTAGACCAAACACTCCTAATGACCGTGAGGACACAACAAACAGATGAGCGCAGAGTCAAATACCAGCCGTTTACAGCTTCAAAAGAGTCAACAGCCTTTAGAGTCTGCATAATATATCTACAGTTTATACGGTATATACATATATGTGCACCATATATCTACAGTATATACATATATCTACACCATATATCTACAGTATATACATATATCTGCACCATATATCTACAGTATATACATATATCTGCACCATATATCTACAGTATATACATTTATCTGCACCATATATCTAAAGTATATGCAGTATATACATATATCTGCAGTACATACATTATATAAATATATGTGCACCATATATCTAGAGTATATTACGGTGGCCCTGAAGGGTCACAACACCTGCAAACTCAGAAAACATCTGTAAATTCAGAAAACACTTTCATCGATTTCACAACACATGAACTGCAAATGCCAAAACACCTGCATATTCAGGAAACATCTGCAAATTCAAAAAACACTTTCATCGATTTCACAACACATGAACTGAAAATGCCAAAACACCAGCATATTCAGAAAACATCTGCAAATTCAGAAAACACTTTCATCGATTTCACAACACATGAACTGCAAATGCCAAAACACCTGCATATTCAGGAAACATCTGCAAATTCAAAAAACACTTTCATCGATTTCACAACACATGAACTGAAAATGCCAAAACACCTGCATATTCAGAAAACATCTGCAAATTCAGAAAACACTTTCATCGATTTCACAACACATGAACTGCAAATGCCAAAACACCTGCATATTCAGAAAACATCTGCAAATTCAGAAAACACTTTCATCGATTTCACAACACATGAACTGCAAATGCCAAAACACCTGCATATTCAGGAAACACATGCAAACTCACAAAACACATGCAAACTCTGTAATGACAACGGAAATGTTTCAAGGGGACCATTATCAGTGACGGACCCACATCCAGTTGCCGGTCAAAAACGATCCAGGCAAAGAACATTGTTTCCGAACAGGCACATGTTCTTTTAACGGGCTTAGCGATGTTTGATACCACCATGGTTTTGTTTAATTTCAACATATTAAGGCAGTGTCCACATAACGTATTAGTCCACTTAGATAATTGTTAAACGTTCTGCAAACTTTGTTAGCTGTAAACTAAGCGTTTCTACATTGTTGTCCTAAGACGAGCGCACCGCACCTTTCATAGTGCAATTTCGTGCAGTTAAGAGCACTTTGCCCATTTTTTAGCACTATTCCCTCTCCTGCTACGGACCCTACTACCATCTTTTTAATCGCTCATGTATCAGCTCATGCTGCATTCCATTTATATTGGGAAGTCGGGATCTCCGAGCTCCCAGTCGGAAATTTCAATTCGAACGCCCCCATAAGTCGGATTTTCAACTCCGAAAGTCGGAGATTCTTTATCTACCCCGAATTCCGACTTCCGAGTAGAAGATGGCTGCACCATATGTCAACAGTAAGCGAAACTTGTGTTAATAAACTGCATTTGCAATTCAGTGTCATTTGTGTTTCATTAAATCATTCGTACAAAAAAAAAAAAAAAAAGTTTATCGGCGGACTTGTTGCTCCGGTGTTTACACGCTAAAAATACCGAGTAATGCGTTGTTATCAACTAGTATAGCTAATAAAGGCTATCCTTGTCAGATGAGACACCACTGACCCCAAGTCAGTTTTCCGACTTACTTAATGGAACGCAGCCTGCTTGGGTATGACGTTGTATCCAACCCTAACTTCAGATCCAAACCTAACGCAGCATTAGCGCCATCACCACAGGTCTCTCTGTGGTCATGGCGCTAAGCTGATACATGGGCGATTTAAAAAAAAAAAAATGGTAGTAGAGTCCGTAGCAGGAGAGGGAATAGTGCTAAAGAATGGGCAAAGTGTTCGTATCTGCACGAAATTGCACTATGAAATCAGAATTGACATACATAATATGTGACAGTGATAACTTTCAAAAATAGTGGTGCGGTGCGCTCGTCTTTCGGCGCTAGCCAGCTAGTTTACAGCTAACAAAGTTTGCAGAACGTTTAACAGTTATCTAAGTGGACCAATACGTTTTGGGGACACTGCCTTAATATGTTGAAATTAAACAAAACCATGGTGGTATCAAACATCGCTAAGCCCGTTGAAAGAACATGTGCCTGTTCGGAAACAATTTTCTTTGCCTGGATCGTTTTCGACCGGCAACTGGATGTGGGTCCGTCACTGATTATGGTCCCCCCGCGAAACATTTCCGTTGTCATTACAGAGTTTGCATGTGTTTTCTGAATATGCAGGTGTTTTGGCATTTGCAGTTCATGTGTTGTGAAATCGATGAAAGTGTTTTCTGAATTTGCAGATGTTTTCTGAATATGCAGGTGTTTTGGCATTTGCAGTTCATGTGTTGTGAAATCGATGAAAGTGTTTTCTGAATTTACAGATGTTTTCTGAGTTTGCAGGTGTTGTGACCCTTCAGGGCCACCGTAGTATATACAGTATATAATATATCTGCATCATATATTTGCAGTATTTAGAGGATATGCATATATCTGCACCATACATCTGCAGTATATACAGTTTATAAATATATCTACACCATATATCAGCAGTATATACAGATTATAAATATATCTGCACCATATATCTACAGTATATACAGAATATAAATATATCTGCACCACATATCTACAGTATATACAGTATATAAATATATCTGCACCATATATCTACAGTATATACAGTATATACATATATCTGCACCATATATCTGCAGTATATACAGTATATACATATATCTGCACCATATATCTACAGTATATACAGTATATGCATTTTTCTGCACCACATATCTGCAGTATATACAGTATATACATATATCTGCACCATATATCTGCAGTATACACAGTATATACATATATCTGCACCATATATCTACAGTGTATCCAGTATATACATATATCTGCACCATATATCTACAGTATATACAGTATATACATATATCTGCACCATATATCTGCAGGATACACAGTATATACATATATCTGCACCATATATCTACAGTGTATCCAGTATATACATATATCTGCACCATATATCTACAGTATATACAGTATATACATATATCTGCACCATATATCTGCAGTATATACAGTATATACATATATCTGCACCATATATCTGCAGTATATACAGTATATACATATATCTGCACCATAAATCTACAGTATATACAGTAAATACATATATCTGCACCATATATCTGCAGTATATACAGTATACATATATCTGCACCACATATCTGCAGTATATACAGTATATACATATATCTGCACCATATATCTGCAGTATATATAGTATACATATATCTGCACCATATATCTGCAGTATATACAGTATATACATATATCTGCACCAAATATCTACAATATATACAGTATATACATATCTGCACCATATATCTGCAGTATATACAGTATATAAAGATATCTGCACCATATATCTACAGTATATACATATATCTGCACCATATATCTGCAGTATATACAGTATATACATACAGTCGTGCCAAAAATTATTCATACCCCTACCAATTTGTTTTTTTTCAAGATATTTTTTGACAAATCAAATTTATTCTTGCAGAAATGACACAGTAAGTTGACATAAGGATGTAAGAAGTACAGTAAACAATTTTTCAAGAAATACAATACTTTTTGGTATTTTATTTGACAGATTTACAAAAAATGCCACGTCCAGAATTATTCATACCCTTTTCTCAGTAATTGATGGCAAAGCCTTTATTCACGATTGCAGTATATACAGTATATACATATATCTGCACCATATATCTGCAGTATATACAGTATATACTAGGGATGCACCGATACCACTTTTTTAAAAACCGATACGAGTACGAGTATTTTATTTTGTGTACTTGCCGATACCGAGTACCGATACCGATATTTCTGAAATGTTTTCCAGGAAAATACAATGACAATTTCAGAGTACAGATTTTATTTTCTTTTTATAACAAGCCTAAAAGAGGCCAATATCAAACGATTCACACATTGCTATTTCCAAAAAAAAAAAAAAAAAAAAAGTAGGCCTAACTGCTAAAAATCTTTCTGTATTTAGGCCCGACAAAAAGCCTTTGAACTAACACTGCCATCAAATGAGGCAAAACATTACTGAAGCTTGACAAATGAAAAGTAAACTCGCTGCATAGGCAAGTTTACACACCCAACTTCATAAAAAGTCAGTAGAACTATTAATTGGCACAGATAGTTTCTACACACATTCATAGGCATTCTCAATCCAACTAAAGTCAATAATGGCTTTCCAAGCAAACAAGGCATCACTTAAAGTGTGTGGTATCGCCATATTTCAATTACACAAATGACAAATGAAAAAGATTTAACTTAACCACAACTAAAATGTTTAAGGTAACCATATGTTACTAATATATTTGTAGTAAAATAAGAAGATTCACAATTCTAAGTCTGTGTGTGTGTGATTGTGGGTGAGTGCTTGTGCGAGCTCGGCTTGCTTGTAAATATTCAATAACTGATCCGGGTTTGCCATCTAGTGATAGAATATTGTACTTGCGTGCATAAATTTGCAGCTCCATGTCCGCTGGCAGAAACATCTGCACAAAACGCTTAAGATACCCTGCCGAATACTGTTGTTCTTCTTGAACACGCCGCATCCAGATAATCCTTAAATGATGAATTATGTACATATTTTGATTTGTAACGTGTAATGAAGTGGCCAGTGTCAAAGTACCGAAGAAAAAGTATACTTTTTATCTTTTAAATGTAGTAGTGTAGAAGTCCCGGTAAAAAAAAAAAAAAAAAAAAAAACTCAAGTAAAGTACAAATCCTCAAAAAAACTACTTAAGTACTGTAACGAACTTGCCTACATGTACTTCTTTACTATACACTTCTTGTGTGTATGCGCGTATGCCTGCATGTGATGTGATGACTATAAAGCTCTCTTTCTCGTATTTTTTCTAACTCGCTGTCTCCCCCTAGACATAGAAGTCAGATAGTACAACATACAGTAGCCTATGCGCGACCGTGAGCAGGCAGTTACCTTTAAGGTCTTACATTAAGTGGTATCGGTTAAGTGGTATCGGCAAATGTGGACGAGTACGAGTACGAGCATATTAACGCGGTATCGGGCAGATACCCGATACTGGTATCGGTATCGGTGCAACACTAGTATATACATATATCTGCACCATATATCTACAGTATATACAGTATATACATATATCTGCACCATATATCTACAGTATATACATTATACACATATCTGCACCATATATCTGCAGTATATACAGTATATACATATATCTGCACCATATATCTACAGTATATACAGTATATACATATATCTGCACCATATATCTGCAGTATATACATTATACACATATCTGCACCATATATCTACAGTATATACAGTATACACATATCTGCACCATATATCTACAGTATATACAGTACATACATATCTGCACCATATATCTACAGTATATACAGTATATAAATATATCTGCACCATATATCTGCAGTATATACAGTATATACATATATCTGCACCATATATCTACAGTATATACAGTATATACATATATCTGCACCATATATCTACAGTATATACAGTATATACATATATCTGCACCATATATCTGCAGTATATACAGTATATACATATATCTGCACCATATATCTACAGTATATACAGTATATACATATATCTGCAGTATATATATCTACAGTATATATAGTATATACATATATCTGCACCATATATCTACAGTATATACAGTATATACATATCTGCATATATCTGCAGTATATACATATATACATATATCAGTATATATCTACAGTATATACAGTATATACATATATCTGCACCATATATCTGCAGTATATACAGTATACACATATCTGCACCATATATCTACAGAGTCTGCACCATATATCTACAGTATATACAGTATACACATATATCTGCACCATATATCTGCAGTATATACAGTATATACATATACCTGCACCATATATCTACAGTATATACAGTATATACATATACCTGCACCATATATCTACAGTATATACAGTATATACATATACCTGCACCATATATCTACAGTATATACAGTATATACATATACCTGCACCATATATCTACAGTATATACATATATCTGCACCATATATCTACAGTATATACAGTATATACATATATCTGCACCATATATCTACAGTATATACAGTATATACATATATCTGCACCATATATCTGCAGTATATACAGTATACACATATATCTGCACCATATATCTACAGTATATACAGTATATACATATATCTGCACCATATATCTGCAGTATATACAGTATATACATATACCTGCACCATATATCTACAGTATATACAGTATACACATATCTGCACCATATATCTACAGAGTCTGCGCCATATATCTACAGCATATACAGGCCAGAGCCCCGAGGTCTACAATACTCCCAAACACTTAACATGTTCATATTCATTTCACAGTAAAATGTAATTTTTAGATAGTTTAAATTGAGACTCGTACATCAGATTACTGGCATTATCTCCAATCTTAGGCAGTCACTGTACATTGAGAATTTGTTCTCAATAGACTGCCCTGGTTATTCAATAAAAGTTCTATTCATCAGTGGTGATGTCACAGAGATACTGCATGCGATGTCACTATGATGAGATAAGATGCGCTGTCAAATAGATACGAGGTCACACGTATTTGAATGTTCTTTCTTGAATATTCAAATACTGATGAAAAATCACTACAGGTGACCAATTAACAGGCTTCAGGAAATCTACTCTTCAAAGGGTTCAGAAAATAGACATAACAACTGCTAATAATGCCAATAGTGTCAGGATCCCACAGCACTAGTCAGTGACCTACATTTTATACTTTGATAAAAGTTTATTTGTGGGGCTTTATTCAGCTCAGTTAGGCCTGTTGCACTGAAGAACAGGACTCGAGCAGACGCGTAACACTGGGCTTTGACAGAAAGTCACTGAGGGAATTCATTCAGCATTTAATAAAAGAGAAATCTGGCTTTATACATGAATCATGATGGAAACCAGCTCGGACAGAACAGGGCCTTTTATTAATACAGAGAGAGCAGCGGCCGGGCGAACGCACATTCTGCTACACCAATTTAGCACGACCCTGCGGCGCATGCCATCGTGTTGTCCTGTGATCTCCGCGGCTGGGCCTTCACTGAGTAACCAGAGCACAGGAACGGACAGAGAATATTTTACTCTCTCGTTCAGATTCAGATTACGTCAGGGGTCCGTAATCCAGGTCCTTCAGTGCCGTGGCGTCCACAGAGTCCTTTCTTAAATGCAGCCTCCATATTTTCTGCAAAAAATTCAACAGAATTTAGGCCAACTGTCTAGCAGGACAGTAAACAATGAAGTAAAATAAACTGCAGTTACGCTGTAGATCACCAAACACTGAACACTTCAGTGGGCATGTTAAGCTGTAAAGGCTTGGTGAAAATCCCACCATACTGTACATGTCACCAGCCAGCCGAAAGCCAACAGCCCAAAGATACTAACGAACTGGATGCAATATGTTGGACCCCAAATTCGACCACTGCATTTGACCCATCCAAGTCACTCAGGAGCAGTGGTCAGGGACACTGGTAGGAGTGTTCCTATAGAGCATGTCTTTCTAAAGCCAGAGCCTTGGTCAGGGACACTGGTAGGAGTGTTCCTATAGAGCATGTCTTTCTAAAGCCAGAGCCTTGGTCAGGGACACTGGTAGGAGTGTTTCTATAGAGCATGTCTTTCTAAAGCCAGAGCCTTGGTCAGGGACACTGGTAGGAGTGTTTCTATAGAGCATGTCTTTCTAAAGCCAGAGCCTTGGTCAGGAACACTGGTAGGAGTGTTCCTATAGAGCATGTCTTTCTAAAGCCAGAGCCTTGGTCAGGGACACTGGTAGGAGTGTTCCTATAGGGCATGTCTTTCTAAAGCCAGAGCCTTGGTCAGGGACACTGGTAGGAGTGTTCCTATAGAGCATGTCTTTCTAAAGCCAGAGCCTTGGTCAGGGACACTGGTAGGAGTGTTCCTATAGAGCATGTCTTTCCAAAGCCAGAGCCTTGATCAGGGACACTGGTAGGAGTGTTCCTATGGAGCATGTCTTTCTAAAGCCAGAGCCTTGGTCAGGGACACTGGTAGGAGTGTTCCTATAGAGCATGTCTTTCTAAAGCCAGAGCCTTGGTCAGGGACACTGGTAGGAGTGTTCCTGCATGTCTTTCTAAAGCCAGAGCCTTGGTCAGGGACACTGGTAGGAGTGTTCCTATAAAGCGTGTCTTTTGAAAGCCAGAGACTTGGTCAGGGACACTGGTAGGAGTGTTCCTATAGAGCATGTCTTTCTAAAGCCAGAGCCTTGGTCAGGGACACTGGTAGGAGTTTCTAAAGCATGTCTTTCTAAAGCCCTTGGTCAGGGACACTGGTAGGCGTGTTCCTATAGAGCATGTCTTTCTAAAGCCAGAGCCTTGGTCAGGGACACTGGTAGGAGTGTTCCTATAGAGCATGTCTTTCTAAAGCCAGAGCCTTGGTCAGGGACACTGGTAGGAGTGTTCCTATAGAGCATGTCTTTCTAAAGCCAGAGCCTTGGTCAGGGACACTGGTAGGAGTGTTCCTATAGAGCATGTCTTTCTAAAGCCAGAGCCTTGGTCAGGAACACTGGTAGGAGTGTTCCTATAGAGCATGTCTTTCTAAAGCCAGAGCCTTGGTCAGGGACACTGGTAGGAGTGTTCCTATAGAGCATGTCTTTCTAAAGCCAGAGCCTTGGTCAGGAACACTGGTAGGAGTGTTCCTATGAAGCATGTCTTTCTAAAATGACAAAACAAGAACATGCAAACTCCACACAGCGAGGAGGAAGCAGGCTGGCATTCAAATCAACCCTGAATCCTCCTTGTTTCAGGTCCACGGGGCTTCAGAAAATTTACCTCTTTAAAACACCAAGGGGTCACAGCCTAAAGGCAATAGTGCGGATTTTAACCTCAGATCCATTGTGTAATTTCAATGTGCAAGAGTCCGCAGCCAAACAGACAGCACCACTGCCCAAGCACTGGGATGCTCCTGATTAGTAGCGGTGAGTACCAACTGACAGTCGTCCAAGGAGGAACAAACCATGAATCGGCGACATGGTGTTGGGGCCCAATGCTCATCAAGGCACAAGAGCAATAAAGGATAACCCGTCTGGTTCACAACAACAAAAAGGGCCACTCAAATACATGTTGCAGAAAATTTTAAAAACACTTGTGCAAGGAATGTGTCAAAACATGGTGCATTGAACCCTGTTGCGCACAGCGCTTTGCAGTGACAAACGAACTGACGATTCTAACCCCGATCCACTGCCCAAAGTGCATGCAATGGGCACTTCAGCGTTGAAACTGGACCTTGGAGCAACTGAAGAAACTTTGTCCAGCAAGTCTTATTTTCTTTTGCATCATCTGGTTTGGCTGGGTACATCCTTATTTACTTTGGAAGAGATGCCAACAGGATGCACTGTGGGAAGAAGACGAGCTGGCGGAGGGAGTGTGATGCTCTGGGAAATGTTCTGCTGGGAAACCCTGAGTCCAGGGTTAAAGTAAACGTTAGTATGACAGAGCTGTTTTAGTGACATGAGGAGGACCTACTTTGTATGGTTTTAATATTGTGGATGATTAGCATATTTGACAAATGTAAAATTATACGCATCTGTGAATCCAATAGACGAAGTGTCCTTGTGTGACACCATAACATGTCAAATCTCCTGAATAGGCAGCACAAGCAGCACCACACACACAACAGCATCAGAAAATAACTTCATTCTTTATTTAAAAAGGGGTTTTAGTTTCCATGGTAATGAGGCCCAGATGTCATCGAGCAACTCCTGAATTATGGCATGATTTAGAGCATCAGGAATTCCTCTCCCCGTCCCAGACCCGGACTGCTTCCCTTGGAGTGTTCCTTCGAAATGTGTGTGACGGAAAACAGCTCACACAGGGGACCTTCACTCACACAGGCCTATCATGAGAATCACATTATCCTTGCTCACACACACACACACACGCACATGCACACATCGGTCCTCCACAAAACTAACATCAAACAAAACACAATATCAGACTGTTTCAGCACTGTTGCCACAATGCCCTTCCAAAGAAATCATGTTCTTGAATGGTGCCTTTTGATTATGTGCCCCTTCTGACATCGCAAGTGGAGTCATTTGCATAGTACAGCCCAGTTAACACATTCTGGCCTCAGCAGCCATAGTTAAGGCTATAGTCAGGCAGCGAAGAGATAGCCAATCAGGACAGAACATCATTTGCACTGTCTTATTGGCCACTCAAAAGAGAGCTTGTTAACTGAGGAGATAAAAATAAGCAACTTGAGACTGGCTGCAGAAGTTGATTGAAGAGGAGGAAAAACGCAGAATTTGTGTTTTATCCTCCAAGCTTAAAAAACTTTGTTTTACAAACACCAAAGGATTGTCTAAAATTGTCATTAAACAGTATAAACTGAGACCTTGAACACAAGCCAACGCCAGTCAACACAGGCTAATATAGACCTTCAATACAGACAAGCACAAATAGATTCAATACAGCACAACCGCAAAAAAAAAAAAAAAAAAAAGCTAAAACAAACTAATCTAAATATATGGCTGTGAATGTCCAAGCTCAATATAAAAGGCAAAAAACGTTTGATTTCAATGAGAATGTCTTTCAGTTTCACCAAAGTTCAACAGCCCACTTCCATTAGAATTTTTAAATTACACATTAGAGGCCATTATAAAATGACACCTTTTTCATTTAAAGACTTCAAATTGACAAGATACTGCAGTTGCACTGCTATTTCAGGGTCATAAAAACATGAGGCAGAATTTCCTGATCGCTATTGGCCCAATGTGAAGCCCCACCGTCCTCACTGATCGCTTCCAGTTATCAAGATTATTTCTTCATTATGGAAGCAAGTTTCACATTATCCTCTGATGCCGAGATAAAACCCGAGACGGAAATATGAAGTCAAGACGTCTCCTCTGAGCCACCGCAGGACTCTCAGGTGAAGGGCTTAAATATACACACAGAGGGTAAAAGTAACTTCGGATGCTGACTGACAAAACTTTCAAACTGAGATTTTCAGGTCATTTTGTATTCCTCCAGGTTATCAAAAAAGCTCTGGTTTGAAAGATGGCAGGGTGTCTGAATAAGATACACGGCTGAACTTTATAAACAAACAAGACTGCCGAGACCTTTCGGCTGACATCAATACTGTGAATTTTTACACTGCAACAATTCGATTTCATCCCCAAATGTCAACGGAGCCCAATTTACCAGTGCTGTCTACCGTCAGACAAAATATAACAGCCACAAAGGCAAAAGTCAAACCAAGGCCTTTACCTCTCACAGACAGAGCTTAAAACAGGTAATTCCCAGATAGCCTTTTCAGTTTATCCTTAACATACAGTGCATATCCCTGTTCTTCAAATCATGGTCCTCGAGGTCCAGAACTGGTTTACCACCCCCGCTTTACCTGAGGTGTGGAGCCAGTATTGCCAATCAGCATTGCTAATTATTTAGTTCATTTCCTGAGTGAAAATAAAATGAGGACTGGATATGGACTCAAGGTGCAGATTTGAGGATCCCTTGTGTATATGTTCCAAATGACAGGGAAGTAAACCAGTGCAGCTATTGGTGACTTGTGCTCTAAAGATAAGATTAGCTAATAGCGCTGGAGCAAAAGTGTGATAAAGATTGTTGACAGGTCATCATATTGCAAATGCACTTAGGAACTGAGTCAAAAGCCCCACATTCTGGACGTCAGTGATGAGACTCAACCAAGCTTCCAAAGTGATAACTTATCCATGGGATAATTTATGCTTTAAATAACCCCAAGCTTCTAAATTTTAACAGTACTGGCTGGGAGTGAGTTTATTTTGACATGAAGTGGCGGAGACTTCAGTCTGGCGAGAAGTTTGAACAAACACTGCCGCCGAATGGGTTGTTTTGTCTAAGCGACCAGACAAACCATAGTGTCCTTCACTCACAAACTAATTACTACAGAGGTCTAAAAACTCAAAATTCCCTTTATTTAATAACCTCTGCTTCTAGACGATGGATTTAAAAATAAAAATAATTTTCCTCATTTTCTCTCTCAAGATAATGAACAGATCATGGCAGCTGCCAGAATTACAGCAAATTCTGTGGTTCCAAATATGTAGTCATTATATTCAGAGAGCTCAGGGCTGTCACATACCATCCTCAAGCAGGCCTATTAATGAACATATACTATTTTCAGTCAATGAACATCTAATGCTGATGACATTTGGGGTATAATAACCCAGCAGGCCCACACACAACATCATCTCGCAGTGTCCGCGACTCGAAAGATGCAGAAGACACTCACAGGCGTCATTGCGAGCGCTAAACACAACACGGGAAAGTGCATCATCGCGTCGGTTTTTAATATTAATCATTAACTCGAAGTGAATATGGACGGAGCTACCGGCATCGGCAAAGACACCTGTTCAAATGTCATTAAACCTCTCAGTTCCGCAAAAGAACGCAGTAATCTATGCAATGTCGACAGCACTCGACCAGAGACAACCCTGTGACCAGGTGATCTGATATCTCAAGGATCTGTGCCCGCGTTACGCTCAGCAAGATGCATTTACCATCACGTCGCGCAATCGGGGCAATTTCTGTGCAGCCGCGCTTTCGTGTGGGAATTTAGCCTAAGCCGAGGCTATTTGAACAACGTGGAGTAATCCCACCCATCTGAAACGCATTTCATGTTCAAACAGGAAATGTAAACATATGAATTCAAAAATCGCGTTTGAACATTTCACAAGCAGTTGTTTAGTCTTAGATTGCAGCGCCATCAATTGTCAGACAGACACTAAATATACGTTGATAGACGGTCAAATCAAATGCTTAAATTCACCGTTTTGACGAAATCAATATGGTTCTAAATAGGCATTGACCATCCTTTGAAACTTAACAATTGTCTCATTTTGAGCATTTATCAGTAAACCTGTCCGTTTCTTCTGGCGCATGCCGGCTAAGAGACGACAATTGGTGTCTATTACTTCAATTTGCCATTTTCATTTAGTAATTAAACTTAATGGACTTGAATGTGAATTTTGCTGAGAAATGCAGGTCAGGAAAATGGGTAGGAAAGGGGGAAAGGATTCCTGCATCGACTCGATAAAATAAGTTATACCGTCACAGATCGTACTTCACTTCAAATTAGAAATGAATAAATAAATGTTTCGGATGAAACATGCTGCCATCAGACGCAGCGCCAGATTCACTTCGGCCAAGGACGCCGACTAGATTCAACTGTCAGGTTCTTTCGACTGTAGGCAATTACCTTACGCAAGCGCACAGAATGCATGATCAGGTATCATCTACCGAAACCGGGCACATGGAAGTGCCAAAGAAAACGAACGCCTGACTCAGGGAAGCTATTAACATTTGTTATGCGCTGGGGTGAACACATCTGATGTTCGCGGTCAGTTTTTCTGACGAGCGGTCCAATGAATGGTTTGCATTTTAATCACCAAAACCTCATCAGGCGGCACAAATATGCAGGTCTTGGCTCTAAATACTTCAGAAACGTCGGCTATGTAGATGCATAGACGATCTGGCTGCAAAGAGTTGCTCAACGCACTACAGCGCGAACGATCACAATGCGAAAGTAGCCTACTTTATTGCCATAAATGGCATAGTTCTTCCAATAAACAGCGAACGAATTCATACGCCCAACAAAAACTCATATTCAGCTTAAACAAAAAAGTGTGAGTATTCACTTATTTATCCAAAAGCGAATCAGATCTGTTCAAAACTATTAGCTGTCTTGGCCCAGTTACAAGGAGTCAGCGCCAAAGCAAAAATGAGGCAAACCAGTAAACATATCTTCCTCAACCATCCAACACCCTGTATTTACACGCGATCAACTTGGCATACAGAACATAAAATGGAATTTGTCAGGTCGAAACGTTTCTCTGTTATCTGGCGAGACAGGGATGAGTTGTAAACACCGATGCAATTACATTATTTAACCGTCACAGTTGCACATTCCAATATGTAACGTTAAGCCCGCACAAGTTATTCCACCACTCTGTCCAATACAAGCAGCCGTTGGGCAGCGAATTCCAATGAATTATGAACTGAACGTCTCCAATCGCTAATTTCAAGGTCAATGAAAATGTTGCCAGCTTAAGTACCAGCTGCAACCAAGGAGGCTATATAAATAACCATAGCCAAAACAGATAAAATGTGGCTAAACAATTATGGATTTCGATTCGATACATCATGCATTAGCTGCAGGACTGGCAAAGATTATTGATACTCATCTGGCGACGAGAGAAATCAGACATTCAAGTGTTAATTTACCGCAGATCCATCTGCGCGATGGGTAAATTAAAAAAAAAAAAACATCAAAGAAAGAGCAGGCGGGCTGTTGAAATAATTAATATCGCTTACCTTCCGATAACTCCAGCTCCAGCTCGGCTAATCTTGCCCTCACCTCCAATGGAAGGGGTAATGTATCACGGTCCGCCATTCTGTTTCAAATTTACAACCCTTAGCTATTTTTCCACCTTTTGCAGTCCCGTTCTTTCAGCACAGTCCGTTATCCGCAAAGCAGCGGGGCATATGGGGTACGGCTGGGGCACAGAAGCAAACCGTAAAGCGAGGAGCGCAGAGTACGGTCTGGTTTTCCCTTCAATAAGAACCCGCCATGGTCGTGATTCCTCAGCAAGAAACGATACTCTAATTCCAGGCTGTCAGTGCGGCGACCGGGACCCGCTGCTGCTACATCGCCGCTGCTGCCCCTCGCTGTCACGCTCACGTCATTATGCACGGACTGCAATGAGATTATACTCCGTGAGAGGGCGACAAACTCAAATAAAATGTGTTGCTTTTCTTGACTGTCTTTTGTAATAGAGTTTAATCTCAGTAGGAAAAGCCTGGTAAAATAAACTATATGATTGAGTCAGGAAATACATAAAATTGAACATGGCACTGCATTTCTTGTCATAGATTATGAAAACCTATGACAACAGAGATTGGAAAAAATAAACACTTCATGTGAAAGTACTTAGAGGTAACCGTATCACAACGGCTGCTCGCCCACGTGAGCAATATGAGGTAGTTGGATGCTAATGAGCAGCATCTGTCTGCTATCGAGAACATCTGGCCATCAGCGCTTTGATAAATCTATCGAAGAGATGAATACTTCGTTGCACGAAGTTGCGTCGGTTACGAGAGGCGGTAACTACTGAACTTGGTGAGAAAGTTGTGAGAAGAAAAAAAATATACATTTGGCAAACCCAAAATCAACTATTGCTACCCACACACCAGAAGACTTTGAAAAGACTTAGAAAAGACTCTAAAAGACTATCAGCTCACATTTAAAGACTAGTGTTTAGAGTTTTTAGTCCCAGAATAGTCTCAGACTAAAGATTTTACAAAGACTGTGAATCTTGTAGGGTCACTATTTACAAGACTACAACTAGATTTTTTAGCTTTTTTTCCCCATCATGCAACTTTTTTGTTTGTTATTGACTGTCTGGTTTCCTGTTTCCGCTTTTGTCAGTGCTCATCTATTGGTTGTTGATTGTGTTACACCACTGTGACTTACGATAATATTAAACACATTTGATATGATCCGCAAGCCCAAGACTAGGGAAAGACTGGGATGAAACGCGGTCGCAGACTGCAGATTACCACCTTAAACTTAACAATCGAGATGACGGGAGCGCGCCGAGACTCCAGTTAGACTCCTAAAGACTGTCAGTTTTTAGTCTGGGACTGTGAAAATCGTTTGGTGTAAGCCCAGCAATAATGTTTATTTATGGATGATCAACTCAATGTGGCCGTTCAACGACAATTGTACTGGCCATACTAGTGATAACAGTAGTGTTAGATTCTGCTGAATTAGATTACGGTCAAATTTTATGGATCCTCAGGCCTAAGCGGTGTTTATTTGGCTCCTTCTGTGGCTTGGGGACCTTCAGAGTATCCTCTCAGCTGTCATCACTGATGAACCTCTTCAGCCCTGTTCTGCCGCTAATTACTCAGCGAAAGACTGCTGAGAGAAAATCCTTACTTACGTTTAGCTGAAGGGTGTATACTGTGTGCGTCTGTCTGTCAAAAACAGAACTCCTGACTCTTTAAACAATTCAAAACTAAATCTGTCCTCTTAAACTGCTGAAGTAATTGGAATTACCCTCAGCTCTCTCTCTCTTTCTCTCTCACACACACAACTCAAAAGTGCAGTGAGTAGACTTGGCAAATTTGTTGTAACTTCCTCCAAAATTAATCTGCTAAAGCAGTCAATTCCGTGAATAACTCAAATCAACCAGATTTATGGGTTTGAATTGGGTGCTGAATTGGGGGTGAAAACAAACAAGAGGCCTGTCGGCGTAGAGAGCTCCGCTGAGGATGAGTGAAATGTCCATGTCATAACTTAATTTCAGAAATCCTTGAAAACGTTTGCAATATGAGCACATGTGACACATTTGGTAACCAGAATATACTGTGAACCAGTTGGGTGTCTCAATTGATGTAGTATAACAATAGAACCAAAGTGCAAATTGCAATCATTTATTTCAATCATCTTGCCACCAGGCAATACTAACAACCAACAAATACCTTCCCCCCCAGTACATCACAAATATAGCAGTCACAATCCTTCTAACACTGTCATAGGACAATATGATGCGGAACAATCTGATCCAGAACAATTAATCCAGAACGATGATCCGAAACAACATGATCCAGAACAATGATCTAGAACAACGTGATCCAGAACAATGATCTAGAACAATGTGATCCAGAACAATGATGAGGAACAACATGATGCAGAATAACATGATCCAGAACAATATGATCATTTCAGTCATCCTCAGCGGAGCTCTCTATGCCGACAGGCCTGTTGTTGAGATATTAATGAAAAACTGAAAAAATGAGCACAAACACTGATTTTCTAAGTCCAAAATGCTGAATTTCTCAAAAACTGGGATGTAGAATTTTCTAATTTTCGCAGTTGATGGCGGACAGACAGACAAACGGACGCCGGACGACTTGGCACTAGAAAAGCTCCGCTGACTGCTGACTATCGTCACAGCGGAGCTAAAAAGTAATTGGCTCTCCAGGTCCAGAAAAGATGATCACTGGTTGTTTTCAAAAATCATTACCCATCCATTATTCTTCCTCCATAGGGTTACAGGGGAGCTGGAACCGATCCCAGCTGACAGTAGGTGAAAGGCAGTTTCACTCCTCAAGCACTACTGCCTATGGGCAGTTTAGTCTTCATTTGTCTCTAGTTAACCCAGCATGCATATTTCTGGACTGTGAGAGGAAACTGGTGCACCCAGCAGAACCCCAGGCTAACAGAGGGAGAATATGGGCTACAAACTCCACAAAGGAAGGTTTCAGGATGGATTCGAACCCACAGGCTTCTTGCTGTGAGGGAAAAGTGTGACTCACTGCAGTGCCATGCTGCTACAGTTACTCAATCTGTTGGATGCACCATAGATCACCATCTTTCGGTGGAATTAAGGGGAAAATCTCTCGTCACTTAGTCGCTGCAGCCGCCGAGGTCCCTGTGAGGTGGAGGACAGATGTCCCTTCAGATGAAAACAGCCAAATAATTATTCAGACAAGGTCACATTATTACACACAGATTCAACCATCAGAAGAGTGTTTTCCACACTGCAGATGAGTGTCACAATTACTATCATCTATACTGCAGACTGGTGTCTCTATCCAATCACAGTCATCTATACTGCAGACTGCTGTAAATATCCAATCACAGTCATCTATACAGAAGACTGACGCTGCAGGATGGTGTAACTATCCAATCAGTGTCATCCTTTCTGTAGACTAGTGTAACGATCCAATCACAGTCCTCAATACTGCCGGTTGGTGTAACTATCCATTCACAGTCATCCATACCAGTGGTTCCCAGTCTCGGTCCTCGGGAACCCCTCTGTATGTTGGTGTTCATTCCAACCGCAACTGCATTGCAGAATTTTAATAAGCTGTTGAAATGCACCTAATTAGGACAAATTACAACCCCAATTCTGAATTAGTTGGTACAAAGTGTAAATTGTGAATAAAATCAAAATGCAATGACTTTCAAATCACGAGCCGATATGTTATTTAGAATAGAACATAGATAACATTTCAAATGTTGAAACTGAGACATTATACGTTTTTTTATCCACAAAATGAGCTTATTTCAAATTTTCTGGCTGCAACAGGTCTCAGAAAAGTTGGGACACAGGCAAAAAAGGGCTGAAAAAGCAATTCTTATATAAGAGAATCAGCTGAAAGAACATTCAGCAAGTAATTAAGTCAACTGGCATCAGGTGTGTAACATGATTGGATTTAAAAGGGATGTCTTAGAGAGGCAGAGTCTCTCAGAAGTAAAGATGGCCAGAGGCTCTCCAACCTGTGAATGTTTGCGTAAAAAAATTGTGGAATGCTTTAAAAACAATGTTCCTCAACGTCAAATTGCAAAGGCTTTGAAGGTCTCATCATCAACAGTGCATAACATCATCAAAAGATTCAGAGAAACTGGAAAAATATCTGTGCGTAAGGGACAAGGCCGAAGACCTATACTGGATGCCCGTGATCTACGGGCCCTCAGATGCCACTGCATCACTCACCGGCATGATTCTGTCATTGACATTACTAAATGGGGCCAGGAATACTTCAAGAAACCACTGTCTGTAAACACAGTCCGCCGTGCCATCCACAGATGCCACCTAAAACTCTATCATGCAAAAAGGAAGCCATTGTTGAGCATGATCCAGAAGCGCCGCCGTGTTCTGTGGGCCAAGGCTCATTTAAAATGGACTGTAGCAAAGTGGCAAAGTGTCCTGTGGTCAGACGAGTCCAAATTTGACATTCTTGTTGGAAATCATGGGCGTCGTGTCCTCCGGGCTAAAGAGGAGAAAGACCACCCCTCCTGTTATCAGCATTCAGTTCAAAAGCCAGCATCTCTGGGGATGGGGATGCATTAGTGCATATGGTGTGGGACACTTGCATGTTTTGAAAAGCACCATGAATGCTGACAGGTATACAAAGGTTTTAGAGCAACATATGCTCCCCTTCAGACAAAATCTATTCCAGGGAAGGCCTTGTGTATTTCAGCAGGACAATGCAAGACCACATACTGCAGCTATTATAACAGCATGACTTTGTAGTAGAAGAGTCCGTGTGCTGAACTGGTCTGCCTGCAGTCCTGATCTTTCACCGATTGAGAACATTTGGCACATAATTAAACGAAAAGTCCGTCAAAGGAGACCCAAAACTCTCCAGCAGCTGGAAGTCTGTATAAAACAAGAGAGGGATCAAATTCCAATGGCTAAAGTCAAGAAACTTGCCTCCTCAATGCCCAGACGCCTCAACTCTGTGTTAAAAAGAACAGGGGATGCTACATCATGGTAAACAGGTCCCTGTCCCAACTTTTTTGAGACCTGTAGCAGCCATAAAATTTGAAATGAGCTCATTTTGTGGATAAAATTGTAAGATTTCTCATTTTCAACATTTGCTATGTTATCTCTGTTCTATTGTGAATAAAATACTGGCTGGTGTGATTTGAAAGTCATTGCGTTTTGATTTTATTCACAATTTACACTTTGTCCCAACTATTTCAGAATTGGGGTTGTATGTTGAAGGCAGCTATTTACCATCAAAAGCCATATTTTGACAGAAAAACCCATGATTGCCATAAAGAATAAAAGACCCTTGAACAGATTGTCTCCATTTTACCATATTGCAAGCAGTTTCAGGGAACAACATTTTTAAACAGATCAAATTAGACACTGAGGGCACTTTCACACCAGAGCTGTTTGGACCAGAGTTCGTTTCCTCGGATAGTCTGCTTAGTTTGGGCAGGTGTGAAAGCTCACCTGAAGTCTAGTGCGGACCAAACAAGCAAACTCTGGTCCGCCTGAAAACATGGGTCTCAGTTCGCTTGCAAGTGAACCCTGGTGCGGTTTGCTTACAGTGGGAAATGCAAACGGACTATCCAGCGAACCAAAGAGAGGAAGTGAACCAAAGAGAGGTCCTGGCCAATCGATGAGCTGGGTTTTCTTCTTCCTCATGCTTTTTTCCCTCCTGGTCAGCGCTCGTTTCAAGCTATACCGCCCCAAACGAGCAGCTGCTGTAACTGCATGACGTTGTCCAGGTGGTTTGGTCTGCTTTCAAAAGTGCAGTGTGAAAGTGAACCAAACCAAATGAAGGTATGAAATTTTTTGGCATTCCCCACCCAATCCAACCGAGTCCCTCGTACTGTGCTGGTGTGAAAGCGCCCTGGGAGAATCAGTCCGCTCCAAATTAGGTAGCTGAAGACAGATGTTTTGCATTCTACCTGAATAATTTGCTTGAACTTAACATGACACAAGGCAGGTTTGACTCTCATTTGCTTGCCTAATAAGTTGTTAGTTTTCACGACCATGTGTCCACAGTTTCACTAATCAGGAACTCACTGATAGTTCACTTTGATGGGCTCAATTTTTTTCCTTCTTTCTATGCAGGTGTTCCTAATATATAGTAATATGGATATGGATTTCTTTGCTCTACATGGTATGTATGGATTTTCCTTCAAATGTGGCTTCATAGGATAAATAACTGTGCAAAACATAAATGCACCTGGTTAATGCTAGGTTCCCACTATCACGATTCGCGGCACGATTGAATTCGTGGTCTTAATCGTGGTGATCCTATCAGATCTTATCAGATCTTGAGGTCAGTCGTGGCAATCGTGTTGATCGTAGAAAAGTTCTGGACGGTTCAAAAATTTCCACGATCAACATGATTAATTGTCATTCGTGATCATCGCATCACCTTGTATCCAAACCTGAAATTTCAGAGAAGTTCCACGATCAGCTACGAATGGCCAATCGTGGTGTTTGTAACGGAGCGCACGACAGTGGGAACTAAGCATAAGACTGACAGCTTGTTAAAATCCAGTGATCGCAATCGTGGTTGGAACAAAAACCAGCATGAACAGGGGGGCCCCAGCAGCGAGACTGGGAACCACTGAGCTATACTGCAGACCGGTGTCTCTATCCAATCGCAGTCATCTATACTGCAGACTGGTGTCTCTATCCAATCGCAGTCATGTATACTGCAGACTGGTGTCTCTATCCAATCACAGTCATCTATACTGCAGACTGGTGTATCTATCCAATCACAGTCATCTATACTGTAGACTGGTGTCTCTATCCAATCACAGTCATCTATACTGCAGACTGGTGTCTCTATCCAATCACAGTCATCTATACTGCAGACTGGTGTCTCTATCCAATCACAGTCATCTATACTGCAGACTGGTGTCTCTATCCAATCACAGTCATCTATACTGCAGACTGGTGTCTCTATCCAATCACAGTCATCTATATTGCAGACTGGTGTCTCTATCCAATCACAGTCATCTATACTGCAGACTGGTGTCTCTATCCAATCACAGTCATCTATATTGCAGACTGGTGTCTCTATCCAATCACAGTCATCTATACTGCAGACTGGTGTCTCTATCCAATCACAGTCATCTATACTGCAGACTGGTGTCTCTATCCAATCACAGACATCTATACTGCAGACTGGTGTCTCTATCCAATCACAGTCATCTATACCACAGACTGCCTTAACTATCCAATCACAGTCTTCAATACAGCAGGCTGGTGTTACGATCAGATCACAGTCATTTCTACTGCAGTCTGGTGTCTCTATCCAATCAGAGTTATCGATACTGCAGACTGGTGTAATCATCCAATCACAGTTATCTATATTGCAGACTGGTGTAACCATCCAATCACAGTCCTCTATGCTGCAGGCTGCTGTAAATATCCAATCACAGCCCATACTGCAGATGGCTGTCTCCAACAGATCGCAGTCATTTCAACTGCAGTCTGGTGTCTCCAAACATTCACAGTCATCTACACTGCAGACTGGTGTGTACTGTATGTATATCCTACACTGCAGACTGGTGTGTACTGTATGTATATCCTACACTGCAGACTGGTGTGTACTGTATGTATATCCTACACTGCAGACTGGTGCGTACTGTATGTATATCCTACACTGCAGACTGGTGTGTACTGTATGTATACCCTACACTGCAGACTGGTGCGTACTGTATGTATATCCTACACTGCAGACTGGTGTGTACTGTATGTATATCCTACACTGCAGACTGGTGCGTACTGTGTGTATATCCTACACTGCAGACTGGTGTGTACTGTCTGTATATCCTACACTGCAGACTGGTGTGATTCTCCAATGATGCGCATCGATTGCTGTGGTCTCTGTTTGGCTTATAAAAGCTGCATTTAGCAAAGTCAATATTTTTCAATGTGTTTTCCCTCTCTCTCTTTCTCCTCTCCTCTCTCTCTCCCTCTCTTTCTCTCTCTCCGTCTCTCTTGCGTGATTTATTGGATGATTTGTAATAAGTGGGCTGCACAGTTATTGCAATTTGTAAACTCAATAATGCCAGTGGCCACATGCTGAAGCACGAAACACTGGCCAAGTCAATGCAGCGAATCCCTCACAGCGAACCGATACGTAACAGAGAGCAGTGGTGCTGTTGCCGGGGCGCATTCAAAACCCGCAGTGATCTACAGCACATATATAATGCTCACAACAAGTAGAGGATATTCAAATTTGACTAACTGTGGAAAGCACCTGAATTTAGATGTTTGTGAGATTGTTGAGTATGTTTGTGGTTAGCCATTGGCACATTTCTGTACATATCCCATAAACTGCTACGTTTCAAAAATTGCAGAAACAGGGCGAACAAACACAGCTGGGGGTGCATGTGAAAAGTAACATCATGCCTTCAGGGTGCAAATGCTGTCATGCACATGCTTTTAGTGGACATATGGGTATAAAACGTGCCTAGAACCTCACTCATCCATCATTTCACCACTTTTGACGATGAGAAGACTCCGGGCAGAAGAAAGATTGCGGGTCATAGGGATGCTCCAGGCCAGAAGAACCCAGGCTTACACAGCCAGACAACCGCATGTCTCGCAGTCCGTCATGAGCTGATTGTGGGCACGCATGTATTACCACCAATAGAGTCCAGGACAGACCTTGAAGAGGGCGTCGAAGATGCACAACCAGGCGAGATGACCACCAGATCGTCAATAGAGCCCTGCGTGACAGGCGACTGAATGCGACACAGCAGCAAGAAGGGCATCTACGGGCTACAGGCTACAGGCTACAGGAAACCTCATCTCAACACAGACCATTTGAAACCGCCTGCATGCTGCCATCCTGCGAGCCAGGCAGCCATACATCCCGTTACCCCTCTCAGATCGTCATCGGCAGGCAAGGAGACATTGGTGTCGATGATGGAGCAATGCCCAATAGTCTCGTGTAATGTTCAGCGATGAGTCATGGTTCATGACGGTCTTCGTCGTGTTTGGCGTTGCCCAGGTGAACGTCATCAGCAAGCCATTATGATTCTTCATGATCTGTATGGGAGAGGGTCAGTAATGCTGTGGGGTGCAGTCACTATGACAGGCAGGACTGACCTCCACATCTGCCATGGGAGAGTCACAGGGGTGTACTGCCATGACAACATCATCACTCCTCATGTGCTTCCGTTTACACTCCATCATAGACCTGGATTCATCTATCAGGATGATAATGCCAGAGCTCATTGTGCACGCGTTGCCCTCGACCATCTCCAAAGGCACCAAATCCAAACCTCACCCTGGCCTGCGATGTTCCCTGAGCTCTCCCCCATAGAACACATACGGTATATGCTGGGATGACATGTCCAAAGGCGGCGTCCACCCTGTCAGGACCATGAATGTAATATAATAGAATTGGAGAGAGCGAGGAAGTACCACCCCTATTACTTTCAATGGGAGATGCTAGGCTAGCTACTTCAGCCCAGGAAGTATGGAATTGACTGACGCCATCGATAAAAATGGCGTTCCGTGGGTGCGTATTTCCGGCACCATTTCACAAGATTGCCAATCTGATTACACGGCATAAATGGCAAAGAAAGTGAGTCGTCTGTGCGGATTGGCGAATGTTTTCGAGGGGAAATGATGAGCAACGCTGTTAATCCTGAACGCACACGCACTTTCACTCTTTTCGTTGAACTGCTGGAGTCAGAGCAACAGCTGGACAACCAAACTCGTGCACGAGCTGTCATCAAGCTCTAAATATCAGTTCTTATTTTACAGGCCCTCTTGAAAACATCGAACAGTTGCGTCAGACAAAGAGCAAAATAATGAAGGATTACCGAATACATTTGCTTTTGTTTTCGCTTTATTTGGCAAGAAAAAAATGCGCACTTTTCAATTGGTGTCTATGGAGCTGCCGCATCTTTGGCCACAAAATTGCCTCCGGTGGGAAACGCGGAAGCAGGAAGCTAACATGCTAAGTGGCTGAAGCAAAGGTACTTCCTCGTTCTCTCTGGTTCTATTATATATCTCTATGGTCAGGACTTGGTACAGCTGGGTGCGGCACCCCAGGAGGAGCAGCAGAGAATTCCTCAAGCTGACATTGGTCGTCTCATTAGGAGCATGCGGCTTCAGTGTGATGCTTGTTTGGATGCTAATGGCGGACCAACTCGTTCCTCATCACAATGTGACATTTTGTACCTCCAAAAAAAAATTCTCTGTAACTCATGTGATGATTAAGTGTCAAGAACTACATCTTGAATTGCTTGCCAATTAAATAACAGTTTCGAAATTCGAAATAAATATATTTTCAGTTATTTGCCTTTTCTTTTCATTATCCCCTACTTTTTGGGAGCAGTATGTTTTTTTAAGAATTTTTTGGGGGGATTTTCTCTTTATTAGATCGCCTTCAATAGAGAGATAGAGCGAGACAGGAAAGGTGGGATAAGAATAGGGATGATGTGGAGCAAACAGCCCCAGCTGGAATCGAACCGGGGCCGCAGCGGGAAGGACATTGCCCAATGTGGTGCGCGCACCCAGACCGACGTGCCACCGGAGCGCAACCCACGGTACTTCTTACATTTTTTGCCTTTATATCTGTATTCATTATACAAAAGAGTTCTCATTAGAAATACAAAGATTTGATAAACTATAAAAAAAATGATTTGCTTAGTAGGTTGAGTTAAAAAGTATTTTGCTTTAATATTACAATTCACTGAAAACTTGGTAATTTACAAAAGCGTCTGCGAACACATTGCTAATGAAAGAAATTACAGTGAATATCACTTTGCATGCCATGAAAAAGATTTCCACATATTTTTTGGGACAAATTACCACAAAAAATGATAAGGATATAAGATATTTTACAAAGCCTTCCATAAATGGGGATATCACTGTTAAACACGAAATAAAATGAATTATTTCTAGGGGCCAGATTATTTCTTGATAAGATATTTAAGGATGTGACAGTATGATAAACTATGATTGAAATTTTGCTTTGAATAGTTTAATGAGCAAGAAAAAGAGTAAGATTTCATTTTTTTTTTCATGTAAACGCAAGTAACCCACATGTGCTGAAGGGGGTAACTGTTCCAAGTACTGCAAATAAACAGATTATAGAAAAGAAATTCAGTTTTAATTCATTAAAATTCTGCCAATTTTGAACTAGATAAAATGCAGATTCAAATATAGACAGGGCACACCCAAGCCAGGAGTGAATTCAAGATAAAATTAGGTTTTTGATGGAAATGATGGCTTTTAATTTGATGTTTTTGACCCCGGGATGAAGAAGTCCAATTCTTGAGGGCTGCAGTGTCCTTGGGCCTTTCGATTCTCCTGTTAATCAGCTTCACACTACCGTCTCGGTGCTTCCTCATGCATTACTGTCTCGGTGCATCCTCACGCATTCTTCTAAGAGCATTCACTGCCTGTTGATTGAGAGGCGACCACAAAAACCTGCAGACACTGCAATCCTCCAGGACCAAAGTGACCCGTCCCTGTTTTTGGACGTCAGCTGCGTTCTGAAACACTGCCAACGACTGGCCCATCACCGCTGCAAACCTGTTAGCAAACATCTTACGTCTTATTAGAAAAACATTGGTAACTGAGTATGAGCCAATACCAGACCATGGGGCCCATCTACACACTGGAACAGAGCTTTAACAGATACCAGACCATGGGACCCATCCACACACTGGAACAGAGCCTTAACAGACACCAGACCATGGGGCCCATCCACACACTGGAACAGAGCTTTAACAGATACCAGACCATGGGGCCCATCCACACACTGGAACAGAGCCTTAACAAATACCAGACCATGGGGCCCATCCACACACTGGAACAGAGCCTTAACAGATACCAGACCATGGGGCCCATCCACACACTGGAACAGAGCCTTAACAGACACCACACCATGGGGCCCATCCACACACTGGAACAGAGCCCTAACAGATACCAGACCATGGGGCCCATTCACACACTGGAACAGAGCCTTAACAGATACCAGACCATGGGGCCCATCCACACACTGGAACAGAGCCTTAACAGACACCACACCATGGGGCCCATCCACACACTGGAACAGAGCCTTAACAGATACCAGACCATGGGGCCCATCCACACACTGGAACAGAGCCGTAACAGATACCAGACCATGGGGCCCATCCACACACTGGAACAGAGCCGTAACAGATACCAGACCATGGGGCCCATCCACACACTGGAACAGAGTCTTAACAGACACCAGACCATGGGGCCCATCCACACACTGAAACAGAGTCTTAACAGATACCACACCATGGGGCCCATCCACACACTGGAACAGAGCCTTAACAGATACCAGACCATGGGGCCCATCCACACACTGGAACAGAGCCGTAACAGATACCAGACCATGGGGCCCATCCACACACTGGAACAGAGCCTAAGCAGGTACCAGACCATGGGGCCCATCCACACACTGGAACAGAGCCTTAACAGATACCAGACCATGGGGCCCATCCACACACTGGAACAGAGCCCGTAACAGATATGACCATGGGGGCCCATCCACACACTGGAACAGAGCCCCAACAGATACCAGACCATGGGGCCCATCCACACACTGGAACAGAGCCGTAACAGATACCAGACCATGGGGCCCCATCCACACACTGGAACAGAGCCCAACAGATACCAGACCATGGGGCCCATCCACACACTGGAACAGAGTCTTAACAGACACCAGACCATGGGGCCCATCCACACACTGGAACAGAGTCTTAACAGATACCAGACCATGGGGCCCATCCACACACTGGAACAGAGCCTTAACAGATACCAGACCATGGGGCCCATCCACACACTGGAACAGAGCCTTAACAGATACCAGACCATGGGGCCCATCCACACACTGGAACAGAGCCTTAACAGATACCAGACCATGGGGCCCATCCACACACTGGAACAGAGCCTTAACAGATACCAGACCATGGGGCCCATCCACACACTGGAACAGAGCCTTAACAGATACCACACCATGGGGCCCATCCACACACTGGAACAGAGCCTTAACAGATACCAGACCATGGGGCCCATCCACACACTGGAACAGAGCCTTAACAGATACCAGACCATGGGGCCCATCCACACACTGGAACAGAGTCTTAACAGATACCAGACCATGGGGCCCATCCACACACTGGAACAGAGTCTTAACAGATACCAGACCATGGGGCCCATCCACACACTGGAACAGAGCCTTAACAGATACCAGACCATGGGGCCCATCCACACTGGAACAGAGCCTTAACAGACACCAGACCATGGGGCCCATCCACACACTGGAACAGAGCCTTAACAGATACCAGACCATGGGGCCCATCCACACACTGGAACAGAGCCTTAACAGATACCAGACCATGGGGCCCATCCACACACTGGAACAGAGCCTTAACAGACACCAGACCATGGGGCCCATCCACACACTGGAACAGAGCCTTAACAGATACCACACCATGGGGCCCATCCACACACTGGAACAGAGCCTTAACAGATACCAGACCATGGGGCCCATCCACACACTGGAACAGAGTCTTAACAGATACCAGACCATGGGGCCCATCCACACAATGGAACAGAGTCTTAACAGATACCACACCATGGGGCCCATCCACACACTGGAACAGAGCCTTAACAGATACCACACCATGGGGCCCATCCACACACTGGAACAGAGCCTTAACAGATACCAGACCATGGGGCCCATCCACACACTGGAACAGAGCCTTAACAGATACCAGACCATGGGGCCCATCCACACACTGGAACAGAGCCCCAACAGATACCAGACCATGGGGCCCATCCACACACTGGAACAGAGCCCTAACAGATACCAGACCATGGGGCCCATCCACACACTGGAACAGAGTCTTAACAGATACCAGACCATGGGGCCCATCCACACACTGGAACAGAGCCTTAACAGACACCAGACCATGGGGCCCCATCCACACACTGGAACAGAGCCCCAACAGATACCAGACCATGGGGGGGCCCATCCACACACTGGAACAGAGCCCCAACAGACACCAGACCATGGGGCCCATCCACACACTGGAACAGGAACAGAGCCTTAACAGATACCAGACCATGGGGCCCATCCACACACTGGAACAGAGCCTTAACAGATACCAGACCATGGGGCCCATCCACACACTGGAACAGAGCCTTAACAGACACCAGACCATGGGGCCCACCATGGGGCCCATCCACACATCCACACACTGGAACAGAGCCCCAACAGATACCAGACCATGGGGCCCATCCACACACTGGAACAGAGCCCCAACAGATACCAGACCATGGGGCCCCATCATGGGGCCACACACTGGAACAGAGTCTTAACAGACACCAGATCATGGGGCCCATCCACACACTGGAACAGAGCCTTAACGAACACCAGACCATGGGGCCCATCCACACACTGGAACAGAGCCCCAACAGATACCAGACCATGGGGCCCATCCACACACTGGAACAGAGCCTTAACAGATACCAGACCATGGGGCCCATCCACACACTGGAACAGAGTCTTAACAGACACCAGACCATGGGGCCCATCCACACACTGGAACAGAGCCCTAACAGATACCAGACCATGGGGCCCATCCACACACTGGAACAGAGTCTTAACAGACACCAGACCATGGGGCCCATCCACACACTGGAACAGAGCCTTAACAGACACCAGACCATGGGGCCCATCCACACACTGGAACAGAGCCCCAACAGATACCAGACCATGGGGCCCATCCACACACTGGAACAGAGCCCTAACAGATACCAGACCATGGGGCCCATCCACACACTGGAACAGAGCCTTAACAGACACCAGACCATGGGGCCCATCCACACACTGGAACAGAGCCTTAACAGATACCAGACCATGGGGCCCATCCACACACTGGAACAGAGCCTTAACAGATACCAGACCATGGGGCCCATCCACACTGGAACAGAGTCTTAACAGACACCAGACCATGGGGCCCATCCACACACTGGAACAGAGTCTTAACAGACACCCAGACCATGGGGCCCATCCACACACTGGAACAGAGCCCCAACAGATACCAGACCATGGGGCCCATCCACACACTGGAACAGAGCCCTAACAGATACCAGACCATGGGGCCCATCCACACACTGGAACAGAGCCTTAACAGACACCAGACCATGGGGCCCATCCACACACTGGAACAGAGCCCTAACAGATACCAGACCATGGGGCCCATCCACACACCTGAACAGAGTCTTAACAGATACCAGACCATGGGGACCATCCACACACTGGAACAGAGCCTTAACAGACACCAGACCATGGGGCCCATCCACACACTGGAACAGAGCCTTACAGATACCAGACCATGGGGCCCATCCACACACTGGAACAGAGCCTTAACAGATACCAGACCATGGGGCCCATCCACCACACACTGAACAGAGTCTTAACAGACACCAGACCATGGGGCCCATCCACACACTGGAAAAGAGCCCTAACAGATACCAGACCATGGGGCCCATCCACACACTGGAACAGAGCCTTAACAGATACCAGACCATGGGGCCCATCCACATACTGGAACAGAGCCTTAACAGATACCAGACCATGGGGCCCATCCACACACTGGAAAAGAGCCTTAACAGATACCAGACCATGGGGCCCATCCACACACTGGAACAGAGCCTTAACAGATACCAGACCATGGGGCCCATCCACACACTGGAACAGAGCCTTAACAGATACCAGACCATGGGGCCCATCCACACACTGGAACAGAGCCTTAACAGATACCCGACCATGGGGCCCATCCACACACTGGAACAGAGCCTTAACAGATACCAGACCATGGGGCCCATCCACACTGGAACAGAGCCTTAACAGATACCAGACCATGGGGCCCATCCACACACTGGAACAGAGCCCTAACAGATACCAGACCATGGGGCCCATCCACATACTGGAACAGAGCCTTAACAGATACCAGTCCATGGGGCCCATCCACACACTGGAACAGAGTCTTTACAGACACCAGACCATGGGGCCCATCCACATACTGGAAAAGAGCCCTAACAGATACCAGACCATGGGGCCCATCCACACACTGGAACAGAGCCTTAACAGATACCAGACCATGGGGCCCATCCACATACTGGAACAGAGCCTTAACAGATACCAGACCATGGGGCCCATCCACACACTGGAAAAGAGCCTTAACAGATACCAGACCATGGGGCCCATCCACACACTGGAACAGTGCCTTAACAGATACCAGACCATGGGGCCCATCCACACACTGGAACAGAGCCTTAACAGATACCAGACCATGGGGCCCATCCACACACTGGAACAGAGCCTTAACAGATACCAGACCATGGGGCCCATCCACATACTGGAACAGAGCCTTAACAGATACCAGACCATGGGGCCCATCCACACACTGGAAAGAGCCTTAACAGATACCAGACCATGGGGCCCATCTACACACTGGAACAGAGCCTTAACAGATACCCGACCATGGGGCCCATCCACACACTGGAACAGAGCCTTAACAGATACCAGACCATGGGGCCCTTCCACACACTGGAACAGAGCCTTAACAGATACCACACCACGGGACCCATCCACACACTGGAACAGCGCCTTAACAGATACCAGACCATGGGGCCCATCACACACTGGAACAGAGCCTTAACAGATACCAGACCACGGGACCCATCCACACACTGGAACAGCGCCTTAACAGATACCAGACCATGGGGCCCATCACACACTGGAACAGAGCCTTAACAGATACCACACCACGGGACCCATCCACACACTGGAACAGCGCCTTAACAGATACCAGACCATGGGGCCCATCACACACTGGAACAGAGCCTTAACAGATACCACACCACGGGACCCATCCACACACTGGAACAGCGCCTTAACAGATACCAGACCATGGGGCCCATCACACACTGGAACAGAGTCTTAACAGATACCAGACCATGGGGCCCATCACACACTGGAACAGAGTCTTAACAGATACCAGACCATGGGGCCCAGCCACACACTGGAACAGGGCCTTAACAGATATCAGACCATGGGGCCCATCCACACACTGGAACAGAGTCTTAACAGATACCAGACCATGGGGCCCATCCACACACATGACAAGAGCTTTAATAAATTATAAACTAGCAACCTGCCAACAAAAAATCAGTGACAATTACTCGGTTGCTGCAATGATACTTATGCCATAAAACATAATGATATTTTTCGCCATTCTGATGCAATCTAAATCGTATGCATATTATTACCTTGAGACTCACAGATCCAACATCATTTTCATTCAGTTATCATTATCAGTAAATTTATTATCAACGTGTATCGCTCTCTCCAGGGAATCATTCTGCCAATCATTAAATTCCTTCACCACCAGAATCTTGCGCTCTTATCGCACACGGCTCTTCTGGAAAAGAGAATCCAATTTCAGGCTTCCCAAAGATTCCAGCAGGCAACAGGTGATGAGAATTATCTAGAGAGGAAATCGCCTTATTTTTGCTCTTGAGCAGTACATTCCTGAAGAAAAATTCTGGAGAGACCGAGTTAGTAATAGTGGTATAAACTTAGCGAGACATACAGGAACACTAAAGTATTTTCCAAATGATGTGAAAGAGCACAGAGAATGGAGAAAGATCAAGAAGGATGGCGAGATCAGGAGACAAGCCTTCCAGTCTGCCTGGGTAAAGATGGAGACAGCTGATCTGGGCGGTGATAAGTTCCACAATCTAAACTGCCATCTGTAAATACTGTTACACGCTCAGGAATTCTAGTTCATACTGTGCTTGCATTGTGACACAAACCAGTTTCACATGGTTCTCATTTGCTTTGTCAAAATTCACCGCGTGCTTTCTCTGCCAATACAGAGCGCTTCGACATGAGATCTTACTGAGAAAGTGGGTAAAAATTCAGGAAATGGGGACTGCAGAATCTGCATCAGTAGAATCCCTCAGTACATAAAAAAGGAGTTCCTCATTGGCATGAAGGTCATAACATAAAACCTACACTCTTTCCTTGTTCTCCGTGTGTGGGCATGCGTGCTCGTGCAAGCAAGCGCATATCCTGCATTTTGTCGAAGCAAGTTTGTCCCTGCAGTGTCAGAATATCTCTTTCCAGGCACTGTAGTCAGTCCTCCCTGTGTGCTGTTCCTTATGGTGGTGGGGAGGTTTGCTTGCCTTCATGACCCTGGGAGCCACATCAGCCGGGACTTCGGTCCCTGGTCGGTCCAATCGTGCTAGGCAGATTCCAGGTGAGGAGGACAGAGGAATGCAGCACCTGGGAACAGGATTTACGATGAACAGAGATCAGAGCCAGCAGGACATCTCCTGACTCAGAGCTAACAATCTTTCACCCAGAGAGACTCTTCATATTGGATGCTGGAATGTTCAAACTTCATTTCAAACTGAAAGGCTTGCGCAAACCATCGAGGAGATGCATAAATATTGTTTGCAGCTGCATGGAAAACGAGAATCATGCTGGACAGGTTCAGGAGAGCGATCCCTGGCCTCTGGTGATACAGTCATATGGTCAAACCGCAAGGGCGACGATCATCAATGAGGTCTTGCACTTATGGACAAGGATGCCCCGAAAGCCTTATTAGAATGGAGGTCAATCAATGAAAGACTCTTGTATGATTGTTTCAACTCTAAATTTGTTAAACTGTCTATAATTGTTGGCTATGCGCCTACCGAGGATGCGGAAGAAGAAAGACGATTTCTGTGACAGCCTTCATACTGCCCTGGAAAAGATCTCAAAACACGATATGCTCATCATAATGGGGGACCTTAATGCAAGAGTTGGAAGTGACAGCAGCAATCATGAAAGCGCTCTCAGAGGACATGCTGCTGGAGTCATGAAAGACCATGAGGACGGCAAAACTATCAAAGACGAGAGAGAGAGAGAAAATTAAAAGATGGTATGAACATTTTGAAACCATTCAGAACAGGCAAATAACCCAAGAAACCCCTGAGGTTTTATAGAATGAAGAAGATCTTGATATTTCCAGAGAATCACCCTCAGCTGAAGACGTACACCAAGTCATCAAGAAAATGAACTTGGGAAAAGCCCCTGGAGAAGATGAAATAAGTGCAGAAATGCTTAGAGGAGGTGGGATGGAAATCTGCTATGTGCAGCATCAATCTGCAACAACATCTGGGGAAATGAAGAGGCACCTGAGGAGTGGAAAACCGGCCTTACAGTAAAACTACTGAAGAAGGAAGATTAATTGTGATAACTACACTTCTCTCATACAAGCAAAGTCTTCAGCTGCCTTCTGCTCAACTGTTTCTCGAGGATGTAGAAGATATAACAGGCACAAATGGGTCCCGAGAGAGAGAGAGAAGAGAGAGAGAGAGAGAGAGAGAGAGAGAGAGAGAGAGAGAGAGAGAGAGAGATTGAAAAAAACCTTTATTAAACCACTTTCAGTGGTTCTCAGTTAGCAGTCAACAAAATCACAAAAAACCAATCTTAAAATGACAAAGACAGGCTTCCATCTTCCAACACATCACACAAAACTCCACCCACAGCCCAAAAGATGATTAAAAGCATCCAGATTATTAACAAGGTTATAATAAGCATGCTCAACTTTTAAGGCGAGCAGCTATAATACCTTTTACCTTTTGCACAGGGTCAATACATCCCGATCCCTGTATCTTGCTTTTACGCGTTAACCAGATTGCTAGTTTTGCCATTCCTGACATGAAATTGAGCAGTACATGTACTTGCTTTTTTGTAGCGGAATACCTTGGACCATAGATAAATAAATCTTGTGAAAAACACTCCCCCAAACCAGTGAACCAAAATTCCAACAAATGTTGTAAACCCAGTAATCTTGAGCAATCAAGAAATAAATGAGTGAGTGTTTCAGTTTGAGAGCAAAAGGACATCCCTCCCCAGTACTAGGATCCAGGCGTGCCGCGTGTCTGTTTGTAGCTATAGCCCCATGTACAATCCTCCACTGGAGGTCACCCGTCCAACTGGGGTCTTGTACAGAGACCGCCAGCAGCCTTTCGGGAAGATCTGAACCAAAAACCCCAGCCCACCTCGATGCTCCCAGCCCAGCCAAAGAGCGAAAGTGTGACACCTTTACACAGTTGACATATGCTGCCTTCTTTCCCATCTCATTGAAACCCTGCAAATGCGGGGTTCTAAATGACAAAAAAGCTGGTTTTTCTCCCTCCTGCCATTCCCCAACAGCAGGAGAGACTGTCAGAGATGGGAAGCTGTACTCACATTCATCATCCCATTGGTCAGATAGAGTACAGTTTTCAGCAATCGCTCGGTGTGGCCCAGACAAAGAGGCACAGACCTCTCTGACAATCCTGGACAGCAGTCTGGAAGACCTGATGTGAGCCATTTGTCCCAGGACTTCGACAGAGGATCGCGTGGCCTTCATAAGGTGTCCCAGTTTGGCACAGCCAGCTTCACGTAGGGCCGATCTTAGGCTCACTGAGGACAAGACTTCGGTCTTAAGAAAGTCGTTGAAAAACAGTGGCTCCTCGAAGATCCACATTCCTGGTGTCTCATCAGGATCCCTGGAGGCTTGAAGAACTCGCCAGGCCCGAAGGACTGATGTATAGAAGGGCGTGAGCCCCGTGATGTCCACCTCGTCCAAGTTTAGCAAAAACAGCTGTTTGCTGTAACCGAGCCCACCAGCTTTCTGAAGTAACATATTAGCTGTGTCCAGCCACCTTGCTCCGCAGTCGTAGAGGAGCCTCTGTGCCGTTTTTAGCCTGAAGGCCTTTATCCGGGAAAGAATGTCTATTAATCCTTGTCCTCCTTCTTCTACTGGAAGATACAGAGCCGCAGCCCGTATCCAGTGCTGTCCTGACCAGAAGAAGTCCACCAACAGTCTTTGTACCTCCTCAACCAAGCCCCTGGTGGTTTTAAAACAATTAGCCGGTGCCAGAGCGTCGAGGGCGACCAAGTTATTAGCTACTAGAACTCTTCCCTATATGACAGCTGGGGTAGCAGCCATTTCCATTTAGACAACTTAGCACGCACTGTCTCCACTACACCCTCCCAATTCCTCTCCTGGAATCCATTAACCCCGAGATACACTCCCAGGGTCTTCAGACCACACCTCCCCCATTCCAAACCACCAGGCAGACTGGGAATCATCTCCCCTGACCATTGCCCTATTTGAAGGGCCTCACATTTCCCCAGTTAACCTTGGCTGATGAGGCCCTCTCATACAGACTAAGGCAGTTGACCATGGCCTGTACATCCCTCTGATCCTTAATAAAAACAGTCACATCATCAGCATAAGCTGATACAATAACCGGACCATGGGACAACCCTGTGAGAAAGAACCCATTGAGGCTGTTCCTTAATTTGCTGAGAAGGGCTCAATGGCGATACTGTACAACTGCCCAGAGATGGGGCAGCCCTGTCTAATACCCCTTCCAATGCGAATAGGTCGACTTAACCCACCACCCACCTTAACCAGACAAGTTGCTTCATAATACAATAAACCAACCCATGCTATAAAATTTTCACCAAAGCCAAAGGCTCTGAGAACAGAAAATAAAAAACCATGGTCCACTCTATCAAAAGCCTTTTCTTGATCGATTGACAAGATTCCAATGTCCTTGGTATACTGCTGGCAAATATCTAAAATATCTCTGATTAAAAACAAGTTGTCCATTATTGTTCTGTCTAATATACAATAGGTTTGGTCAGCTTGTATCACAGAACCTAAGTACTTTTTCAGTCTGTTTGAAAGTGCCCTGGAAATCACTTTGTAATCGGCGCACAAAGTGCCACGTCTCCAGTTCTTCAGAAGGGCCAAGTCTCCCTTCTTCGGTAGGAGTAGAGCACCGCCCTCCTGCATGATGCCGGTAGTGAGCCCCTGTGAATGCAGTCCATTGTAACTTCATAAAAGTCTGTTCGAAGGCAGCCCCAGAATCGCTTGTAAAACTCTATGGGCAGCCCATCGATCCCTGGTGCTTTACCAGAGGCCAACTGCTCCACAGCTGCAGTCAGCTCCTCCATACTCAGGTCTCTATCCAAGGCAGCTTTCTCTTCAGGACACAGCTGAGGAAGCCCCTCCAGGAGCTCAGCTGCACATATGTTGCTGCAGTCTTCTGCACTGTAGAGTTCTGTATAAAAGTCTACCGCATGTTTCCTCATCTCAGCAGGGTCTGTGGTAACCCTGCTGTCAGGCAACCTCAGACAGGACATCTGCTTTCTCTGTATCGTTTTCTTCTCCAAGTTGAAGAAGAAAGAAGTTGGCGCATCCATGTCCTTGATGGACAAGAAGCGAGCTCTGATCAGAGCCCCCTTAACACGCTCCTGCAGAAAGGAGCTGAGCTCCAGCCTTTTACACTGCAGCTGTGCAGCATCAGCAGAGACAGCATTTAACTCAGACTCCATCCTCATAATTTCTTCTTCTAAACTCTGAATTACTTTTCTTATTTTTTTTGTGGAATGAGAGGTGTATTGTTGACATAGAATACGAATTTGAGCCTTTCCCATTTCCCACCACTGGCTCAAGGACTCAAAATCTGACTTTTTTTTGTTTCCATAGTCCCCAGAAATGCTCAAAAACCTGACAAAAACTCCTCGTCCTGGAGTAATTTGATGTTAAAATGCCAATATGTGTTTTACTTTTCTGCCAGAAGAAAAAAGCTAAATTAATAAAAATGAGGTGATGATCGCTGAAACCTACTGGATTGATGAAACTCCCTGTAAGACTACTTCTAAGATCGTCTGAAATGTACAGCCGATCCAATCTGGCTGCACTGACACGACTGTCCACTACCCTAACCCAAGTGTACTGCCTGGTATTAGGGTGTTTTACTCTCCAGGCATCTACCAGATTTAAATTGGTAACCAGCTTTGCCAGACTATGAGATAACTGCAGGAGCGGCTCTTCATTCACTCTATCCAATGTAAAATCAGTCGTACAGTTCCAGTCACCACCCATGATGATATACTCCTGACCATACTTTCCTAACTCTTCCTTTAGTGCTCTGAATACGGCTAGCCTATCAGATCCAATATTAGGAGCATAAATGTTCACAAAGCACAGAACAGTTCCTCCAACCTCCGCCTGAACTATTAGAGCTCTGCCCTTTATTAATTCCTTAGTGGATATAATATTTATATTTAAATTTGGAGAAAAAAGAATAGCTACACCTCCACTAAAATTATTACCATGACTGAGGTAATGAGTGCCTCTCCAAAATAATTCCCAATCTAATTCATTATTTTCATCACTATGAGTTTCCTGGAGGAAAAAAAACATCTATCTCTTTCTGACGAGCCACCTCTGCTAGTAAAGCTCTTTTATTCCCATCCCTCCCTCCGTTCACGTTCAAAAGAGCCTACTCTGAGCCCCCCTCATGAGAAAATTAAAAAGAAGACCAGCAAACAGTAAAATCAGACAGAAAGAAAGACAGACACCCGTGCAATGCATGATCATTGTGTTTTATTGGCTCAGATTTAACGCTCGTTTTCCCTTCCTTTCCGACTCACTGTGGCCTTTCTTAAAGCGGTAACATGTTTTTTAATCGAAATCTCTTTTTTTCGTCGAGCAAGTCCAGCCCCACCTTCTTCTGTAAAGTTATGCAAGACTTTATAAACTTTTTCCGTGTCAGGAAAATATTCTTTCACTTTGACAGATTTTCCAAACGTTTCGTCCAAAAAATCATTAACCTGCTCCAATGTATACAGCTCCGACTGTGTATCCGACTGTACAGACACACTGTCAGAGTCCGACTCAAACTCTACATCCTCAGCCTCACTATTCACGCTATTCTGAGTTGACACAGTTTTTCTCCGGTAAATCTGCATCCGCGTCTGTCATTACAGAGGAGCAGCAGGCCGCTTCATGCCTTTCCTGCAAGACTCCCCGCTACCGCCGGACAAGAAACGACTGCATTCACAACGGGAATCGATTCTGCAGACTCTCCTCGCCAGTGGGAATGTTTGCCACAATTTCATTTTCATTCTCAGACTCTGCCCTTTGGGGAAGCACTCTTCTCCACTTGACAAACCTGTGTCGGCGATGTCTGTATACTAGTCCCCTCCCCAGGATCAGCATGTGAACGCAGGGGACTGTCCGTATCAATATCTATGTTTACACTTCGCACCCTTTCCTGATAATGAGGCAAAACAATCGTTTATGTCCCACGTCACCGCACTCAAAGCATTTCATACTCCCAGAACTAGCGTATACCATGTAAAAATCCATCTTCAAATTTCACACGAAATGACACTTCTAAGCTTTGAGTAGGAGAATCAAGAAACATAAAAAACTTGTCTTCGAAGAGACTGAACATGTTTAAGTTTAGGATCCTTGCAGCCCAAACTGACAGTTTTAAAACCACTTGCGAACTTCCCGAAACGCCGTAGCTCTCGCTCCAGCGCTTCATTAGGGATGAAAGGCGGAACGCCCGATACTGTAATCCGTGTAGACAGGACAGCTAATGGGGAAACTTGCGTGAAAACATCATTAATATAAATTCCACTGGAAATTAACTGAACGACAAAACGCTCCTCCTTCAGAAAAACTACAACAGCTTTATGCATGCGAGAAGCATGCAACAAGTTTTCGTGGCCAATCTGTTCTCCTGCTGCTAGGGAGAACATCCTCGACCGTTATTTGCGCCTCTGACGGAACAACCCTTATCCCATGCCGGATAGACAGGACAGGCGTCTCCCTGAGCGCCATCCCGCCTCCCGGGAAAAATAGAAAAAAGTTTTCCAACTTACCCTTATCGCAAATTATTTAGCGTCAATGAAACATGCAGAAATAGAAAAAAGAAATAGAAAAGAATTTAGCAAGTGCAAGAGTTAAAAAAAAAAAAGCCGCACAAACTCTCAGCACACGCTCACACCAAACGCACCCCCAACTCCCAGCAAATGAGAGAGAGAGAGAGAGAGAGAGAGAGAGAGAGAGAAGAGGTTTTCTTCTGAGTGATAACTGATCAGGGGTTGTTCACACAGTATGGCCCATTAAAGTTTGTACTTACAGGACTGGAGTTTGTTTCACCACTAAACACACACATGCGAGCACACACACACACACACACACACAATCACATTACATTACATTACAGGGACTGCAAACCTGTCATGGATGAAGAATTCTCCATGAAAACACAAATGAATTAAGACTGGGGTGTATTTGAATGTGCACATAAGATGTAGCGTGTTCAGCCGGTGATTCAATCTTCTTCATTCTGACTTGCCTTTGTAAGCAGGTAGCAAAGCACCCTCACTGTCTCACCAAATATCAGAGAGAACTACATTTCATCCCCCGTCAGACACTAACACAAGGTTCTGATTCACTTGGTAATTCCAAGATCAAGTGAAACTAGAAAAATCAGGGTCAGCCAAATCACATCAGAACTACATTTATATATATATATATATAAAATGGAAAAACCATCAGTAAAATCCCCCACATCTACCTAATCTATGAATTCCCTACAAAATCCATCACAGTATAAGTGAGCACTCAGTTCACCAGTGCAGTCAAAAGGGAAGATAAATTTTGCCAACTTGGGTGTGGCTATTCAGAGCTCAAGTGGCACGGATTTTGAATAATAAAATTACGGATATTCCAGTCCGCCAACTGTATAAAGTGAGTTGTGATGGTGTTATGTTCTTCACTCATTTTCTTTGAACAAGGATCGAGTATTTTACAACAATATAGAATAAAAGTTGACTTGAAGCACTGAGAAAATAAGATTCTGGATCCACGGTAGTGAGCAGACGTGGATAGTTCAGTTGGATAGTATTGTAAGCATACTGCCACCCTGTGGGCACATGTAGTCAATGCAGCATGGATCAGAAATTCAGACCACGGTTTCTGTCTTCACTTCGCCTCAGGGGTAGGTCTGTTCATCCTGATCCAGTAAGGGCGGTTCAGGGTAGGCTTTCGTTTCAGCCGCACTGGTGCACTGATTCCATAATCAAGGTTCTGGCTGAGGACCTCGGGGGCTGATGAGTACAATGCGGTGTGTAAATACTTGGCTGGATCGAAAGACTTCACCTACACCGACCCTTACAGGATAAATTTGAATACCTCCGAGACCGCATCAATTTGGTAAATGTCTTTTACTGAGTTATGAGAAAAGTTATGATTAGAATCGTCTGCAATCACTGAGAAATCCAGACGGCGTTCGAAATAAAAGGCCGAAGAAACCTTAAAATTATAGGTCTGGAGGAAGAAGAATGCGTTGACCTAAATACTTTTGCTTTCTCGCTGTATAATTTTCCAACATCACATTTTCCCAGAGTTAAATATGGATGAAGCATTACGGCTGCTTAGCAATGAAAGCAATTATCCACAAACTGTCAAAAACACATTTGCCTAAGCCTTATGATCACTCTGAGAGAACGAACTGGAAGTTGCGGGTAGAATTAAAAATATTAGTCAGGCCAAAAGAAAGTGAATACGACCTGTTCCAAATCTGAATGTTTGTTGAAATTAGAGCAAAGCCTCCCGAGAGAGCGGTCCAGTTCTCACGGACAGAATTTGACAATTCCTAAGTAGCTTTCTAAACCCGAAGCACAATAAAGGAGGTTTATCCTTCCTTTAGTCTCGGCTCCTAAATTAAAATCGATCCGTTCCCTTTATTATACGGGACACATTTCATTGCTATTTGATACAGCCTGCCAGTCACAAAGCATAACATTTGGCCATAAAGCAGACCGGCAATGTACCATGAAGATGTCAACTGAAGCTCGTTTGTCAAGGATTACACACCACTCCGGTGACGACCGGGCTAATCAGATTTGATTAGTTTTGTGAAGTTATATTTTGCGATGCCGCCAACTTGTATGAAACGTCTGCAATAATAGCGAAGATGAGCACTTATCCTAAAATCACGTAGAACGGATCATCTATGTTCAAATAACTGGATCAATCCCCGCATGAGTACTGTAGCCCGGCCGAAATTCTATTGTCACACAGGTACCCTAAACTAGGGCGGCTAATTTAAAGGGGCACTGACAGGACAAGCGCATGCGCGAATCTTTGCTCAAAAATTGAAATCGTTCACCTTAAAGGAACTGTGTCGGTAATTGCGCATGCTCAGAAGTTACATCCCAAGAAAGTGATTCTGCTCGACTGCAAGTAATAATTGGATTCCATCCTTGCTGATCCATCTTCGAATTTGCATTGTATCTGTATATTTTAGTCACTCTGGCATTATGCCAGGGGTATAATAAAGGGCTGGTGTGGGTGCAGGTTTTTGCTTCATCCCAGTGCCACAACAAATGATTCCAACAATTAACTGATTAGTGGGTCAGTAAAGACCTCGATAAGTAGAATCAGGTGTGGTAGTGTCAGGCTGTAACAAAAACCAGCACCGACCCTGGCCCTTTGTGGATAAGATTGGACACCCCTGCATTATGCTTTTTATACTCAGGAATTTTATATGCACATTCAAGGATTCAAAGTGCTATTTTTTGCGCTGTGGCTGAAGGACGTGAAAAACGTTAGCTTGTTTGCCAACCTCAAATAAACATCAATGAAGAAGAATAGAATTTCTTCATGGATATCTGCATAGCTAGCTCTGTACCATAGCTACATAGCCAATGTTAACTGGCAATTCGACAAATTGTCTGATGAAGTTTTAAATGAAATAGCTAGCTTAGTAAATACTTAAACAAAATTTGCAAGTAAAATAAAAGGTTATTGTGGATATTGGAGTAGCTAGCAACATAGCATTGCCACAATAGCTACGTAGCTAACATTAGCGGGCTATTTGGCTTGTTGTCCGATGATTTTCTTTAAATGAATTAAGGAAACATTCAGTTAGCTGGCTAGCTAACTTTGCCAATAATGCTGCACGTGAAATAAAAGGTTTTTGTGGATATCTGTGTAGCTTGCTGTGTAGCATGGCTGCAATAGCCACTTAGGGAATGTTAGCTAGTAATTCAGCTAATTGTCTGACGATACTATATACTGTGCTGTGAAAGTATTTGCCCCCTTCCTGATTTCTTTTTTTTTTTGCATATTTGTCACATTTCAATGTTTCAGATCATCAAACAAATTTTAAGCTTAAACAAAGATAACCCAAGTAAAGAAAAAATGCAGTTTTTGAATGATGATTTCATTTATTGAGGGAAAAAGCTATCCAAACCTACCTGGCCCTATGTGAAAAAGTAATTGCACCCAAAACTTAAGAACTGGTTGTGCGGCCTCCGGCGACGACAACTGCAATCAAGCGTTTGCGATAACTGGCAATGAGTCTTTCACATCGCTGTGGAGGAATTTTGGCCCATTCTTCTTTGCAGAATTGTTTTAATTCAGCCACATTGGTGGATTGGTGGAATTGCTGGTGTGTTTCGGATCATTGTCCTGCTGCATACCCCAAGAGTGCCTGAACTTGAGGTCACGAGCTGATGGTTGAACATTCTCCTTCAGGATTTTCCGGTAGAGAGCAGAATTCATAGTTCCATCAATTACTACCAGTCCTCCAGGCCCTGAAGCAGCAAAGCAGCCCCAAACCATCACACTACCACCACCAAGTTTGACTTTTGGTATGATGTTCTTTTTATGAAATGCTGTGTTAGTTTTTTTGCCAGATGTAACAGGACGCACACCTTACAAAAAATTAAACTTTTGTCTTGTCAGTCCACAGAATATTTCCCAAAAGTCTTTGGGATCATCAAGATGTTTTTAGGCAAATGTGATATGAGCCTTTGTATTCTTTTTGGTCAGCAGTGGTTTTCACCTTGGAACTTATTTGTCTCTGTCTGCATTTTATTCTCATGTTTTGTTTTTTGTATAATATGTGTTTTTACTTTTATGGTGCTATGGACCTCTCTTTGGCATGTGTCTTTAATAAAGTAAGTACCTACCTAAGCACGTACCAACCTACCTACCTACCTAAGTACCTACCAATCTACCTAAGTACCTACCTACCTACCTACCTAAGTACCTACCTACCTGAGTACCTAAATACCTAAGTACCTACCTACCTAAGTACCTAAGTACCTACCTACCTAAGTACCTAAATACCTACCTACCTAAGTACCTACGTACCTACCTACCTAAGTACCTAAGTACCTACCTACCTACCTAAGTACCTACCTGCCTACCTATGTACCTACCCACCTACCTACCTAAGTACCTAAGTACCTACCTACCGAAGTCCCTACCTAAGGACCTACCTACCTACCTACCTACCTATGTACCTACTTAAGTACCTACCTACCTAAGTACCTACGTACCTACCTAGCTACCTACCTAAGCACCTACCTACCTACCTAACTACGTAAGTGCCTACCTAAGTACCAAAGTACCTACCTACCTACCTAAGAACCTACCTACCTAGCTAAGTACCTACCTACCTAGCTAAGTGCCAGACCTACCTACCTGCCTAAGTGCCTATCTGCACTCCCTAAGTGCCTGCCTGCCCTAAGTGCCTAAATTGCCTGCCTGCCAACCTACCTGCCCTAAGTGCCTGCCTGCCTACATACCTATGTACCTACCCTGCCTGGGTACCTACCATACCTACCTACCTAAGTGCCCGGAGTGCCTGCCTGGTGCCTACCTAGCTAAGTACCTACGTACCTAAATACCAAAGTACCCACCTACCTTAGTACCTAAGTACCCACCTACCTACGTACCTACCTACCTAAGTACCTACATACCTACCTACCTACCTAAGAACCTACCTACCTACCTACCTACTTAAGTACCTAAGTACCTGCCTGCCTAAGTGCCCTGGGCCTGCCTACCCAAGTGCCTAAATGCATATCCTGCCCGAAGTACCTACGTACCAACCTACCCAAGTACCTATGTACCTACCTACCCAAGTACCTATGTACCTACCTACCTAAATACCTAAGTACCTACCTACCTACCTACCTACCTACCAAAGCACCTAAGTACCTACCTACCTACCTAAGTACTTACCTACCTACATACCTACCTACCTAAGTACCTAAGTACCTACCAACCTACCTAAGTACCTAAGTACCTACCAACCTACCTAAGTACCTAATTACCTACCTACCTAAGTACCTACGTACCTACCTAAGTACCTACCTATCTACTTAAATACCAAAGTACCTACCTACCGAAGTACCTAAGTACCTACCTACATATGTACCTACCTACCTACCTACCTACCTAAATACCTACCTATGTACCCACCTACCTAAGTACCTAAGCACCTACCTACCTACCTACACTACCTACCTGCCTACCTCGTGCCTCGTGCCTAAGTACCCTAAAGGCCTACCTGCCTAAGTACCTAAATACCTACCTACCTACCTACCTACGTACCTAAGTACATAAGTACTGTTATGGCCCCAATTGTTATGGCTTCAATTTGTTATGGCGTCACGGACAGCAAGGGATGACAGACAAAATTGTTAAACTTCAACAGATTTAATTAAACACACAGAACCAATCTACTCTCTACCCTACTGACCAAGCTTGAAATAAAAATAAAAAATGATATATTTACATTTCCTTTGTACTGGAGATGGGCTGCTATGTTGCAATGTCCTGGGACCGGAAAATGCTCCAACACAGGCAAAAATCCACAAAAAGCTTAACAGGTCTTGAAAAGAGTGACAGGTCTGGTCAAATGTATCCTTCTTGCAATTTCTCCAACTACTACACACTCTCGATTTTTCTCCTTATATACTCTTGTCCAGCCCCCTCCCATTTCTGGGACTTTCCCTCTGGGCATGCCCTGGACATGCCCAACCTAGCTTCAGACTGGGCTTCACAAAAAAAAAAGTCAATACTGCCATCTAGTGGCTATTTACCACATTACACCTCCATTCCAAAAGGGAAAATTTTGACTCATAAAGGCAAAATTTTTCTTTTCAATACTAAAAATGGTTAAGTTGACACTTGTATATACATACATATAATACAATATGCTAATAAACACAGGTGATATATATACACATATTCAAACACGGGATAAGCAATCAGCAATTACATTGTCAGTACCCTTTACATGCTTGATTTCCAAGTCAAACTCTTGTAAAATCAAACTCCAATTCAACAATCTCCGATTCTTGTTTTTCATCTTACTCAAAAACATTAACGGATTGTGGTCAGTATATACAATCATTGGCTTTTGCCCTGTACAAACATAGACCTCAAAGTGTTGTAAGGATAGAACCAGAGCCAACAGCTCCTTCTCAATTGTGGAATAGTTCTTTTGGTGGCGATTGAACTTCCTGGAGAAGTATGCCACGGGATGCTCAATGTCATCAGAGTCACTTCTCTGTAGGAGCACAGATCCACAAGCTTGGTCGCTAGCATCGACCGCTATGGAGAACGGTTTGTTGAAGTCAGGAGATTTGAGCACGGGAAGTGACACAGCAGAGACTTCAGGCGATCGAAGGCTCTTTGGCATGCTTCATCCCAAGTGAACTTCGCCTTTCTTCAGTTGGTTGGTGAGACTGAGAGCAATCTCAGCAAAGTTCTTGCAGAACTTGCTGGTAGTACCCGATCATTCCAAGGAAGCGGCGCAAAGCTTTTTGTTGTCTGGAACTGGAAAGTCCATGATGGCTTGGACTTTAGCATTTATGGGTGGCACACACCAATAACCCTTCAATAAATCAATCTTGGTCAGAAACTTTGCTTGCCCTACTCTATCGATACAATCATCAATCCTAGGTATTGGAAACACATCAGTTCTAGTTACAGCATTGACTTTGCGATAATCTGTACAGAATCTAGTACTTCCATCAGGTTTTGGAACTAGAACACAGGGTGAACTCCAATCGGAGTTAGAGGGTCTGATAATATCATGTTCTAACATGTACTCAACCTCTTTCTCAGCAATCTTTCTCTTTTCAGGATTCATCCGATGCGGATGCTGTTTTATTGGTTTGGCATCACCAACATCTACATCATGAGAGGCTATAGAAACTCTCTTTGGAACATCAGGAAATAGATCTTTATATTTCTTGATCAACCTCTCAAACTGATCTTTCTGTGAGGGTTCTAAGTGCTGGAGTTTTACATCAAGATTTTGCAACACTTCAGAATTTGACAATTTACATGAAAGAACTTCAGCTTTAATTCTAGGTTCATCATCTTGAAACTCCCCCTCATCTTCACAAGTCTCGGCCATAGGAGGATCTGAAGTGACAGCTGCAACCCTAGCATTCCTATCATGATAAGGCTTCAGCATGTTAATGTGACACAACTGTTTTGGCTTTCTCCTGTCTGGAGTCTTCACAATGTAATTGAGATCATTGAGTTTTGTCAGAATTTCATAAGGACCATGAAATCTAGCCTGCAATGGATTGGACTGCAAGGGAAACAACACAAGGACCTTGTCTCCTGGTGTAAACTCACGGCTTCTAGCCTTATGATCATACCAAGTTTTCATTTTTCCCTGACTTGATTTCAAGTTATCTTTGGCTAGGTCACAAGCTGCACGCAGTCTTTCCCTGAACTTGCTAACATAGTCTAACAGACTGATATGCGGCTCTCTCTCTTGCCATTGTTCACTCAACAATAGCAAAGGTCCTCTCACTTCATGGCCAAACACTAGCTCAAATGGACTGAATCCAGTAGACTCCTGCACTGCTTCTCTAGCTGCAAACAACAGCAAATGAACACCTTCATCCCAGTCTTTCTCATGGTCATAACAATAAGTCCTCATCATTGTCTTAAGAGTGGAATGAAACCGCTCTAAGGCACCCTGACTCTCTGGATGATAGGCACTGGAAAGAATCTGCTTCGCACCTAGTTCATACACAACCTGCTGAAACAATCCGAAGTGAAATTGCTACCTTGATCTGACTGAATTTCCCTGGGAAGGCCAAACAACGTGAAGAACTTTATCAAAGCCTTCGAAATTGCAGTTGCTTTGATGTTGCATAGAGGTATGGCTTCAGGGAATCTGGTAGCTGCACACATGATTGTCAACAAGTACTGATTTCCAGATCTAGTCTTGGGTAATGGACCAACACAATCAACAATGACCTTGGAGAAGGGCTCCCCAAATGCTGGGATAGGCTGCAATGGAGCTACAGGTGGGTCTAACTGGTGTTTTCCAACTACCTGACAAGTGTGACAGGTTTTGCAAAAGTTGGAAACATCTTTCCGAAGTCCAGGCCAGAAGAAGTGTTTCATGATCTTGTCAGCAGTCTTGTTAACACCAAGATGACCTCCTAAGGGCAAACTATGAGCCATTGTTAAGATCTCATTCCTATAGACCTTCGAACAACAATTTGTTGACCACTGCCCAATCTGCATTGGCAGGGATATCAGGAGGGCGCCACTTCCGCATCAACACTCCATCCTTGAGATAATACTCAACTGGAACTGTGCCTATTTCTTCATTAGGAAGGGCTCTCTTCTTTAGTACACAAATTTCAGGATCATTGTTTTGCTCCTGAATCAACCGCTTTCTGGACAGAGACAAGTCTCCAGACACATCAGAATCACCCGACCCATCTGGCTGGCTGAATAGAGAACTGATAAAAGTGTCTGATAAGTCCTCAAACGGAGAAACCATAGTAGGCTGAACAGAGTCATGAGGCGAACCACCTGAGTCATGACTATTCAAGGTGCTGGACGGCACCACATCATCTTCTTCTTGAGCCTTCTTGGCCATAGTAGCACGAGTCACTGCACAGGAAGGATACAGAGATGGGTCTTCATCGCCATCTTCAGTGCTCGGCTGCGAAGTAAGATGAACAGGGGGAACTACATTGCCCCCAGCCAGGTCATTGCCTAGCAACAGAGAAACACCCTTGATAGGTAGACTTGACATAAGTCCCACCTTTACCTGTCCTGTAACTAAATCTGACTTCAAGAATACAGAGCACAGGGGTACCGATACAGTCCTCCCTTCAATACCTTGTACAAGTATGAAATCCCCAGAAGCGATCTCATCACGTAACTCCAAGGAGTCCATCAACAAAAAAGTGACTGAGAAGCTCCGGTATCCTTAGGATATATATGGGGACAGGAGGAGAATGCTCATTCAGAGCCACAAATCCCTCTGACACAAATGGAAGGAATTCCTCCCTCACAAAGTCAGCAGTATCAGGCTTCTTAGCCTCACAAGGAGCAGGCAATTTAGCAGATCGGTCATCTACTACAGGGGTTTCTAACCTTGTCTCCACAAGGGCATTGGGTTTGGTATCCTTTTCTTTTTCTTTCTTAGCTTTAAGGAACCAACAGTTAGTTGTAACATGACCAGATTTCTTGCAATAATTGCAAACTAGACCACTTTTGTCACTGTCAGCTTTCACACTTTGTTCAGACCTTTTACTGGATTTCTGAGCACCATCACCAGATTTGTTTTTGTCTTTGGGTGAGGAATCTTGGGTATCACCGTTACCTTTCTTCTGAAATTTGGACCATCTATTGTTACTGCTAGACTGAAATTTGGACTTATGTGTGAGAACATATTCGTCTGCAAACTTGGCAGCTGATTGCAAATTCAGTGCTTGCTTCTCATTAAGGTAGGTCTTAATATCATCCTTGACACAGTTCTTGAATTCTTCAACTAACACCATCTCTTTTAGTGAGTTGAAATCATCCTTGACCTCCATAGAAGTACACCAGCGCTCAAAAGCAAACCTTCTTCTCGTTAGCAAATTCAACATAAGTCTGATTGTCAGATTTCTTCAGACCTCTGAATTTCTGTCGGTAAGCCTCTGGAACCAACTCATAAGCTGTCAAAATAACCTTTTTGACAACCTCATAATCAGAGGAATCATCTGCAGACAAAGCCGAATAGGCTTGTTGAGCTTTACCCTTGAGGACAGTTTGCAACATCAGAGGCCAGTGTTCCTTTGGCCACTGACAACTCTTAGCTACCTTCTCGAAGCACTGGAAATACTTCTCAACCTCCTTCTCTGAGAATGGAGGCACCAGCTTTACCTCCTGGCTAGCCCGAAATTTGTTTTCACCTTGAATTTTGATTTTGAGTAGCTCCATTTGGAGCCTTTCTTCCCTGTCTAATTTTTCTAAATCGAAATCTCTCTGTCTCTGTCTCTCTCTTTCTGCTCTTTCCTCTTTCTCTCTCTCAAATTCTCTTTGTTTTTCTTTTTCCTCAATTTCTTTTCTCTCTTTCTCTCTCTCAAATTCTCTTTGTTTTTCTTTTTCCTCAATTTCTTTTCTCTCTTTCTCTCTCTCTTTTTTCTCTTCTCTTGCTAATTTTTCTAACTCAAACTGCCTTTGTTTTTCTTTTTCTTCAATTTCTAGCATTTTTAATTTAAGTTCCAATTCTACATTTGGATTTTCCACCGGAAACTGTTCCAGATCTCCTGGTGCAAACACATTTTCATCAATGTAATATTCAACAATCTCTCTAGCCAGTCTTGCTTTTCGCATGGCTGGTTTTACATCTGTCAGCTCTAACTGTCTGCATATTTCTAGCAGTTCTGTCTTTTTAAAAGACTTCAAAACCTCTACGGTTGGTGATGCCAAGAAATCATCCATTGCTGTTGATCTGCCAATATATATCTAGGAAAATTCAAAAAAAACAATTTCACTATTTGAAATTTTAGATTTTCAATAAATGACTCGCACAATGGTCTACCCCGGACCCGAGCCCCCAATTTGTTATGGCCCCAATTGTTATGGCTTCAATTTGTTATGGCGTCACGGACAGCAAGGGATGACAGACAAAATTGTTAAACTTCAACAGATTTAATTAAACACACAGAACCAATCTACTCTCTACCCTACTGACCAAGATTGAAATAAAAATAAAAAATGATATATTTACATTTCCTTTGTACTGGAGATGGGCTGCTATGTTGCAATGTCCTGGGACCGGAAAATGCTCCAACACAGGCAAAAATCCACAAAAAGCTTAACAGGTCTTGAAAAGAGTGACAGGTCTGGTCAAATGTATCCTTCTTGCAATTTCTCTAACTACTACACACTCTCGATTTTTCTCCTTATATACTCTTGTCCAGCCCCCTCCCATTTCTGGGACTTTCCCCTCTGGGCATGCCCTGGACATGCCCAACCTAGCTTCAGACTGGGCTTCACAAAAAAAAAGTCAATACTGCCATCTAGTGGCTATTTACCACATTACAGTACCTATCTACCTAAGTACCTAAGTACCTACCTACCTGAGTACCTACATACCTACCTACCTAAGTACATAAGTACCTACCAACCTAAGTACCTACGTACCTACCTACCTAAGTACCTACCTACCTAAGTACCGACCTACCTACCTAAGAACCTAAGTACCTACCTACATACGTACCTACCTAAGTTCCTACCTACGTAAGTACCTACCTACCTAACTATCCACCTACCTACCTATCTAAGTACCTAAGTACCTACCTACCTAAGTAGCTAGGTACCTACCAACCTAAGTACCTACGTACCTACCTACCTAAGTACCTAAGTACCTACCTACCTAAATACCTAAGTACCTACGTACCTACCTACCTAAGTACCTATGTACCTACCTACCTAAATACCTAAGTACCTACGTACCTACCAAAGAACCTACCTACCTAAGTACCAACCTAAGTACCCACCTACCTACCTAACTAAGTACCTAAGTACCTACCTACCTAAGTACAAACCTACCTACCTAAGTACAAACAAACCTTCCTACCTAAGTACCTACCTACCTAAGTACCTAAGTACCTACCTACCTACCTAAGTGCCGACCTACCTACCTAAGAACCTAAATACCGACCTACCAAAGTACCTATGTACCTACCTACCTAAGTACCTACCTACCTACCTAAGTACCTACCTACATACCTACCTACCTACCTACCTACCTAAGTTCCTACCTACCTACCCTACCTACCTAAGTTCCTACCTACCTGCCTGCCTGCCTGCCTGCCTGCCTGACCTGCCTGCCAGCCTACCTAAGTGCCTACCTGCTTAAGTACCTAAGTGCCTGCCTGCCAAGTGCCTGGTGCCTACCTGCCTAAGTACCCTAAGTGCCTACCTTCTTAAGTACCTAAGTGCCTGCCTACCTAGGGCTAGGTCCTGCCTACCTAAGCCTCGTGCCTTCCTAAGTACCTACCTACCTACCAAAGAACCTACCTACCTAAGTATCGACCTAAGTACCTACCTACCTACCTACCTAAGTACTTACCTACTTAAGCACCTACCTACTTAAGTACCTAAGTACCTACCTACCTAAGTACCTAAGTACCTACCTACCTAAGTACCTACTGACCTAAGTACCTACCTACCTATGTACCTACCTACTTAAGTACCTATGTACCTACCAACTTGAGTACCGAAGTACCTACCTACCTACCTACCTAAGTACCTAAGTACTTACCTACCTACCTACCTAAGTACAAACCTACCTACCTTCCTAAGTACCTACCTACCTACCAAAGAACCTACCTACCTAAGTATCGACCTAAGTACCTACCTACCTACCTACCTACCTAAGTACTTACCTACTTAAGCACCTACCTACTTAAGTACCTACGTACCTACCTACCTAAGTACTTACCTACTTAAGCACCTACCTACTTAAGTACCTATGTACCTACCAACTTGAGTACCGAAGTACCTACCTACCTACCTACCTAAGTACCTAAGTACTTACCTACCTACCTACCTAAGTACAAACCTACCTACCTTCCTAAGTACCTACCTACCTACCAAAGAACCTACCTACCTAAGTATCGACCTAAGTACCTACCTACCTACCTACCTAGGTACTTACCTACTTAAGCACCTACCTACTTAAGTACCTAAGTACCTACCTACCTAAGTACCTAGGAACCTACCTACCTAAGTACCTACTGACCTAAGTACCTACCTACCTAGGTACCAAAGTACCTACCTACCTAAGTACCTATGTACCTACCTACTTAAGTACCTATGTACCTACCAACTTGAGTACCGAAGTACCTACCTACCTACCTACCTAAGTACCTAAGTACTTACCTACCTACCTACCTAAGTACAAACCTACCTACCTACCTAAGTACCTACCTACCTACCTAAGTACCTAAGTACCTACCTACCTAAGTACAAACAAACCTTCCTACCTAAGTACCTACCTACCTAAGTACCTAAGTACCTACCTAAGTACCTAAGTACCTACCTACCTACATACCTACCTACCTAAGTACCAAAGTGCCTACCTACCTACCTACCTACCTACCTACGTACCTACCTACCTAAGCACCTACCCACCTACCTAAGTACCTACCTACCTACCTAAGGACCTAGGTACCTACCTACCTAAGTACCTAAATACATACCTAAGTACATACCTACCTAAGTACCTACGTACCAACCTATTTAAGTACCTACCTACCTACCTACCTACCTACCGACGTACCTACGTACCTTCCTACGTACCTACCTACCTACGTATCTACCTACCTTCCTTCCTACCTACGTACCTACGTACCTACCTACTTACCTACCTATGTACCTACCTACGTACCTACCTAGCTACGCCCAGACTCTTTCTTATTGTTGAATCATGAACACTGTCTTTATCTGAGGCATGTGAGGCCTGCAGTTCTTTACAAGTTGTTCTGGATTCTTTTGTGACCTCCTGAATAAGTCATCGATGTGCTCTTGGAGTAATTTTGGTAGGCCAGCCACTCCTGGGAAGATTCACAACTGTTTCAAGTTTTCTCCATTTGTGGATAATGGCTCTCACCATGGTTCGCGGGAGTCCCAAAGCCTTGGAAATGGCTTTGTAACCCTTTCCAGACTGACAGATGTCAATGACTTTGTTTCTCATTCTTGCATTTCTTTAGATCGCAGCATGATGTGTTGCTTTTTGAGATCTTTTAGCTTGCTTCACTTTGTCAGACAGGTTCTATTTGAGTGATGTCTTGATTCTACAGGTCCGGCAGTAATCAGGCCCGGGTGTTGCCAGAAACACTGAGCTCAAAAATGTGATTAATCACAGTTAATTCATGATTTAACCAGCAGGAGCAATTACTTTTTTCACATAGGGCCGGATAGGTTTGGATAGCTTTTTTCCCTTAATAAATGAAATCATAATTTAAAAACTGCATTTTGCATTTACTCAGGTTAAATTTGTCTAGTATTAAAATTTGTTTGTCACACTTAAATGCTTCAGATCATCAAATATGCACAAAAAAAGAGAAAGAAATCAGGAAGGGGGCAAATGCTTTTTCACAGCACTGCAAATAAAGCGACTTACATAGCTAGCAACTTGGCTAACAAAACGTGTGTGTGAAATGAAAGGTTATTGTGGAGATCTGCGTTTGTCTACTTCTTTGACTTAATATTTGGTAGTAGCTTCAAAATCATTCACCACATAAGCTGCATGCTTCCAGTTCTGTAGGCCTGCCAGTTATTTTAACGCGAAAACACCCATAAGCAGCCGGTGGCTCTGAGCGTCAAGTAAACAATGTTCTCAGCATGCGCAGTAATCGTGACACAGCTCCTTTAATGTTTCCAAGACATGAGAAGAATTTGGAGTATCGCATTATCGCTGGAATTCTTGCATTCTTCAATATTTCTGTCATTTAGATTGAAAGTTGTTTCATATTTTTGAGCTGTTGTTTTTGTTTCGGAGTCCTAACGTGCTCAAGAAGTCTAATTCTTTATAATTTTGCGTTCTAAGTTCATTTTTCACACGGAGATCCATTTCAAACAAGACTCAGCTGGTTTGAGTCTTAATTTTTATTTATTTTTTCACAGTTTTGATGTAGTACCACAATGGCAAAGAGAGCAACACTCGAGATTTTTTTTCCCCTTTACATGGGTTTTTCTGACTGCTTTGTTCTGCACTCTTCGTAGAGTAAGTTCCGTCATAGTGCGAGAGTTAAGAGTTACTCAAGGCAATAATATCTTGGTTAGTTTTAATTTAGCAAAGAAGTAAGCGACCCACAGATTTTTTTTTTTTTTTTTTTAAGCAAGAATTTTTTCTGTGCTGTCTCCTCTGGAATCATATCCTCATTTGTAGCCATTTATTTAAAGGAAATTTGTATGAATGTCTTATTGTTCTTATTATATTTAGCGAAAGCTGGATCGCAAAACACCATCAAAATCCTTTCCAACTCAAAGTTCAAAATCTCCACGAGATTCTCTCAGTTGTGTTTGACCCATTGACTGTATATATACTGTTTATATAGGCTACTGACCATGGCGTGACCTTTGCAATTCTTTGCCTATCATTATAGTTCACGCATGCGCGTGTCGTGACTGTGCCCCTGTAAGAGGAATCATTTTGAATAGAAGGATGGCAAGTTCCTTCGCTCTTAACTAGGCTGTGAGCGTCACATCAAGAGGCTTATGCAATTGGCCAGGATGAATAAAACCAACACACTTAGCTGTGAAGGCAACTATGAAAAAGGCTAAGGTAGTAAATGAAGAATTGCTCAACTGCATAAAAGGATAAAAGAGACTAATTCTTCGCAGACGTTTGCAGATCTTGGAGGACATCTTTGGCCAATCTTAGCACAGAGAATTTAACAAATACCAAAAACTCCAAACCTTGATGACTTTTTGAGGAAATGTTCAGTCTGACAATGATTAGTCATTCCTCCAGTTGTGAATAGTTCCACATCATATATTCTTCCTCTGTCTGCAACTGTCATGATTTGATTAAAGTAGACATGTATTGAGCAATAGAAAATGGGCAAACTCTGCCTCCACGGAAAGCTACTGTCAGGGAGATGATGAATAAAACACTTTCTGGACACTCACTCAAATAGGAAGAGATTAAAAGGCATTTTGAACACCCTTTTGAACTCGTGCACATGCCCAAAAGGACCGAATGAAAATAGTCCCTTTCTGATGATGTTAATTCGTGGGAGACAGGAACACACAGTAAGGAAGGTGAGTGCATCAACCATCATCTGCCTGCCGTAATTTGTTCATTTCTTGGTCTCGTTTCATTTTATGTTTCTAGCGGATTAGATTTATGATCGTCAAAAAGTATGTTATTGTTGATGATGCTGAGCACACGTCCCTGTAATATCTTGTTTCCGAATTTTTTCCGTGCAACAAGCGGAAATGTAAAACTTTCCTTGACCAAGTTCTGGGTTGTAAAAGTCTACCTTACTTTACCTCATGGAAACTAAAAATTCCTTAAAACCCATAATAAAGCAGTAGTTCAGATACATGTTGATAATTATATGAAGTTTTTTACTCATGAAATGATTCCCAGAGTACTTTGTTTGAATCCCAAACTCAGATGGTGGAACTGATGGGCAGCTATTTTGAATCACAATTGTCTGGATTTTAGGCCATAGGGCATACAGTGAAAACTCGCTTAAAATCTCATTTTCGTGCAACAACCTTGGGGGCAACTTGAAACTGGTATGGATTTGAAGGAAATGGTTCTCTTAGCAAGAATATCAATGTCCCCACCCGTGGAATGTGCTCATAAATTTATAACAAGCACTTGATGAAATTGACCATTTTCAGATAGTGCGTCAAGTCCAAAATTCACTTTCCTGTTTTTTTTTTTTTGTCAGCAAATAGCTTACTTTACCTGCTGGAAAGCACAATCTTAACGGTTTTCATCCCTATTTTGAATATTTAGCAGGTGGGTGGGGGCCATCAGGGGTATTACGCTTATATTATAATGTTTACTTAATGTTAATGTTACAAACGTTGACTAAGTTCTGTTATAGTAATACCCAGATCTCGATGAAAGAATACCCCAAGACCCCACACAGGACCATCAGGAGTGCTTGAGACCTAAATAGTGTATAAGAAAATCCTGATTTCATATACATAAACAAGAAATTGTACAATGCTGCTTATACCTTTTCATAAAAGTTCAACTTAAACAACTACATTAATTATCCAAAGCGTTTCATTGCCTGTTTTCTGTGTATGTACATCATGTAGGTTTGTTTCCACAAAATTAATGTGACTCAAATGATCAACAAAGTTCTCCTTTAATTTAAAATATATTATTTCTATTCTTATCTTTTCATCACACAGACTGTACAACAAAATGTATTAATGTTACAGTAGACTCTCATTATAACAAACTCCTTGGGACCAGAAAAATCACTGTTAGATTGAAATTTTGTAATAGCAGGACTGCAAAAACAAGGAAATACCAAGGTTTTTTAAACTTTAGGACCAGGAAAATCACTTTGTTATAACGAGATTTTGTTATATCAGTGTTATTTATAACGAGAGTCCACTGTATTTCATTTTGTCTCATCAGGTATATGATATAAACTGTAACATAATTTCACATTAGACACATTGAATCTTGCACATTTCTGCGTCCTGTCTGTTGATAGTTAATGAGCTGAATATAAATTTGCAAAAAAATAAAAAAAAAAATTAAAAATTGTATGTGTGATGTTATATCTGTCTGTAATAAGACTAATGAGCAAACCAAGACTAATGAAAGAATCAATTCATTTTCAAATGTAATCAAACCAGTCATATATTTTAAGGGTCTTTACTGAATTGAAAATGTGATATCAAAGTATATGAGTCAAAATCAGAAAAATTATTCCCTATTTGAGTAAATCAGTCAATTCAGTTTGATGGCCTTAATTTAAATATTCAAGAGACAGGCCTGATAGTGAGAGCACCATCAATGACGCCTTGAATGAAGGAAAGAAAATTAAAATTCAGGGGCCACTTCTTTCAGTGCTTGGCAAACGTCACAATCCTCAGGTAGCCATGTACATGGCAGGATATTTTAACAGTTAATTCCAAATTGCAATAACTATTTGCTTACATTTTAAATGGGTTTCAAAGCTATTGAGCCACACAGAATCACAGCACCTATGGCTCATAATTAAAAATAAAAATAAAAAAACTCCTCAAAAATTCCCCTTGCGCGTTAGTGCGTCCGTCAAAGATATCAGGGTGATGGCTGAGGGTTTTTTCCCCGAAGTCATCAGCGATAGCTCCATACTGTATGCACAGTAGTGTTTTCATTTGAATATACTGAAGTTAGTGGGTCTTGTCTCTGCTCATCAGTACCTAGGCTTTTTAGAATCTGAGTCCAGAAAAAAGTCCACTCCAATCCGTCAAAAAATGACATGCAAAGGGTGCATCTCAAAGCATAGGCTGCAGCCTTCGAAGGCTGCATTTTTAGGGGTCGTCACTTAATTCCATCCGCTAAACTGACCTAACGTCATTTCATCTCCGTTAAACAGCTTTGGTTTAAGCGAGTCGTCACTGGTTTCCCTAACCTTTACCTTAACTCTAACCGGAAAACCCAAGACCTAGCCCTAAACCTTACCCTAAATTTAACCTTGTGCCAAACCTTAAATGTCAGCTTGGCGGATAGTAGTAAGTGACGACCCCTAAAAATGCAGCCTTCGAAGGAAGCAGCCCAGAGCACTGATCTATATAGAATAACTGGATTGCTGACGTGATAGAGAACTGCGTTGGGAGGTCGAAGCAAGCGGAAATGGTCGTGCGGCCATTTTACTATGCCCGGAAGTAAGCAACCGGTATATAGTATTCTATGGCAGGGAAGCGTTGATGTGCAGCTTTCCAATGCAGAGCGACATTTTTGGGGGTTGTGGCGAGACAATGTACTGGCTGTAGTAAAGACAGATACACATAAATGAATTTCACTGATTACACTGCTTATTATTAATTGGTTAAGTATGTTATTGCTTTCATACAGTAAAAACTGCCTGCCAATATATCCTGTATTGGCCGACTTCAGCAGGTGCACAAGCAGTCGCGGACCTAGCATTTAGCTCTTAAATGAGTCTTGAAGTCGCGTACTTCAGAAGTAATAGTCATAATATTGTCATGATAGCACAACATACTTAACAAATTTATAAAAATATTATAAACCGCTTGTTAATTCGCAGTACGGCGACCCTCAGGCCAATACCAAGGCAATACGGAAATAAGCAATTAATAACAGGTCATCAATGAGGATGTAACTTTATACATCTCCATAACGCACAACTCGCTTCACTTCTCATGTGAACGCTGATTTAGCAACCTTGATAAGTTTACATTGCGTTCTCTTCAGCGAACCCATTTTCGCTTCGTAGAAAAATTAGCCTAGCTTCGTGGCAGCTACTGAGTGAAAACATCGGAAGAGAGAACTCAATACAAGACATCCGTTGGGACCTACATATGCTTTATGCGCGATTGAATCTCACACCCAGTGTTTCTAAAATAAAGACAACGGTTGACAAGATGCAAGCTTACGGCTAATTTATTTTTTCATGAAGTTTTAAAATCACCCCACACAGAATAATAATACGAGCAGGATTGACGTCTTTTCTTCAGTCTCAATGACAATGACTAAATGACTCAATTTCGTTGTACCACTGCCCCACTCAGGCGAGATGTAGAAAAATCCGTATAGATTTCCTATGGAACGCACTCATCGGTCGTACATATTGTCAAATGCTGATGTTGTCCATTGAAAACGTGAAAGGCACGTACAACTGCTGCATTCTGAAGCTAAATCTGCGGTCCTTGAGGCAATTTTCGTACAGTCAGGTCGATCTGAGGAGGAAACATAAAATACCGCCTCTTCCGTGTCTGTGAAAAGATATCTTCTCAATTAATTACATCGTTGGCTGCAATGTATTCAATGTGAGTAATGTTCTGAGACATTATAGTTGGGCATACCAATATGGCGGCACGGTTACCTCAAAATTATGACGTCATCAGCTATCCAGTTATTATTAAAAGACAATGATTAGGAGGCCCTGTGACATCTGCATTTCCAGGAAATCTCGCCATATATGGCTTGCTGTCTGCGTCATCGTTTCTTGTGGAAGAAGGCAGTAGTGGTGGCGGGCAAGTTTTTTTTGACTGTTCGTCAAAATCACTAACATACGAATGAGGTCACGTGTGTTAGAATAAACGCAGCATTAACTTGATAGAAACAAATGGTTATGTGCAGTGACTTCTTAGAAATAGAAAGCGAGTTGAAAGAGGGTAAATAAACACCAAAAACAAGTAGCCCCCGGGAGCTCAGTGCAGATCAGATTCTCGTGTTTCTGACAGACTGTGATTTGCATGTTATAATTTGACGGATTCTTATGTGTATTATAATTCTGACTCTGGTGTCAGAAAAAGTGACCTTTTAAAAAAACTGAGTAAATTACTATTTTTTTTACCCAATGAACTCCGTTCAGTAGTTCAGCTCTTTAAAAAAACAGTCAGAAAATAAATGATTGAAGAAGTCTATATTTTGAGGTTAATGTGACAATTTATGACACCTTAGCTGATGGTGACTCATATCCAAAGTTAACACGTGATAATTGATTAAATTGTAACTGGTTTGAGAGCATTTGAAAACAAGAGTCATCAGAAGAGGACATATCCCCCCGGCCCCTGATTATTTGCGAAAGTCATGTCAATCCTACACCTTCAAAGAAATTCAAACAAGAATGTTGAGGTGATTTTCCTCTGGAATTATCTGGAAGTATGTACTGGCAACATCTATCAAAGACTATGAACCACATGCTGACAAAGGCAATAATAAAACAAGAGTCATTAATGAACAGTGTTTTAGTTCTGCTCCGGAAACAAACCCAGCTCTGCGACTGAGTCCAAATCCATGTCGCTTCCATGGAAAGGAAAAAAAAAATAATTCCAGAAATTTGAAAATATGAAAAGGCACCACTTCAGTACTTGGGTAATGCACAAACAAAGTTTCTGAAAGATGTAATGAACGGTTTTTGAGTTCTGCTCCGGAAACGAACCCACCTCTGAACAGAGTCCAAATGCAAGTGGTTTCCATGGAAATGGAAAAAAGAAGATTTTCAGAAATCTGAAAATATCAAAAGGCACCACTTCAGTAAGTAATACACATGCAAATTTTCAGTAAGATATATACAACAGTTTTTGAGTTGTTCTACGGAAACGAATCTATCTCTGTACAGATTCCAAATCCAACTTGTTTCCATGGAAATGAAAAAAAATTAAATTTTCAGAATTCTGAAAATATCAAAAGGCACCACTTCAGTAAGTGAGTAATACACATGCAAATTTTCAGTAAGATATATTGAACGGTTTTTGAGTTGTTCTCCGGAAACGAACTAGGCCTGATGTGCACTAAGTCCAGATTGGTTTCCATGGAAATGGCAAAAATAGTAATCCTGAAGTTTCCAAATAGCAAAAGGCGCATCTAGACTATACATAGAATACGTGTACAAAGTTTGGTGCTGATATCTAACATAGTTTTTCAGTTCTGCTCAGGAAACGAACACAGTGTAATTTGCACTAAGTCCAGATTTGTTTCCATGGAAACGACAAAAATAGGAATCCCAAAATTTCCAAAGTAGCAAAAGGCACATCTAGACTATACATAGAATACATGTACCAAGTTTGGTGCTGATATCTTCCATAGTTTCCAACTTCTGCTCCGGAAACAAAATGATTACGAACAGACGGACAGACAGACGAGGCGATGCCTATATTCCCCCGCATTTTATGCCGGGGGGATAAAAGGGAAAAAATTTCACACATACAACTTATTGTGAACCAAGTTTAAGGGTATGATAACACTTTATACTGAATACCTTTGCACAGAAGTGGTCATTACTTGAAACAAATTGATGCAAATTAAGTGCATGAAGCATTACACACTTGCACAACATAAAATACTTAAATAGGTCATACTCTTAACTTGGATAATGTGAAAACATTTAACAATTTTGGAAGTACATGAGGCACAATCTTATCAGTTATCTTTCACAAAGTGACACTGGACTCAAGGTCAGCACACGTGAGTCCAATCTGATGTGATAATTTTTGTATACAGAAATGCATCATAACCAGTTATATCCAGGTTTGCAAATTCAGTCATGATCAGGTTGGATAACCTGCAGTTAACATACTTGCAGCTTACATTACCAATAAACACATACGCATACGGAACAGCTCAGTGATTCCCTCTCCAAGTAAAAGTTGGCATGAACATATGAATGGAACGCTGCCTGAATGAAATGATCTGGAGTGTATCGTACGGCGACCGTGATTGGTCAAATCTTGGTGGTACGCTGTCGGCCTTACAGACAGTATGTCTGATTGGTTTATTTGATCACGTGAACAACTATTTAAAATGCCAAAAAAAAAAAAAAAAAAAAGAAATTATTCACTTATGTTTTTCTGAGCAGGTTCTGGGATTGGGGATATGCATTTTCGGGATTATATTTTTGTTGTAATTACTGAATAAAAATGAAGTTGCCCCCAGTGTTGTTGCACAAAAGAAAAGGTTAGACACAGACGTGCAGTGGTCTATTTGGGCTTGCTAACAGCTCACAATATCTTTATGTATATTCAATGCCTGATTCAAGCAGGGGTGAAAAAAAAATTCTAACATTTTTAGTGGATTTCGACAACTTGCTTGCAATGTAAAATATACATACGATAACCTATGTCACAATTGCTACCACGAGTGACGTCACAGTTCTTGACCCGATGCTGTTCAAGGACGATATTGGGGTTTGCTAAAAGCCTGTTTTACATCCATGATTAGTCTATTCCATGATCATCTCCGGGTGGAATATGTGGATAGTTAGAAAGAGGATTGCACGTCCTTTCGGATGATATGAAATACGGCAATTTTTAAAATAAAGTTTCAATTCATTTCTACTTTTAACCTGAGAATGCAGAGAACGAAATTGATTCAACAGTCGTCCTCTAAGGATAAGGACACTCAAATGTGACCTGGACAGCTTCTCTTCATTTATCAGTTCACAACAGCCATTTACTTGATGAGCGCACAAATTTTTCTCCAAGATTTACATTTGGTTTCCAGGGCAGTTCTGATCGGGTGTTTGCAGGTGGCGTTAGCATGGGTTCCTCCCGCAACTCAGACATCCACACCACACTGACTGGACACTGTCAGTTCCCCATGGGTATGAGTGCGCGAATGTACGATCCCAACACTGCTTTGATAAGAACACAAAGCTGTGATACCTAAGGGAAGTGTTTTAAATGTCTTAACACGTAGTTTACGAATGATCAGTTTCCAAAGTTCAGGAAGGAGCAACAGTAGGCTCTCCCTGATGCTCTCCCAGACTGGCTATAGAGGGAGCACCACAGGCTTCCAGGGGCCCTAAAGTATGTACGTAAAAAAGAACCCAATCATTTTGAGACTCCTTCTAAACACTAAGACTGTCTGATTCCACAGCTGGGACAGTGCATGACCTGATGTGAGGCTTGGATGACAGTTTAGACCTGGAAGGGACGGACTTCAGCTGGTAAGCCTTTCCTGGTGAGATATTATGCAGCAGCTGAGGTTATGCACTTTGCAGCTCTAGACCATCAACCCAATGGAGCAGCCCTATATCCAATTACGACACCACAAGTCCTCCAGGTAACTGAAATCATAAGCCCTGTGGCACAGAGCATGATTCCTCAGAGGCAAAAGGGACCAGAGCGAAACATATTAAGATTGTGGTCAAAAAGAGAAGCCAGACATCAACTAGGGCTCCTTTGTGAATATGCACATGGAGGTGAATAAATAAATAAAAGGACAAATTACAGGTTTGAATAACAGTGCCTAAATCTTTATTTCTTTAAGTAAGCTACATTTTTTCAAATTAGACAGTTTACATCATGACACAAGAAAAAAAAAAACTTAAATTATCAATAGCTGACATGTATGCTCGATTCCAGTCTTAATGTAAGGAACACAAAAGCCATCGCGATGAAAAACAAAAAAACAAAAAAACAAAAAAAAAGTTCACGACCGTTGCCACGATTTGCTCCCCTCCTCCCATACACAACCCCCCCGCGCGCACCCGTCAAGTCACAGATAGTCCGCTGCCATTAGTGTGACGTATTATGGCGGAAAAAGGGGACCAAACTTCTACTCAAATACATGGTGCGTCTCTCCACTAGTCAGTCGGTACATTTTAACACTGCTTTTACGCACTGAATCGGCTTATCGGCAAGCGGCACCGCAAAGCAAAAAAAGAAAGAAAGAAACGCATTCGCACAAACGGACACGCACACATTGTCAACCTTCCACACGAACGGGGGAACAAGTTTGGGGCAGATTAACACAACGTTCAGAACTCAAACACAAGACTTTAGTGCAAGCAAACCGTACATTTTACACAGCATAGCAAAAATCTGATCATGTACACAAATATGCACCATCCCCACTCACTCGAAATTCGGAAACGTGCCAAAACATGTCACAGCACGAATCATCGACCATCTTCCTCATCCAAAGAGGAAAACTGTAAAACAAAAATTTTGAGGAAAATATCGCAACCTTCTTTTTACTTCCACTTTCTAAGTACATTTCATTCCTGTCCCGTTTGTCCTTTACAAATTTAAACTCATTCTTGTGTTCTGGTTTCATTTGTGCAGACATACAAACGCCTATAAGAAAACGCACATGTACAACCCAGACGCCAGATTTAAAAAAAAAAAAAAAAAAAAAAAAAATTCCATACCCAATGTACTGTGACTACAGTAAATGCAGTACAGCTACACTTCAACAACAACCGACATTGGCATACATTAGCATCGTGTACAACCTCTTGACTCATAAACAAACAAACAAAAAATAAAATTAAATTTGCCAGTCTCGTTAGCAAGAATCACCTGCACGTTTGACATCTTGGTGCATCGGGACCAAGACTGAATGGCTTGTCTATCGCCATCTGCTTCAGTAAATGAATCAGTCTATATTCTCACGAAAAATCTGAATGGCAAGCTGTAACTATGTACAGGTCTAACCGCCATAGTTTTAAATGAATGGCACAGTTCACTTTTGCCACATTCTGCAGTCCACGTGCGTACAGGGATAGCCGAATTCGCCAAAATTAAGATTTCGCGTCGGCCTTACCACTGTAGAAGTATCTACACTAAGCAGAGCTTCATAGTTGGTCACCACGAAGCATGCAACAGGAAAAGATCGACCCGTTTGTACAAGAATTATCAGGTGTGGATGGGGCCCTCAGTTGTCGGCGAATATATTCCTTTTGAATTGCGAAAAACACGGGCATACACGCAGAGAGGACAGGGTATTATGTATGCAAATAACACACTCCTGTTTAAAGTTGCAGTTTTTGTCTGGTGTATGCCCGCATTACGACCCATGGGTGAAACAAACTAGTTTGGGTTTGACGACAAGTTTCCTCAAATGACTGCATGTGCTTAAAACAATGTGCTTTATGAACGGGGAGAAACAATTTTATTATTGTTTTTACGCTAGTCATTTCGGCAGAGCGTCTGGCTTCATCTGAGGAATCGGTAGATAATCCGGTGCACATTTGAAACCCTTGTACTCCAAACCCAAACTCGGCGTGCCGTTCCCCCCAATTCTGCACAGTGAAAGGTGTAGTATTACAGAGACAACCAAGTAAATCCAGATATTGAGCAGGGATGATGAGGAAATGAGAATCGCACGTTAAAATTACAATCAGACCATCCGCTGACATTGCATTGTGACGGCAGAATATGCCACACTCCAGAAAAGAAACAAAAAAAAAAAAGACATAATAATCAAACCACATTTAGCATCAAATCTACATCCAGCTCAATAACAACATTAATGTCAACAAGATCGATAAACTTTAAATCATTTTAGGTACCTCTTTTATACTTTTTTTTTTGAGTATTTACATCTGTACACGCAAAAGCACACAGTTTAAAGTGAATATACTTAATACAGTAATAACTATTTGCATTTACAAGATTCGTTTTTCCCCAAACTGAAAATAGAAACGGAAAATAAAGAAATTCTAGTTAAGATTTTTTTCATTGTATATTACAAAAATTAATCAGCCGGTCAGATTTTTTTTTAACTCTTCTGAGACCAAGTAAGACTATTGGTATCGGGTTTAGCTGAGCATTACTACGTCACTCTCGGCAACCCTGTGGGGTTCAAAAAGCGATCGAAGCTGTCGTGTATAAAAGTTAAGGCAAAGTCATTTTCAAGTTTAAATAAAATTCAAGTTTTCAAACACTGGATGGAAAATATAAATATATATTCATGTTTCGTGGTTTTCAAAAAAAAAAAAAAAAACTTGTTTAAATGATATTTTACTGGAAAAAATAGCACTGGCTTGTTAATGATCGTTCGCAATGAGTTCTCCACCACAGGGTACGAGAAGCCCTGAAAAACCGCAAACCGTTAGTGCATTTAATTCCTTCACGATCTAACTTACTTCAACAGTATCTTTCATACAAAGGAATCCTTTTCAATACATCAGACATGTAGAACAAAAAAAAAAAAAAAAAAAAAAAAAAGGGCAGGACCGTCACGTTAGATGCTCTCTGGTGTAGTGTGTCCATATTAAAAATGGTTTCCTCCATGGTGCTCCGAATCTGCAGGAAGACGTCAACGGGAGAGTGAGGGAGAGGCGGAACGTGTGCGTTACTACTGATCGCGCGCTGAGAACAAGGTCCGGGGAATGGAGGCATGTCCGGGAGTTTTGCTGCTCACCATTTCAGAGCAGTGGACTACGACGGTATGACGGGCAGAGAGCCAAGCAATGTCCACATCAAACATAAAACAGAGAACAAGCGCGCGGAGAGATTTTACAGACAATACAACATCTGTGGCCAGTGCAAGGTTCTAAAGCTGGGTGTCAGACTCAAGCAGGATTCTGGGAGGACTTATTTCAGTCACTGACTGACGAAGGAGTCCACCTGCAGACACTGCGGCCCTCCAGGACTGGAGTTAAACCTGCAGACACTGCGGCCCTCCAGGACTGGAGTTAAACCTGCAGACACTGCAGCCCTCCAGGACCGGAGTTAAACCTGCAGACACTGCGGCCCTCCAGGACTGGAGTTAAACCTGCAGACACTGCGGCCCTCCAGGACTGGAGTTAAACCTGCTGACACTGCGGCCCTCTTGGACTGGAGTTAAACCTGCAGACACTGCGGCCCTCCAGGACTGGAGTTAAACCTGCAGACACCGCGGCCCTCCAGGACTGGAGTTACACCTGCAGACACCGTGGCCCTCCAGAACTGGAGTTAAACCTGCAGACACCGTGGCCCTCCAGGACTGGAGTTAAACCTGCAGATACCGTGGCCCTCCAGGACAGGAGTTAAACCTGCAGACACTGCAGCCCTCCAGGACTGGAGTTAAACCTGCAGACACAGCGGCCCTCCAGGACTGGAGTTAAACCTGCAGACACAGCGGCCCTCCAGGACTGGAGTTAAACCAGCAGACACAGCGGCCCTCCAGGACTGGAGTTAAACCAGCAGACATCTCTATTCAAGAGACCCAAAATTATGAATAGGCAGCTCCAGCCCAGTGGGTCAGTGCCCCCCTCTTGAGCATCTCTGCTTAGGGCCCCGCCTACCCCCAAACCCCACCCACTACCCCCGACATGTAGCTATGGTGACAATCCCTCTCAGTCTGCAGTATATTCAGTTATAGGGGCCAAAACAGGCAATTAATTCTACAGCACCTCACAAACAGCCTATTTAGTCAATACTGAACTAAAGGAAAAACCACTGCCAAGCACCTCCAAACGACACAAATCTGTCCTGCCTGACATTCAAATTATCACGCAGAATGCATAAGCTTGAGTTAAAACGGTTAATAGCAGTATAATCTAGAGTAAAATCATGGAAGCGAGACAGGTGAGACGAGAAATCTATAGATTAGTGATTTTTCAGAAGCAGGGCTGATGTGTAAAGACTTGTGTCGCAACATTTTTAAAAAGTGAAGAAGAATCGCACGAAATGAGATTTTCCCACCTTGTGTGTATGTATGCTGATGCTATAACAGTATTAGATAGGAACATACTAATGTTACAGAGATTTAAGGAAGTATAAGTCCTTAGGCATCGCATTAAGCCAAGTCTACTATTCAAAATAAAGTACCTGACACCACAAGGGAGAAGGAGAGAGTGCGAAAGCCAAGTTGCAAGTGTATTACAGATATTTTACCGCCATTCCCCAGCGAAATAAACGTCCCTTTTATTGGCTCCCGATAAAAACTGAAATCACCGATCGCAACAATCGCTCTGGCAATCAAGTAGTGCAAAGTTACTGTGGGTCAAGTTTGTCTAAGTACAGTACCAGGCTAAATCTGATGAAACAAGCCCCGGACACGACCGCTAGCACCATGTCGAGTAGTCCCTTTGACGAAGCGAAACTGCCGCGTTGTCGCGAGAACCCGTTTGCTCTGTATTATTTGGGCACACAGATTCCATTGCATGTGTGGCTGCCCGTTACGGATGTGCCTGTTGAAAATATATATATTTTTTTAAAAATCACAAGCAGCAAAAAACCCATGACCGTCCCTTCGCCATGAGCATCGCTAACCCAAATTCGTCCGCTTCCACAGACCTTCGTTTAGTATTTACAGCAGAGCCAAGGACCCATTTTACACTTATTTTTATCATTAGTCAGTTAGTTCTTTCTCAGACAAAAAGACGAGACGGTATTTTGAGTAAATGCACAGAAAACTAGTTCTTTTAGACCGACAAAGAGCGCAATTCCCGAGCCAGCAACAACTTCATCGTACAATAATTGATGGAACAAACCCCTCTCCCCGGTTTCAGCTATAAAAAAAAAAAAAAAAAACTTCCCGCAGCCAAAAATAATTCCAGGCCCACATTCATGACAGTTTTTCAGATGAAAGGGGGGGGGGGGAACTGTCCACACCGACACTTCAGGCCTATAAGCAAAGTAAAATGAGTTTGGAATTAACCCACATAGTGATATGGGCATAACAGTCTGAACTCCTCCACTGTAACCCTTTCAGTTCTGATTCCTACGCACAGACCGAGCACCGCGATTCCGCTCGTGAGCTTCAAAGCAGACCTCTCCACACACAGGAGTCAGAGAAAGCACAAAACACACAAGTAGTATGAAATAAAATAAAAAAAAAAGATGGCGATCTCCGCACACCAAAGTACTCGTTCTGTGGTTTTGCCAATTTTTTTTTTTTTTTGGAGGCCCTGATGCGGTCGATAAAGCGCCCTCTGCTGGGCTCATGCTGTATTACGGTGTCGGGACAGACGGAGCGCAGTGGCCCCGGGGCCCGGGCCTGGCGGTAGTGATTTAGTGGGGGGATTTGGGGGTGGGGGTCGGCGGGGGTGAAGCCCATCTCCCGGCCGGGCGGCGAGTCTCTCTGGGGCGGGGCGGGGCAGCTTTGGGGGGTACGAGTCTCTGTTTCGGGGCTCACCCCGGTCCCCAGACCCCTCGGGGCCCCTCCGCTCCTCGGCCGGGCCCGGTTTGGGCTCTTTAGGGGCTGGTGGCTGGGGCGGGGGCGTGTCCTTTATCCGCTGGCAGATCTCCGCGTAACTTGGCTTCCGTAGCTCCTGTGGGGTCAAAGGTCATGGTGATGCAGCTTATTATGGGATGTGCAGACACAAAGAAATAAGATGTTGGATTCACTGCATGGTGCATCACAGCATTGTTTGGAGTTCCATCAACTTTCACAGAGTACACTGCTTCTTACTGAACTCGCATGCACTCTATTAAGAGTTGATTTAACACTGGACATTTTCCTGCTCTCAAAATAAATAAAAACCATGAAAAGAGAAGAGCAGATGCCCAAGAGGATAGACAATAAGTAAAAGTTATGGGAAAAGCGAGAGTGTGATTTTATTTTTACATTTGTTCATGTTTTAAGAATGAAGATGAATCCATTTGATGGGGAAAAAGAGAGACAAAGACAAAGGGAGAGAGAGAGGGAGTGAGAGAGAGAGAGAGACCCCAAGGTTACCGTGGCAGCGCCGTTCACTTGCACTGATTTGCTGGCGGTGGTGGGCGGGGCAGTCAGTCGCTCAGTGGGCGGGGCTGAGGGCTCCTTCTGCTGCTCTTCCGGAACTTTCCGATCCCTAGAGGACATGCCCACAAGCACCCAAAAAACACATTATTGCACAAATGCAGCAAGTTTCTGTTTGGTAGATTTACGTGTACCAAAATGGTATTTTGAAGCAGACTAAAACGAGCCAAGCCTTTTGGTCAACGTTGGTTTTCACCTTGCAGCTGTCTCATGGATGACATTTTACACAGCATACCATTAAAATAATTATGAAAGCAAAGCAACATCGGACCTACCAATCTTTGATAAATGTTCTTATGCTTTGTTTTAACTTGCTGCCATGTGCTCTTGACAGTGCTGGTACTGCAACTATTAAAGCACCAATTACAAAATTAAATAGTATTTTATCATTCTTACCACTGTTTCGATATGCCACAGGACTACTGTAAATTTGCAATGGTGCAACTGGTTAGGGTTAGTGGTGGGATACGATTTTATTAAAGGAGACCTATTATGCTACATTTCCAAGGTTATATTTTGATCTTGGACTCCCCTAGAGTACTCCTGATCGTTCAAAGTCCAAACAGGGTCCTTATTTAGCTCATACTGCCATCCTCAAAAAACCCCATTTTTAGTCCATTGTAGTCTCTGCCTGAAATGCCTCATTGGGGTGGCTCTTCCACTATGGCCCCCACTCCCCTTGTGCCCACTTTCTTCTGACTGGCCAGCTCTGTGGAGGGCGGAGCTGGGCGGGACAAGTTCAAGTTCAAGTTCAAATTTTATTGGTCACATATACAATCATACACAGTACGATGCATAGTGAAATGTATTATATACCTGTCCGGCACAATGTATTAAAACATATAATAACAACATTGAAGCATAAAAACATTAAAACCAACACATGGTCTAAAATAATGAAGTTAAATGAATAGTGCAAAAGTGCATTAACAGACAGTTCAGGGAAAATGAAAATGTTAATGCTGACTTGAAGGGGGCTGGGCACAGTTCTCATTTAGCAGCCGGATGGCCTGAGGGAAGAAGCTCCTCCTCATCCTCTCTGTGTTTGCCTTTAGGCATCGGTAGCGCCTCCCTGATGGCAACAGAGGGAACAGTCTGTTGTTAGGGTGACTGGGCTCCCGAACAATCTTTTTAGCCTTTGACCTGCATCGTTTGATGTAAGTGTCCTGCAGGTTGGGGAGGGTGGTTCTGATGGTACGCTCAGCTGAGCGGACCACCCTCCTCAAGGCCAAGTAGTCCTGCTTGGTGCTGCTCCCCATCCAGGTGGTGATGCTCCCTGTCAGGATGCTCTCTATGGTGCAGGTGTAAAAGTTCCTGAGCACCCTGAGGGGGAGCTTGAAGTCCCTCAGGCGTCTGAGGTAATAGAGGCGCTGGCGCGCCTTCTTAACCAGGGTGTTGATGTGATAGGACCATGTTAGGTCCTGTGTGATGTTAACACTGAGGTATTTAAAACTTTCCACCCTCTCCACCTTGGCTCCATTGATGTTGAGTGGGTGGTAGCTCCTCTGCTGCTTCCTGCTAAAGTCCATGATCAGCTCTTTAGTTTTGCTGAGGTTCAGCGTGAGGTTGTTCTCCGGGCACCAGTTTTCAAGGTGGTTGACCACTGTCAGGTAGGCCCTCTCGTCATTGTCGGAGACCAGGCCCACCACAGCTGTATCGTCAGCAAATTTAACTATGACGTTGGAGTCTGATGTGGCCACGCAGTCATATGTATACAGTGAGTACAGCAGAGGGCTAAGCGCGCAGCCTTGGGGGGCTCCGGTGTTGAGGGTGATGGCCCACTCGTACCACCTGTGGTCTGCTGGCAAAAAATTAAGGACCCACCTGCACAGGGAGGGGTGGAGTCCCAGGAGTTTCAGTTTAGTGACCAGTCTGGAGGGGATTATGGTGTTAAATGCTGAGCTAAAATCAACAAATAGCAACCTAACATAACCTCCCCTCCTGGTGTCCAAGTGGGCTAGGGCTGTATGAACAATATGGGCTATTGCATCATCTGTGGCTCTGTTGGGGCGATATGCAAATTGCAGAGGGTCCAGGGTGACAGGTAAGGAGGAGGTGATGAAGTCTTTGATCAGCCTCTCAAAACACTTCATTACCACGGAGGTCAGGGCTACTGGGCGATAGTCACTTAAACAGCTGGGATCGGGGTTTTTCGGGACAGGGACTACAGATGACTGTTTGAAGCAGGTGGGAATAATGGACTGGGAGAGGGAAAGATCGAATATTACCGTAAACACTGGTGCAAGTTGGTCGGCGCAGGCTTTAAAGGCACGACCAGTGATGCCGTCTGGACCCGCTGCCTTCCTAGTGTTCACTCTCCTGAACATCCTCCTCAGGTCATGCTCCGTCACGGTGCATGCCTCCTCTCTGTCGGGAGATGTCTTCTCGGCTATTTGATGGATTATTAGCCTCGAAGCGTGCATAAAAGTTGTTTCATCAGTCAGAGAGGTGTCGGCATTCACCATAGACGTAGACGTAGGTTTGTAGTCTGTGATGGTCTGTAGTCCCCGCCACAACCTCCTGGGGTCAGACTGCTGCAGTTGTAATTCCAGCTTCTTGCTGTAATGTTGTTTAGCCTCCTTTACAGCTCTGTGGACATTGTATGAGGCTGCTTTATAATCCTCCATATTCCCGGTTGCAAGCCCTGTGTTATAGGCAGCGGTGCGGGACCTCAGAGCGCTGCGAATAGTTTTATCCACCCACGGCTTCTGGTTGGGAAATGTTCTGATGGCGATTTTCGGGACCATGTTGTCCACCAATTTCCCAATAAATCCCACAACTGCTTCCGTTAACACGTTGATGTCATCACCCGAGCTGCATTGGAACATGTTCCAGTCCGTGTTTTCCAGAGCGTCTTGTAGGGCGGCCTCTGATTGGTCAGACCATCGCGTCACCTCCGTTTGCACTGGTGCTTCCTGCTTCAGCCTTTGTTTGTATTTTGGTGTAAGGAAGATGGCGGCGTGGTCCGACTTACCAAACGGAGGGTGAGACTTGGCTTTGTAGCCGGCCTGAAATGGTGAGTAGCAATGGTCCAGAGTCCTCTCCCCTCTGGTAGGACATGTGATGTGCTGTCGAAGGTCCGGTCTCACTTTCTTAAGGTTTGCACTGTTAAAATCCCTGGCCACGATGAGGGCTGCATCCCGGTGGTTAGCTTGGTGGCTAGCAAGCGTATCATGTAGCTCAGACAGGGCAGTGCTTGTGTCTGCTTGTAGTGGAATATAAACGGCACTGAAGATGATAGAAATGAATTCCCAGAGGAGGTAAAATGGACGGCATTTGATTTTCAGGAGCTCCAGGTTGGGCGAGCAGGAATGTGTAAGAGAGACAACATTCCTGCTATCGCACTAGTTGTTATTTACCATCAGGCATACTCCACCTCCCCTAGACTTGCCCGATCCAGCTGTTCTGTCCATGCGATGCACCGAAAAAAACTCTGCAGGTTGAACAGCGTGATCCTGTGTCGCGGTAGTCAGCCACGTCTCAGTGAGGCAGATGATGTTACAGTCCCGCATGTCCCTCTGGTATTTGATCCTGGCCCTTAGATCGTCCAACTTGTTCTCCAGGGACTGGACGTTGGCTAGCAGGATACTCGGCAATGGTGGTCGATGTGCCCGGTTTCTCAACCTGTTCCTGATGCCGGCTCGTTTCCCTCTGGGCCTCTTTTGCGACCTGGAGCGAGCGCGGTCCCCATAGTTGTCGGTAGCTCTCCGCACTCTCTCACTGGGCCAAGTTGGGTTAGGCGTCAGACTTGAGTACTGTGTTCCGATGAGAATTAGCGTCTGTCTGTCATATGTGACAAGACATAGAGCAGGCGTAGCTAAGGCAGCAGAACGCAGGATTCCGGGTCCGTCACCTCAGAGTGAAACGTGAGACGCGTCTGCCATCTGAGCTAAGGAATCAGCGGGGAAATTCTGCAATCAAACGCAGTACATGTGTATAGATCTAATGAAATTAACTTGTTCTAATAAACGCAACGGCGAAAGTGGAGGACGCAGTGCGAATGTCTGGCAGCTCAAGTTCGAATTTGCTGTGTACCTATGGCTACTATGGTGAGTACACCGGTGTTTCTACTCTATAGCTAGGATTGAGGGAAAGCTAGAATCCACCCCATATAGACACATTTGTAGAACGGGTCGACATGCCCAAGTGTAGACCGGAGACCGTAGAAATCCGGTGGGCCTGAGTTTAGAGGGAAACATGGACAGTGAGGAGCAGCTAAAAGTGGACCAACAGCTTATGGACCGCTTCGGTGTGTATTATAAGGACCTGCTGGTTCATGTACATAGCTGTGGTGTGTCGTTAGTGTGGAGTAACGAACAGCTTCTGCGCTGGTGTATGACGAAGGGGCGAAAGCTCCAGATTAAACGGCCTTTTCGGAAATCGCCCGTGGTAATGGTTACTTATTGTGTCGAAATGACCAGCGTTTGTTCGCAGAAAATGGGCGCAATAAGCGCTTTCATCGGACGCCTTGAAATGAATTTTTTCGCGACAGATTACATTCGAAGTCAATGCATTGTCTTTGCATTGACTTTGAATGTAATCTGTCGCTGTAAAAAATTAGTTTCGTGTCCGTGTGAAAGCTATAACGCGCTGCCCATGACGCTTATTCGCGTCTTTGCATTGACTTTGAATGTAATCTGTCCCGCGAAAAATTCGTTTTGGCGTCCGGTGTGTAAGCTGCTTAACACGCCCAGAACGCGTGTATATTCGTCTTTGCATTGACTTTGAATGTAGCTAATCTGTCGCGCGAAAAACTAGTTTCGTGTCCGGTGTGAAAGCTGCTTAACGCGCCCATGACGCGTGTATTCGCGTCTTTGCATTGACTTTGAATGTAATCTGTCCCGAGAAAAATTTGTTTCAAGCGTCGGTGAAAGCTGCTTAACACGCCCATAACGCGTGTATTCAAGTCTTTGCATTGACTTTGAATGTAATCTGTCCCGCGAAAAATTCGTTTTGCGTCCGATGTGAAAGCAGCTTTCTGGATAGTATGCGACAGCGAGAGAGAGCTCCGGTTATGTTATGAACATAATACAGGTTTTACAGACCATAAAATCCGTTAGCGCAGACAAGTTGCTTAAGTGGAGCTAGCGAATCGATCACTTCTACACGAAAGAATTTCCTATTTAATCTCGGCCCTTTTCAGCTTTTTATTACCCCCAACAATTTCTAAAGGGGGATGAAATTATGTCACGGTAGTGCAGAGAAATCCTTCGTTATACCAGACACATTAGAGCTTCTGCGTTTCGCGATTGCTTTCACGGTAGAATCAGAGCTAGGCCAGATATTTGTGATAAGGATCCGGCTGATCCCGGTCATGGATAAGTGAAGCGATCACAAGCAGCCGCTTCAACTGTAGTGGCTACAATCGGGCAACGTTATGATGAAACTGCCACATTGATGCTTACCGAAGTAACACAAGCATACCGATCAGAATTACTGCATATAAGTTAACCAGGAGCATTTTTAACTCCTTCAACCCCACAGCCCCAACATATTCCCTTCAACCCCAAATTCCTGTAGGGAAAATTCAAACAATCTGACTAATTGATTGGAACATATCAGGTTACATTTAATGGGATTCCAGAGATAACAATAAGATACAATGTCCAGATAATGACCAACCCTCTACAGAGGGCTGTGGGGTTGAAGGGTATAGTGATGTTAGAATATCTGGGGTTGAAAGAGTTAATTAGCACGGCGGCACGCAAACTAACATGCAGTAGCTGGTAACCGAGCGGTCATAACCATAGAGACAAACCCTTGCAATACAGGTTTTACAGACAGCGATTTCTGTTACAGTGAGCAGTTGTACCAAGCATCCAAATTACAAACAAGTATTAAAAGTTAGCTTCAAATGAGGTTTATGTTCACACATCTTCTGGGGACATAATGAATGCATGAATGCAAAGAGGTCTTGCCTTGACCCAGAAAATGCGAATATTCTGGTTTTCTTGTAAAGGAATTTGAAGATACAGGTAGATGAGTGAGGCGAAAGCTTTCTTTCAGCAACCCCCCATTTTTTCATGATGTTGAGGACCCAGGTTTTTTTTCATGCATTTTTGTTTGAAGGAAAAAGGTTTTATGCCTCCTGTGCACTTAAATTTATTGAGGATTGGATTTTTTTTCCAATTTGGATTTCTGATTTAAGAAAGCCGTGGTCATAAAGACATCGAGGGTTTGGAGCGCAATGGTTATATGTCCATGTTTGAAGTTGTGAGAAAAATAGATTTTTAGGTTTCCAAGTGTTCTATTGAATCAGGTATTTTATATCATTTTTTTTTACCAGTCACTCTTTTGCTGCATGGTTCAGAAGTATATTGAACACCTAAGTTTTCATAGGAGCGTAACCACAACATCATGGCCAAAATTGCCAAAAATGGACATGTCACCTCAGTGCTCCAACAATTCAAGAACATGATGTGATATAACACAATAGAGATTGGTTTAAGGTAAGTTAAATTAGTTTTTTTTCCTTCCTTTTTTGGGAGAATTTGCTTTTATTTAAGAAAGGACACGTTTTTTGAAGTAAAACTTGCAATTTAAGCAGGTACCATCCCTGATGTGTCTTTGGCACGTTAAAAATGGCATGTCATTTAATTTTAAGATTATTCAAACATTTGACCTCTTGAATGTTGTTCCTTGCTCCAAGTCTTCTTTTACGAATAAACTGAAAATGAAAAACGAAATACAACCCCAATTCCAAAATAGTCGGGACAAAGTGTAAATTGTGAATGAAATCAAAACGCAATGACTTTCAATTCACACCAGCCAGTATTTAATTCACAACAGAACAGAGAAAACATAGCAAATGTTGAAACTGAGAAATTTTACAATTTTATCCACAAAATGAGCTCATTTCAAATTTGATGGCTCCTACAAGTCTCAAAAAAGTTGGGACAGGGGCCTTTTTACCATGGTGTAGCATCCCCTCTTCTTTTTAACACAGAGTGAAGGCGTCTGGGCATTGAGGAGACAAGTTTCTTGAGTTTAGCCATTGTAATTTGATTCCACTCTTGGTTAATACAGGCTTCCAGCTGCTGGAAAGTTTTGGGTCTCCTTTGACGGACGTTTCCTTTAATTATGCGCCAAATGCTCTCAATTGGTGAAAGAACAGGACTGCAGGCAGGCCAGTTCAGCGCACGCACTCTTCTACTACGAAGCCATGCTGTTGAAATATTTGCAGTATGTGGTTTTGCATTGTCCTGCTGAAGTACACAAGGCCTTCCCTGGAATAGATGTCGTCTGGAGGGGAGCATATGTTGCTCTAAAACCTTTATATACCTTTCAGCATTCATGGTGCTTTTTAAAACATGCAAGTGTCCCACACCATATACACTAATGCATCCCCATACCATCAGAGATGCAGGCTTTTGAACTGAACGCTGATAACAGGAGGGATGGTCTTTCTTCTCTTTAGCCCAGAGGACACAACACCCATGATTTCCAACAAGAATGTTAAATTTGGACTCGTCTGACCATGGGACACTTTGCCACTTTGCTACAGTCCATTTTAAATGAGCCTTGGCCCACAGAACACGGCGGCGCTTCTGGATCATGCTCAACAATGGCTTCCTTTTTGCATGATTGAGTTTTAGGTGGCATCTGTGGATGGCACAGCGGACTGTGTTTACAGACAGTGGTTTCTTGAAGTATTCCTGGGCCCATTTAGTAATGTCAATGACAGAATCATGCGGTGAGTGATGCAGTGGCGTCTGAGGGCCGAAGATCACGAGCATCCAGTAAAGGTCTTGACCTTTTCCCTTACGCCAAGAGAGATTTTTTCCAGTTTCTCTGAATCTTTTGATGATGTTATGCACTGTCGATGATGAGACCTTCAAAGCCTTTGCAATTTGACGTTGAGGAATATTGTTTTTAAAGTATTCCACAATTTTTTTACGCAAGCCTTCGCAGGTTGGAGAGCCTCTGGCCATCTTTACTTCTGAGAGACTCAGCCTCTCTAAGACATCCCTTTTAAATCCAATCATGTTACACACCTGATGCCAGTTAACTTAATTACTTGCCAAATGTTCTTTCAGCTGATTCTCTTATACATTTATTGCTTTTTCAGCCCTTTTTGCCTGTGTCCCAACTTTTTTGAGACCTGTTGCAGCCAGAAAATTTGAAATGAGCTAATTTTGTGGATAAAAATGTAAAATGTCTCAGTTTCAACATTTCAAATGTTATCCATGTTCTACTGGAAATAACATATAGGCTCATGTGATCTGAAAGTCATTGCATTTTGATTTTATTCACAATTTACACTTCGTCCCAACTATTTCGGAATTGGGGTAGTAATATTCACCCCCCTCTTTTTAAAAATATTAATGATCCAAAAAGCGATCCGAGGCTCAAAAACCGTGGGAAGATCCGAACCTCGAGATGTGTGATCCGTTACAGGCCTAATGGATGATGTGTAAATAAATTCATAATTAATCAATTAAGTCTATAAACAAGTAACGTTTGAGATCAAAAAGCTCCCAGTTTCAGACAGAGCAGTGATGAAGATTTGAACAGCTCAGGAACTGTGGTTCATGAAAAATAAAATAATTTCCAGTAAGTACTGAATGGAACTAGTCATCAGAGATGGTGTAATAATGATTAGCACACAGATACAGAGGAGTCACTGCTGAAGGTAAAGGGGACTCACAGTGTAAAGTGATGGTGTAATAATGATTAGCACACAGATGCAGAGGAGTCACTGCTGAAGGTAAAGGGGACTCACAGTATAAAGTGATGGTGTAATAATGATTAGCACACAGATGCAGAGGAGTCACTGCTGAAGGTAAAAGGGACTCACAGTATAAAGTGATGGTGTAATAATGATTAGCACACAGATACAGAGGAGTCACTGCTGAAGGTAAAAGGGACTCACAGTGTAAAGTGATGGTGTAATAATGATTAGCACACAGATACAGAGGAGTCACTGCTGAAGGTAAAAGGGACTCACAGTATAAAGTGATGTGTAATAATGATTAGCACACAGATACAGAGGAGTCACTGCTGAAGGTAAAGGGGACTCACAGTATAAAGTGATGGTGTAATAATGATTAGCACACAGATACAGAGGAGTCACTGCTGAAGGTAAAGGGGACTCACAGTATAAAGTGATGGTGTAATAATGATTAGCACACAGATACAGAGGAGTCACTGCTGAAGGTAAAAGGGACTCACAGTATAAAGTGATGTGTAATAATGATTAGCACACAGATGCAGAGGAGTCACTGCTGAAGGTAAAGGGGACTCACAGTATAAAGTGATGGTGTAATAATGATTAGCACACAGATACAGAGGAGTCACTGCTGAAGGTAAAGGGGACTCACAGTGTAAAGTGATGGTGTAATAATGATTAGCACACAGATACAGAGGAGTCACTGCTGAAGGTAAAGGGGACTCACTGTATAAAGTGATGGTGTAATAATGATTAGCACACAGATACAGAGGAGTCACTGCTGAAGGTAAAGGGGACTCACAGTATAAAGTGATGGTGTAATAATGATTAGCACACAGATACAGAGGAGTCACTGCTGAAGGTAAAGGGGACTCACAGTATAAAGTGACAGTGTAATAATGATTAGCACACAGATACAGAGGAGTCACTGCTGAAGGTAAAGGGGACTCACAGTATAAAGTGATGGTGTAATAATGATTAGCACACAGATACAGAGGAGTCACTGCTGAAGGTAAGGGGACTACAGAGGATGGTCACTGCTGAAGGTAAAGGGGACTCACAGTGATGGTGTAATAATGATTAGCACAGGTACAGTGAGGAGTCACTGCTGAAGGTGGTGTAATAATGATTAGCACACAGATACAGAGGAGTCACTGCTGAAGGTAAAGGGGACTCACAGTATAAAGTGATGGTGTAATAATGATTAGCACAGGTACAGAGGAGTCACTGCTGAAGGTAAAGGGACTCACAGTATAAAAAAGTGATGGTGTAATATGATTAGCACACAGATACAGAGATACAGAAGGTAAGTCACTGCTGATGGTGTAATAATGGGGACTCACAAGTGTAAAGTGATGGTGTAATCATGATTAGCACACAGGTACAGAGGAGTCACTGCTGAAGGTAAAGGGGACTCACAGTATAATAATGATTAGCACACAGGTACAGATCACTGCTGAAGGTAAAGGGGACTCACAGTATAAAGTGATTGTAATAATGATTAGCACAGGTACAGAGGAGTCACTGCTGAAGGTAAAGGGACTCACAGTATAAAGTGATGGTGTAATAATGATTAGCACAGGTACAGAGGAGTCACTGCTGAAGGTAAAGAGGACTCACAGTATAAAGTGATGGTGTAATAATGATTAGCACAGGTACAGAGGAGTCACTGCTGAAGGTAAAGGGGACTCACAGTGTAAAGTGATGGTGTAATCACAGTATACAGAGGAGTCACTGCTGAAGGTAAACAGATACAGACTCACAGTGTAAAAAGTGATGTGTGTAATCATTATTAGCACACAGATACAGAGGAGTCACTGCTGAAGGTAAAGGGGACTCACAGTGTAAAGTGATGGTGTAATAATGATTAGCACACAGATACAGAGGAGTCACTGCTGAAGGTAAAGGGACTCACAGTATAAAGTGATGGTGTAATAATGATTAGCACAGGTACAGAGGAGTCACTGCTGAAGGTAAAGGGGACTCACAGTATAAAGTGATGGTGTAATAATGATTAGCACACAGATACAGAGGAGTCACTGCTGAAGGTAAAGGGACTCACAGTATAAAGTGATGGTGTAATAATGATTAGCACACAGATACAGAGGAGTCACTGCTGAAGGTAAAGGGGACTCACAGTAAAAGTGATGGTGTAATAATGATTAGCACACAGATGCAGAGGAGTCACTGCTGAAGGTAAAGGGGACTCACAGTATAAAGTGATGGTGTAATAATGATTAGCACACAGATACAGAGGAGTCACTGCTGAAGGTAAAGGGACTCACAGTGTAAAGTGATGGTGTAATAATGATTAGCACACAGATACAGAGGAGTCACTGCTGAAGGGACTCACAGTAAAAGGGGACTCACAGTATAAGGAGTGATGGTGAAATAATGATTCACAGTACAAAGATGATGAATAATGTCACTGCTGAAGGTAAAGGGGGACTCACAGTGTAAAAAAGTGATGGTGTAATAATGATTAGCACACAGATACAGAGGAGTCACTGCTGAAGGTAAAGGGGACTCACAGTGTAAAGTGATGGTGTAATAATGATTAGCACACAGATACAGAGGAGTCACTGCTGAAGGTAAAGGGGACTCACAGTATAAAGTGATGGTGTAATAATGATTAGCACACAGATACAGAGGAGTCACTGCTGAAGGTAAAGGGGACTCACAGTATAAAGTGATGGTGTAATAATGATTAGCACACAGATACAGAGGAGTCACTGCTGAAGGTAAAGGGGACTCACAGTATAAAGTGATGGTGTAATAATGATTAGCACACAGATGCAGAGGAGTCACTGCTGAAGGTAAAGGGACTCACAGTGTAAAGTGATGGTGTAATAATGATTAGCACACAGATACAGAGGAGTCACTGCTGAAGGTAAAGGGGACTCACAGTATAAAGTGATGGTGTAATAATGATTAGCACAGGTACAGAGGAGTCACTGCTGAAGGTAAAGGGACTCACAGTGTAAAGTGATGGTGTAATAATGATTAGCACACAGATACAGAGGAGTCACTGCTGAAGGTAAAGGGGACTCACAGTGTAAAGTGATGGTGTAATAATGATTAGCACACAGATACAGAGGAGTCACTGCTGAAGGTAAAGGGACTCACAGTATAAAGTGATGGTGTAATAATGATTAGCACACAGAAGTGATGGTGTACAGATACAGAGAGTCACTGCTGAAGGTAAAGGGACTCACAGTACAGAGGAGTAAAGTGATGGTGTAATAATGATTAGCACACAGATACAGAGGTGAGTCACTGCTGAAGGTAAAGTGATGGTGTAATAATGATTCACAGTACAGAGGACAGAAGGTAGTCACAGAGGTGTAATCATGATGATTGTACTGCTGAAGGTAAAGGGGACTCACAGTATAAAAATGATGGTGTAATAATGATTAGCACAGATACAGAGGAGTCACTGCTGAAGGTAAAGGGGACTCACAGTGTAAAATACAGAGGAGTCACTGATGGTGTAAAATGATTAGCACACAGATACAGAGGAGTCACTGCTGAAGGTAAAGGGGACTCACAGTGATAAAATGTGATGGTGTAATAATGATTAGTTAGCACACAGATACAGAGGAGTCACTGCTGAAGGTAAAGGGGACTCACAGTATAAAGTGATGGTGTAATAATGATTAGCACACAGATACAGAGGAGTCACTGCTGAAGGTAAAGGGGACTCACAGTGTAAAATGATGGTGTAATAATGATTATGCACACAGATACAGTGACATGGTGTAGGGGACTCAGGAGTCACTGCTGAAGGTAAAGGGACTCACAGTATAAAAAAAGTGATGGTGTAATGATTAGCACACAGATACAGAGGAGTCACTGCTGAAGTAAAGGGGACTGTGTAAAAGTGATGGTGTAATGTAATAATGATTAGCACACAGACAGAGGAGTCACTGCTGAAGGTAAAAAGGGACTCACAGTATAAAGTGATGGTGTAAAATGATTATGAGGAGTCACTGTAATAATAATTAGGTGTAATAGATTACAGAGGAGTCACTGCTGAAGGTAAAGGGGACTCACAGTATAAAGTGATGGTGTAATAATGATTAGCACACAGATACAGAGGAGTCACTGCTGAAGGTAAAGGGGACTCACAGTGTAAAGTGATGGTGTAATAATGATTAGCACACAGATACAGAGGAGTCACTGCTGAAGGTAAAGGGACTCACAGTAGGTGTAATAATGATTAGCACACAGATGATGAGTGTACTGCTTAGCAAACAGACTACAGAGGAGTACTGCTGAAGTGGGACTCAGTGTAAAGTGATGGTGTAATAATAGATACAGAGGAGTCACTTAGCACACTCAGATACAGATGGTGTAATAATGTCACTGCACTGAAGGTAAAGGGACTCACAGGGACTCACAGTAAAAGTGATGGTGTAATAAAGTGATGGTGTAATAATGAAAGTGATGGTGTAATAATGATTAGCACACAGGTAGCACACAGATACAGAGGAGTCACTGCTGAAGGTGATTAGCACACAGATGCAGAGGAGTCACTGCTGAAGAGGACTCACAGTAATGATTAGGATACAGAGGACAGTAAAGATGGTGTAATAATGACACAGATACAGAGGAGTCACTGCTGAAGGTAAAGGGACTCACAGTTGATGGCACACAGATACAGAGGAGTCACTGCTGAAGGTAAAGGGGACTCACAGTATAAAGTGATGGTGTAATAATGATTAGCACACAGATACAGAGGAGTCACTGCTGAAGGTAAAAAGGGACTCACAGTATAAAGTGATGGTGTAATAATGATTAGCACACAGATTCACTGCTGAAGGTAAAGGGGACTCACAGTATAAAGTGATGGTGTAATAATGATTAGCACAGAGTGTCACTGCTGAAGGTAAAGGGGACTCACAGTACAAAGTGATGGTGTAATAATGATTAGCACACAGATACAGAGGAGTCACTGCTGAAGGTAAAGGGACTCACAGTATAAAGTGATGGTGTAATAATGATTAGCACACAGATACAGAGGAGTCACTGCTGAAGGTAAAGGGGACTCACAGTATAAAGTGATGGTGTAATAATGATTAGCACACAGATACAGAGGAGTCACTGCTGAAGGTAAAGGGGACTCACAGTATAAAGTGATGGTGTAATAATGATTAGCACACAGATACAGAGGAGTCACTGCTGAAGGTAAAGGGGACTCACAGTATAAAGTGATGGTGTAATAATGATTAGCACACAGATACAGAGGATGGTGTAATAATGATTAGCAGTCACTGCTGAAGGTAAAGGGGACTCACAGTGTGATGGTGTAATAATGATTAGTCTCAAGGTAGGGACTACAGTAAAGTGATGGTGTAAATGATTGATTAGACACAGAAAGGGGACTACAGTGTAAAAGTGGAATAATGATTAGCACTGCACTGCTGAAGGTAAAGGGGACTCACAGTATAAAGTGATGGTGTAATAATGATTAGCACACAGATACAGAGGAGTACTGCTGAAGGTAAAGGGGACTCACAGTGTAAAGTGATGGTGTAATAATGATTAGCACACAGATACAGATGGGTCACTGCTGAAGGTAAAGGGGACTCACAGTATAAAGTGATGGTGTAATAATGATTAGCACACAGATGCAGAGGAGTCACTGCTGAAGGTAAAGGGGACTCACAGTGGTAAAGTGATGGTGTAATAATGATTAGCACACAGATACAGAGGAGTCACTGCTGAAGGTAAAGGGGACTCACAGTGTAAAGTGATGGTGTAATAATGATTAGCACACAGATACAGAGGAGTCACTGCTGAAGGTAAAGGGGACTCACAGTATAAAGTGATGGTGTATGATTAGCACACAGATACAGTACTGCTGAAGGTAAAGGGGACTCACAGTGTAAAGTGATGGTGTAATAATGATTAGCACACAGATACAGAGGAGTCACTGCTGAAGGTAAAGGGGACTCACAGTGTAAAAGGTAAAGGGGACTGGTGTAATGTAAAATGATTAGCACACAGATGCAGAGGAGTCACTGCTGAAGGTAAGTGTAAAGCACACACTGATAAAGGGACTCACAGTGTAAAAGTGATGGTGTAATAATGATTAGCACACAGATGCAGAGGAGTCACTGCTGAAGGTAAAGGGACTCACAGTGTAAAGTGATGGTGTAATAATGATTAGCACACAGATACAGAGGAGTCACTGCTGAAGGTAAAGGGACTCACAGTATAAAAGTGATGGTGTAATAATGATTAGCACACAGATACAGAGGAGTCACTGCTGAAGGTAAAGGGACTCACAGTATAAAAGTGATGGTGTAATAATGATTAGCACACAGATGCAGAGGAGTCACTGCTGAAGGTAAAGGGGACTCACAGTATAAAGTGATGGTGTAATAATGATTAGCACACAGATGCAGAGGAGTCACTGCTGAAGGTAAAGGGGACTCACAGTATAAAGTGATGGTGTAATAATGATTAGCACACAGATACAGAGGAGTCACTGCTGAAGGTAAAGGGGACTCACAGTATAAAGTGATGGTGTAATAATGATTAGCACACAGATACAGAGGAGTCACTGCTGAAGGTAAAGGGGACTCACAGTATAAAGTGATGGTGTAATAATGATTAGCACACAGATACAGAGGAGTCACTGCTGAAGGTAAAGGGGACTCACAGTGTAAAAGTGATGGTGTAATAATGATTAGCACACAGATACAGAGGAGTCACTGCTGAAGGTAAAGGGGACTCACAGTGTAAAGTGATGGTGTAATAATGATTAGCACACAGATGCAGAGGAGTCACTGCTGAAGGTAAAGGGGACTCACAGTGTAAAGTGATGGTGTAATAATGATTAGCACACAGATACAGAGGAGTCACTGCTGAAGGTAAAGGGGACTCACAGTGTAAAGTGATGGTGTAATAATGATTAGCACACAGATACAGAGGAGTCACTGCTGAAGGTAAAGGGGACTCACAGTGTAAAGTGATGGTGTAATAATGATTAGCACACAGATACAGAGGAGTCACTGCTGAAGGTAAAGGGACTCACAGTGTAAAGTGATGGTGTAATAATGATTAGCACACAGATACAGAGGAGTCACTGCTGAAGGTAAAGGGGACTCACAGTGTAAAGTGATGGTGTAATAATGATTAGCACACAGATGCAGAGGAGTCACTGCTGAAGGTAAAGGGGACTCACAGTATAAAGTGATGGTGTAATAATGATTAGCACACAGATACAGAGGAGTCACTGCTGAAGGTAAAGGGGACTCACAGTATAAAGTGATGGTGTAATAATGATTAGCACACAGATGCAGAGGAGTCACTGCTGAAGGTAAAGGGGACTCAGTGTAAAGTGATGGTGTAATAATGATAAGCACACAGATGCAGAGGAGTCACTGCTGAAGGTAAAGGGGACTCACAGTATAAAGTGATGGTGTAATAATGATTAGCACACAGATACAGAGGAGTCACTGCTGAAGGTAAAGGGGACTCACTGTAAAGTGATGGTGTAATAATGATAAGCACACAGATGGAGGAGTCACTCTGAAGGTAAGGGGACTCAAGTGTAAAGTGATGGTGTAATAATGATTAGCACACAGATACAGAGGAGTCACTGCTGAAGGTAAAGGGACTCACAGTGTAAAGTGATGGTGTAATAATGATTAGCACACAGATACAGAGGAGTCACTGCTGAAGGTAAAGGGGACTCACAGTGTAAAGTGATGGTGTAATAATGATTAGCACACAGATACAGAGGAGTCACTGCTGAAGGTAAAGGGACTCACAGTGTAAAGTGATGGTGTAATAATGATTAGCACACAGATGCAGAGGAGTCACTGCTGAAGGTAAGGAGTCTCACAGTATAAAGCACACAGATACAGAGGAGTCACTGCTGAAGGTAATAATGCTAAGGTAAAGGGACTCACAGTATAAAGTGATGGTGTAATAATGATTAGCACACAGATACAGAGGAGTCACTGCTGAAGGTAAAGGGACTCACAGTATAAAGTGATGGTGTAATAATGATTAGCACACAGATGCAGAGGAGTCACTGCTGAAGGTAAAGGGGACTCACAGTATAAAGTGATGGTGTAATAATGATTAGCACACAGATACAGAGGAGTCACTGCTGATGGTGTAATAATGGGACACAGATGCAGAGGAGTCAGTGAAGGTAAACTCACAGTGATGGTGTAATAATGATTAGCACACAGATACAGAGGAGTACTGCTGAAGGTAAAGGGGACTCACAGTATAAAGTGATGGTGTAATAATGATTAGCACACAGATACAGAGGAGTCACTGCTGAAGGTAAAGGGGACTCACAGTATAAAGTGATGGTGTAATAATGATTAGCACACAGATACAGAGGAGTCACTGCTGAAGGTAAAGGGGACTCACAGTGTAAAGTGATGGTGTAATAATGATTAGCACACAGATGCAGAGGAGTCACTGCTGAAGGTAAAGGGGACTCACAGTATAAAGTGATGGTGTAATAATGATTAGCACACAGATACAGAGGAGTCACTGCTGAAGGTAAAGGGGACTCACAGTGTAAAGTGATGGTGTAATAATGATTACCACACAGATACAGAGGACTCACTGCTGAAGGTAAAGGGGACTTACAGTATAAAGTGATGGTGTAATAATGATTAGCACACAGATACAGAGGAGTCACTGCTGAAGGTAAAGGGACTCACAGTATAAAGTGATGGTGTAATAATGATTAGCACACAGATACAGAGGAGTCACTGCTGAAGGTAAAGGGGACTCACAGTGTAAAGTGATGGTGTAATAATGATTAGCACACAGATACAGAGGAGTCACTGCTGAAGGTAAAGGGGACTCACAGTATAAAGTGATGGTGTAATAATGATTAGCACACAGATACAGAGGAGTCACTGCTGAAGGTAAAGGGGACTCACAGTGTAAAGTGATGGTGTAATAATGATTAGCACACAGATACAGAGGAGTCACTGCTGAAGGTAAAGGGGACTCACAGTATAAAGTGATGGTGTAATAATGATTAGCACACAGATACAGAGGAGTCACTGCTGAAGGTAAAGGGGACTCACAGTATAAAGTGATGGTGTAATAATGATTAGCACACAGATACAGAGGAGTCACTGCTGAAGGTAAAGGGGACTCACAGTATAAAGTGATGGTGTAATAATGATTAGCACACAGATACAGAGGAGTCACTGCTGAAGGTAAAGGGACTCACAGTGTAAAGTGATGGTGTAATAATGATTAGCACACAGATACAGAGGAGTCACTGCTGAAGGTAAAGGGGACTCACAGTGTAAAGTGATGGTGTAATAATGATTAGCACACAGATACAGAGGAGTCACTGCTGAAGGTAAAGGGGACTCACAGTGTAAAGTGATGGTGTAATAATGATTAGCACACAGATACAGAGGAGTCACTGCTGAAGGTAAAGGGGACTCACAGTATAAAGTGATGGTGTAATAATGATTAGCACACAGATACAGAGGAGTCACTGCTGAAGGTAAAGGGGACTCACAGTATAAAAGTGATGGTGTAATAATGATTAGCACACAGATACAGAGGAGTCACTGCTGAAGGTAAAGGGACTCACAGTGTAAAGTGATGGTGTAATAATGATTAGCACACAGATACAGAGGAGTCACTGCTGAAGGTAAAGGGGACTCACAGTGTAAAGTGATGGTGTAATAATGATTAGCACACAGATACAGAGGAGTCACTGCTGAAGGTAAAGGGGACTCACAGTATAAAGTGATGGTGTAATAATGATTAGCACACAGATACAGAGGAGTCACTGCTGAAGGTAAAGGGGACTCACAGTATAAAGTGATGGTGTAATAATGATTAGCACAGGTACAGAGGAGTCACTGCTGAAGGTAAAGAGGACTCACAGTGTAAAGTGATGGTGTAATAATGATTAGCACACAGATGCAGAGGAGTCACTGCTGAAGGTAAAGGGGACTCACAGTATAAAGTGATGGTGTAATAATGATTAGCACACAGATACAGAAGAAAGTCACTGCTGAATGGTGTAATAAACACAGATACAGAGGAGTCACTCAAGGTAAAGGGACTCAGTATAAAATGATGATGGAGGAGTGTGAAGGTATAATAAAGATTAGCACACAGATACAGAGGGAGGACTGCACTGCTGTGTAAAGGTGTAATAATGATTAGCACTCAGAGGAGTCACAAGTAAAGGGGACTCACAGTATAAAGTGATGGTGTAATAATGATTAGCACACAGATACAGAGGAGTCACTGCTGAAGGTAAAGGGACTCACAGTATAAAGGATGGTGTAATAATGATTAGCACACAGATACAGAGAGTCACTGCTGAAGGTAAAGGGGACTCACAGTATAAAGTGATGGTGTAATAATGATTAGCACACAGATACAGAGGAGTCACTGCTGAAGGTAAAGGGGTGTACTCACAGATACAGAGGAGTCACTAAAGGTAAAGACTCACAGTGTAAAGTAATGAATAATTAGCACACAGATGCAGAGGAGTCACTGCTGAAGGTAAAGGGACTCACAGTATAAAGTGATGGTGTAATAATGATTAGCACACAGATATACAGAGGAGGACTCACAGTGCTAATAATGAACAGAGGCTGAAGGTAAAGGGGACTCACAGTAAAAGGATGGTGTAATAATGATTAGCACTACAGAGGAGTCACTGCTGAAGGTAAAGGGACTCACAGTGTAAAAGTGATGAGTGTAATAATGATTAGCACACAGATACAGAGGAGTCACTGCTGAAGGTAAAGGGGACTTACAGTGTAAAGTGATGGTGTAATAATGATTAGCACACAGATGCAGAGGAGTCACTGCTGAAGGTAAAGGGGACTCACAGTATAAAGTGATGGTGTAATAATGATTAGCACACAGATACAGAGGAGTCACTGCTGAAGGTAAAGGGACTCACAGTGTAGGAGTCACTGCTGAAGGTAAAGGGGACTCACAGTGTAAAGTGATGGTGTAATAATGATTAGCACACAGATGCAGAGGAGTCACTGCTGAAGGTAAAGGGACTCACAGTATATAGTGATGGTGTAATAATGATTAGCACACAGATACAGAGGAGTCACTGCTGAAGGTAAAGGGACTCACAGTATAAAGTGATGGTGTAATAATGATTAGCACACAGATGCAGAGGAGTCACTGCTGAAGGTAAAGGGGACTCACAGTATAAAGTGATGGTGTAATCATGATTAGCACACAGATACAGAGGAGTCACTGCTGAAGGTAAAGGGACTCACAGTATAAAGTGATGGTGTAATAATGATTAGCACACAGATACAGAGGAGTCACTGCTGAAGGTAAAGGGGACTCACAGTGTAAAGTGATGGTGTAATAATGATTAGCACACAGATGCAGAGGAGTCACTGCTGAAGGTAAAGGGGACTCACAGTATATAGTGATGGTGTAATAATGATTAGCACACAGATACAGAGGAGTCACTGCTGAAGGTAAAAGGGACTCACAGTATAAAGTGATGGTGTAATAATGATTAGCACACAGATGCAGAGGAGTCACTGCTGAAGGTAAAGGGGACTCACAGTATAAAGTGATGGTGTAATCATGATTAGCACACAGATACAGAGGAGTCACTGCTGAAGGTAAAAGGGACTCACAGTATAAAGTGATGGTGTAATAATGATTAGCACACAGATGCAGAGGAGTCACTGCTGAAGGTAAAGGGACTCACAGTATAAAGTGATGGTGTAATAATGATTAGCACACAGATACAGAGGAGTCACTGCTGAAGGTAAAGGGGACTCACAGTGTAAAGTGATGGTGTAATTATGATTAGCACACAGATGCAGAGGAGTCACTGCTGAAGGTAAAGGGGACTCACAGTATAAAGTGATGGTGTAATAATGATTAGCACACAGATACAGAGGAGTCACTGCTGAAGGTAAAAGGGACTCACAGTGACGGCGGGGGGCCGATGGGGGGGCTCTCAGCACGCGGCGGCAGTGGGACAGGAACAGGGACAGATGGCGGCTCTGTTGAGACCCCCGCTGGCAGTAGGGTGCTGCTACTGCTGTCCAGGGTCACGCTCTGCACCACACGGGAGGGGGGTTACAAACATGCTTACACACACACACACACACACATACACACACACACACTCATATACAGTACCAGTCAGAAGTTTGGACATACCCACATTTTTCTCACAATACATGTTAAATAAAGAAATATGCATCCTTTATTTTGCAAAAAAAAAAAAAAAAAGATCTAATTCTTCAATCCATCAAATTAACCAGTATTTGTGGTCATATTTGCTGAGTATACTCCTTTTTTTTTTTTTTTTTACAAGGTCAGTCTTATGGCTATAATGAGATTGCAGTGGGGTGGCCTCTAAGTTCCCAATAATGTACTGCAGCCGTGGTATGATTTTCATTGACCTTTTTGCCAAATAAGTCCCAAAATAAATTGAATTTAATTGGGCTGTTGGAAACTGATGGAGCTTGTTTATCCGTTTACTTTGCAAAATCTGGCTTCTTTGAGAATTCCAAAATTTTGCACACAATTCAAACAAGTTTTTTAAACTTCTGACCGTTTACCTCTGGGAAGATTCCATTTGAGATTATATGAAGAGTTTGTTTCCAAAATGCAGCAAGTGGCAAAATTACAAAAACTGGGACAATACCATAAAGTGATAGCCCTGTGCTTCTTACGCATGATTCAATCATTTGTTTTTAGAAATTCATACAGTAAGGTGCATTTTTTTTCATGGTCAAAGTTTCGCTTTTTCCATAAAATGCAGTTGATGCCAACATAGTAAAAGCTTATTTCCAAAAAATGAGTAAAATGGATATATTGCATTTTGGAAACAAACTCTTCATATGGAGAAGTAAAGCTGGATAAATTTCTCTAAAAACAGAGTGCGGTGACATAAGAAAAGTGTGTCCAAACTTTTGACTGGTACTGTACGCACTCACGCATATACACTTACATATACCCTCAAATACACACTTACACACACACGCATATATGCACTTATACACACGCATATACACGCTTATACATGCAGTGTCACACACAGAGACACGCTTACACACACATCGAGTCAAACACAGACGCCCCTGGTTTTACTTCACTCATACAGAGCAAAGAATTATTTTTGCTCAAAAATCCAATTACCCTTCGCCACAACCCCAAAAACAACATGCTTAACACTCATCCTAACCAGTTCCCAAAGTCTAACCCCAGCATCAGCTCTGAAAATGGACCTCATCTTCACCGTGGGCCGAATAAGAACTCTGGATCGAAACCAAGCCTTCGGGCCAGAATTAAGTAGCTCCTCCCTCATAAGAACCCGAAAATGTCCCCATGGCATACTTCTTTTAAGACTTTCGTCCCCATGAGGATCCAAAAACAAGAACAAACACACTTGTGCAGGGGCACACACACAAATACTCCTGCATGTCTTAGCAGAAAGCAGAGCAGAAGCATAGCCACATCATACGTATGACACAGTACAGAGATAAAGAGTAATACAACGCTATCGTCCAAAAAGGTTCATACTGTCTGTATTAACTAATTAGCTTTGACGTTCTTATTTTCAGACAGAAAAGGTTTTATTCTACCTTGACATGTTTTGTGGAATACTCCCGTCTTCTTCAGAAAAAGTCACTGATGTTGCCCGGACGTGTCTTATCAGCTGATGTTAGCGAGGCGTGGCTGCCCCTGTCAGGATTTGACAGGGCGGCCACATCCCGTTCCTCCAAGATGGCACTCCAGGTGTGGGAAAGCATGTATGCCCCTTGTCGGTTCATAGTCCTGTGGGCCTGCTTTCCAGATTTCAATTGCCTCCATGATCCAGCGTTCATGTCGGTTGTTCTGAGTCGGATAATTTTGGCCTTGTCCCAGTCCATAATATGATTTTCCCTCTTGCAATGGTCTGTGATTGCTAAGACAGACACGCTCAGTTAAAGAACAAGCACTACAGGTAAACCTTAAATCAGCAATCACAGACCATTGCAAGAGGGAAAATCATATTATGGACTGGGACAAGGCCAAAATCATCCATACGCGCAGAACAACCGACATGAACGCTGGATCATGGAGGCAATTGAAATCAGGAAGCGGGCCCACAGGACTATGAACCGGGACGAGGGGGCATATATGCTTTCCCACTCCTAGAGTGCCATCTTGGAGGAGCGGCCGGACAGCAGGAGGCGCGGCTGCCCGCTAACATCAGCTGATAAGACACGTCACTCGTAACATCAGTGACACTTCTGCAGAAGACGGGAGTATTCCGTCGAAACATGTCAAGGTAGGATAAAACCTTTTCTGTCTGAAAATAAGAACGTCAAAGCTTAGTAAGACAACGCTACTTTTCCCAGAGCGGATTACTCCCGTTCTTCTCAAACTCAAACTTACCTCGGTTAAGCCGGCAGCACTTGAGCAGAATTAGACATTAAAGGAGCAGTGTCACGATCACTGCGCATCCTCAGAACTTGCATCCCAAGTGAATCTGCTTTACGACAAAGCATTATCTGACTCCATCCCTGCCAATCCGTCTTTGTTTTGCATTGGATTTATATATTTTAATTACTCCGGCATAATGCTTTTCATATTAAGGAGTTCTATATGGACATTTGAGGATTCAAAGCGCTATTTTTGCGCTCTAGCTGAAAGATGTGAAAAATGTTAGTTTGTTTGCGGACCTCAAATAAACATCATAGAAGAATATCTCTTCCTCATGGATATCTGCATAGCTAGCTCCCTAGCATCACTACGATAGCTATGTAGCGGACATTGTCCAGCAATTCGGCTAGTCATCAGATGACATTTCAAATTAAGTAGCTAGCCAAATAAATGCTCAACCAACAAAATTTAAAGGTGAATTGTGGATATCTGTGTAGCTAGTAATGTAGCATAGCCATGATGGCTACGCAGCTAATGTTGGCTCGCTATTCGGCTAGTTGCCTGCTGAATTTCTTAAATGAATTAAAAGGAAACTTCACTTATCACACTGATTTACCAACTTTTAGTAACGTGCTGCTCCACTTTATATATTATTACCCCGCCCCACCCGTTGGGTGAGGGCAAGGGGTATTGTTTTTGGTTCGGTTTGTTTCTGTGTTTGTGTGTGTTTGTGCGTTTGTTTCTGTTTGTTTGTTTGTTTGTTAACACTTTAGCAGCAAAACTAATGGCCAGATTCACCCCAAATTCGGTTTAGGGATTACCACTGACCCAGAATAGATGCCTACTGAATTTCGGAAAAGTAGGCCAAAGTATGTGCGAGGGGCGGGGTTTGTTGTGCCTGGCACCACTTGTTTCCCATGTTTTCAGGCAAATCGAACAACATGGTGTTGAGAAATAGTGTTTTTTGTTTTTTTTTTTTTTAATTTAAAGATTTTTTGGGGGAATTTTTCCCTTTATTCGATAGTTATACAGTGTGGAGAGACCGGAAAGTTGGGGAGAAGAATGGGGGTTGACATGCAGCAAATGACCCGAGCCGGATTCGAACCCAGGTCGCTGCGGGAAGGACACAGCCTTTATGGTACGCACACTTAGACCGATGAGCCAGCGGGGCGCCCAAAAATAGTGTTTTTTGAGGAGAAAAAAAGAGGTTCCAAGGGCCCAGCCATTCCGACCAGTCACATGATCAGAAGTAGCTAATATGACGTAAACTGTGCACTTCACTGCAAATGGCGAGAGAATTACATTGTGTTCTTGATATTATTGTGTTGATTTACCGCAGGCAGTACCCTATTGTGTGGCGAATTACTATCGTGTTTCAGATGCGAACGACCCCAAGAATGATCATTTTCACAAAATCCCATCGAAGGCGTCAAGACGAAGCCAGTGGCTTGCAAAATGTTGCAGGTGTTCTGCCGATTTGTGCTGCCTTGTCTAAAAATGCTACCTTAATGCAGGGCGATTGTTAAGTCTTTGTTTTCACTTTAATATTGCAACACGAATCAGCCTATGGTAGCAACTTTGTTATTTGTTAGCTTATTGTAACATACGCAGATGTTATAAAGAGTTGGATAAGTTTGATTTAAGACATCATGCCGCGTGTCACTTAACCATCATCTAATTTCGGCATTTTCAGGAAAAGCCAGTGTGTACATGCAGTCATTTGCCAATAAGTCGAAAAGCGCACTGAAAAAAAACTGCATTTTCAAGATTTTTTAAAATGCGAGGGAAGAAATAGAGCCCGAGACTGTGGGTTTGTGCGTATGCAGAACCGCAAGGTAGCATATCGTGACAGCAGAAATTGACAGAACACCGGCCAGCAGGGAATGACAAGCAAGCTCGGGTTTACTGCAGACTGGAGTGCGTTTCAAAGCACAGATGTTAACTTACATTGCTGGAATCACTGAACAGACGAACTATGTAGGTTGGTAACGTAGTTAGCAAATGAGCTTCAGGGAAACGCACCCCATGAGAAAGGTTCTCTAAGGGACACTTTAATGATTTTCAGTGTACACCAATAAACATGATTAACTTTCCTCAACCTTGCCTGGACCAAGAATTTTCTGTTGATTTGCCAAAAACTGTCCGCTGATACATTTTAGGTAATCTGGTGCACAGTCTCTGGCTCTCGGGCAGTGGAACGAAGTACAGATTGTACTTCCACATTCTTAGCACACTGCTGGATCCCGAATAGAGACTAGAAAAAACCTAAGCCGGAGGGGTGAAAATGACGTCTCTCGTAGAATAAGTGCAAAAGCGACAGTGTTTAGTGACTAACAAGGCAGTGTTACAATATGAAATCATGCAGTATGCATTTTGATTTATGCGATCCTACCAACTGAGCATTACAATAGTCGCCCTTGCTGGTTGTTTGCAGCACAGTTTGCATCACTTCCCTTGTGACTTGGTAAGAATGGTGGCACTCATCATAAATGCCAATAAAAATCCATTTAAAATGGTAAACGTCCTCGCGTCCTCGGAAATCAACAAAAATTTCAGGATTGGTCGAGATTATGATAATCTAGCGAATAACTGTGCCTTTTCAAATATGATAAATAAGCGGAGTTTCCCTTTAAGAAAACAGTTAGCCGGCAAGCTAACTTCGCTAACAAAGTTACAAGTGACAAGTTTTTTTGGATATCCGTGTACCTTCCTACATAGCGTAGCCACAATAACCGCGTAGGGAATGTTAGCTAGTGATTCAGCTGATTGTCTGATGATGGTATCTAAATGAAGTGATTTACAAAACTTGTGTGTGAAATGAAAGGTTATCACGGAGATCTGCATTTGCCTGCAACTTTTAACTTAATACTTGGTAGCAGCTTCCAAATCATTCAGCACGTTAGCTGCATGCCTCCAGTTCGGTAGACTAGCCAGTAATTTTAACAGGAAAATGCCCATAAGCGGCCGGTAGCTAAGAGCGTCAAGTTTTCAAAATTCGGAAGATGCACAGTAATCAGTGATACGGCTCCTTTAAGAACGGCCCGAGTGCGAGCTCCTCTAAAATCAGCGTAACCGCGCCCTCTCACAGAGCCGGGAACTCCGTAACAATGATAATTACCCCGTTATACGCACAACGGGAATTCAGACACAAGATGGAGTAAACTGAGCCCTATCGTCAAACGCCCAGAGTCTCCAGGCCGCCGAGGCCCGTATCTGGGAGGAGCTGATGAATCGCGGATGACAAGAACAGACTGACAGCAGCACAGAGAGGCGAAGCGCCAAACGGGGCTCGGCGGACGCACCTTGTCCTTGGTGGCTCTGATGGTCATGTTGGACAGGCGGGTCTCCAGGGGCCCGTCGTGTTTGGGGGCCCCTGTGGACCCCGGCAGCGGGGGGAAGCTGGAGAGGCCCAGCTCAAAACTCGGGGAGGGGGCCTTCTGTGGGGGCGGGGGGGACTGGGCGGGACCACGCTGAAGAGAAACGCAAAAACAAGTTGTGTGTACTGCACCTACATACAACTACACACACACAAACTACAGCCTCAGGGAACATTGTATAACACACAAACAAAACACCCACAAACACACTCAAACCGACAGCTGATGCCCTAAACAACAGTTAACCAGCAAAGAAACGTGTGAAACCGTAACAAAAGTAAAATTCAATTAAAACAATCTGTATATTTGAGGGCCAGACCATTGAGAACCATAGGTGCTTACCGTAAACTTGTGGTCCTCCCGCTTTTTCCTATAACCATAAATATTTTTCCTTTAAAAAAGAAGGAGAAAATTATTAATGGGTCAATGACAAAAAAGCCTTTAAAAAAAAAATTTTTTTAAAATAAATCTTTAAAAAAGTACAGAATACATTTATTTGAAGTTGGGAGAGTGTGTGTTTAAACAACTCTTAATGGTTGCACAACATTTACACGGTTTAAATACAGTTTTAGACTGTATTTGCAATTTCACCAGCCAAAAAATGTCAGGTGGCGCAACCAAGTTTCTTGGAAAAAAAAAAAAAAAAAAACACTTCCCTCTTTTTTTTCCTAGGTCATTTTTTTAGTAAGTATACCTGAGAGTGTCTACTCTGCCTTAAACACTACTATTTTGTAATTGAGTTTGGTATTTAAAGTAACTTATGGATTCTTTATTGTAGGGGGCGGGTATTTTGTTTTTCCAAACAATTTAAGAACAATTTAACTACTAAACTTTGTTTATTTGAAAGGCTTTCAATATAAAATTATGTCCCCATATTATATTAATTCATATTTTAAATTACATATTTAATACATTTCACGTTGTGTTAACTTGCTCGGACGGTTGCGCCACCTGACATTTTGAGGGTTTGAAATGGTTAAACATAATATAATATATATATATATATATATATACACACACACACACACACACACACACATACACACACACACTCTAGCACTCTGCCCGTGGGGATCCACGGGTTCTATTTTATGTAATTTCGTGCAGCATTATGATGTCATCACATGCACCTCTATGATGTCATCACATTGCTATGGTGTTGCTATGGTGTTTCCATAAACACCAAGGTGGCTGTCACGCGACCGATGTTTTTATAGTAACTAAAACTAAGTAACCATCAAGGGGAATACGCTGCGCTGACATTCCACGCTCAGTGGAACACGAAGTCGCCTGCAAGACGGAGCAAAATAGCGTCGCTCACATTATGCTGCAGATTACGCGTTACTTTCTCTTGCGGCCTGGCATCTGTTTTTTGGGATTCGGGACTCCTGTGGATGAACTGGCTTGGGTTCAAAAGGGGGAATCCCCAGGAGAGGACATATGGGGGAATCCCCAGGAGAGGACATACTGGGGGAATCCCCAGGAGAGGACATACAGGGGGAATCCCCAGGAGAGGACATACTGGGGGAATCCCCAGGAGAGGACATACAGGGGGAATCCCCAGGAGAGGACAAAGGGGGAATCCCCCCTGTATGTCTATATTATAATAGCGTCGCTCACGTTATGCTGCAGGTACGCGCCCGGCGGAGTCTAGCACTGATTGGCCGGACACAGTCGCCTGCAAGACGGAGACAAACAGTGTCGCTCCCGCTATGCTGCAGATACATGCCCGGTGGAATCTAGCACTGATACGCGCCCACCGGAGTCTAGTACTGATTGGCCGGACACAGTCGCCTGCAAGACGGGCCAAATAGCGGCGCTCACGCTATGCTGCAGATAAGCGCCCGGTGGAATCTAGTACTGAGTGGCCGGACACACACGCACACACGTACACACAGGCCACTCGGCTATTATAATATAGATTTTTTGATAAACTGGAAATATGTTCAAATTAAACAGGTTTTATAGAATAAAATGCTGCTCATTATGAATCATTTGAAATTATTTTAAACAAAAGTAGTGCACTCGGACAATGTCACGTCAAGTTATCATACACTATTACGAAAAACTGAAATTAAAATTTTATTTTATTTATTTATTTTTATTTATTTATACTGGGAGTCCGATTGAGAGCAAGCTCTCTTTTGCAACGGAGCCCAGTAGCAAAAAACAGAAAACACGAAGTACAATGAATAAAAACAATGACTACATTACACATGTACATTCCTGCTTTGTGGCAGTGTTACGCACGTTAGCTTATGCGTATATTTAATTGTTGTAATCTCTGCATAGGCTGTGTGTCGTTTGGTTCCTTCTGCTGTCTACTTCTCACTATCATTCTCATTAGGTCTCCAGCTGTTACGCGTTTTCTCATCAATCCAACCATTCCGTTACTAATCAGAAGAAGGCGGCCGACTCCCCTATTTAAGACCTGCTGCATCGACAGAAAGAGGGGGGGACTCCTTTGTTGCTGATGTTTTTGTTGTTAGAGTTAGTCTTGTCATTTGTTGATCTATGTAGTGTGGTTGATTTGTCCCTTGTATAGTTTTGGTTTTTTTTCTGTTGTATGTTAATGGTATTTGTAGACTTCGTCAGGGGAGGGAGACAGGGTAGAGGCCTCGGGGTATACATCTTGCCCGTAGGATGTTACTCTGTTAAATACACCAGATTAGAGGGCGTGCGCCATCCGCTGTATTTTTTTTAGTGAGCGAGTGCTCACTGTCAAGGGGCTGGGTTTTTTTTTGTTTTCTTATCTATTTTCTTTGGCAGCCGCCCACTACGTTTCCCTGCTCCTGAACATATGTCTGAGTTTTTTTATTTTATGTGTGGCCATTTTTAAAGTACAAGGTAAATAAAATTCCTTGTAGCAAATCTAACTGCCTATATAATTTACCTTCGCATGTCATGCGAATTGCATCAAGTTATGTTACGGCTCCGCAACAGCCCTTGACTGACTGATCCTTCAGGGTCGTAACATAAATGGGGGCTCGCTCGAGGGTTTTTATGGACTGTCAGTGTCTATGAATGGTGCATTGTGCGTGACGGTGGAGGAATTGTTCTGGAGTGGCGTGGGCGCACTACCCCAGTTTTGAATTTTTGGTAGGTAGTTGTGTGGTCGGTTCCATTTCGTGGTTTGGCCTGGAAGAGGTATTTGGATAGGGAGAGACTGGAATATGGCATCATTTGATTTAGATGACTTTTTGAGGGATCCTTCAGTCACTCGCCTTGAGCAGTGCCGTAAGAAGGATTTATATGCCATTGCGGCGCATTTTGGTGTTGAGCCTTCGAAGGCTTTAGTGAAAACCGCTCTGAGAGAGGCTGTTAAGCAGGTGCTGGTTGATCGTAAGGTATTGGGCCTGAGTGCCTTTGTTTCTGATGAGCCGCTGGTTGACATGGGTGAATTGCAGGATGAAGAGGGGAAAGCCTCTGTTCCGATGCCCATGCCTAGTTCGCCGGTTGTTGAGGCAGGGGTAGGTCTAACGTCTACCATGGTTGAAGCCATGGAGTCTAGACCGCCGCCACGTTCTTTGCCTCGTTTTGACCCGAAATCTCCTGAGAGATTTTCATTTCATTCGCCTCCCTCGGATGCTACTGATGCGCTTAAAAGTGCGCTTAGCCTGCTTGCAGGTAGAGGCTCAAGAAAGGGAGAGGCGGGCGGAGCATGCGCACCGCTTGAGATCCGAAGGCTTGAGATTCAAGCAGACAAAGAGATGCGATATCGAAAGTTAGAGTTGGAAGGGAGGAGCTGGGCTCTTTTTAGGTCGCTCGCCTCTGTCATGCCCTCTTTACCTGCGTATGAGCCTGAGAGGTTTGATGTGAGGAAGAACATTGCGTTGGTTCCTCCGTTTAATGAGGCTGATGTGGATGCCTATTTCAGTGCATTTGAACGCATTGCTGCGCATTAAAGTGGCCTAAGGATACGTGGCCTCTGTTGTTACAATGTAAGCTCACTGGTAAGGCTCAGGAGGCATTGGCTGCGTTGTCTTTTTGCAGATAGTATGATTTATGACAAAGTTAAGTCAGCTGTGTTGCGTGCCTTTTGAACTGGTTCCAGAAGCGTACAGGCAACGATTTCAAACCATAAAAAAGCTGCCACTAGGACTTTTAAGGAGTTTGCTAGGGAGAAGGAGATGCTGTTCGATCGCTGGTGTGCTACCAGTAAGGCCATCGATCTGTCATCTCTCCGGGAGCTTATTTTGATCGAGGAATTTAAGAACTGTTTGCCTGATCGTTTAGTCACATATCTAAATGAACAGAAGGCTTCTTCGTTGTCTGTAGCCGCTGTACTGGCGGATGAGTTTGCTCTGACTCACAAGATTGTGAGTAGGACTTCGGAGTCGCTGGCACCTGCTGTTAAACCGCAGGCCAGTCTTCCGCGTGAGGTAGGTTCCTCCTCTAGAGAGGAGAGAGTGTGTTTTTATTGCCGTAAGCCTGGCCATATTATCGCAGACTGTTTGGCGTTAAAGCGCAAACAAGCTAAAGCTCCGTCTGATAAACCTAAAGGCGTGGGTCTTATTAAAACTCTGTCTCATAGCGTGACTATGCCCCAGGTATCCTGTGACGCTGAAGTACCTGATCCGACATATGAGCCGTTCATTTTACAAGGTTCGGTTTCACTGAAAAATAATCCTAATGATAAACGGCAGGTGACAATACTGCGAGATACCGGTGCTGCGCAGTCATTTGTTCTGTCGGATGTGTTACCATTTTCAAGTGATTCCTATTGTGGTTCTAGTGTTCTGGTTCAAGACATAGAGATGGGTTATGTGCCCGTTCCTTTACATCAGATATGTTTGTCATGTGAGTTGGTAAGTGGTGAATTTCGGGTTGGTGTGTGATCTACTCTGCCCATAAAAGGTGTTACCTTTATATTGGGTAATGATCTTGCTGGTGGTAAGGTGTTGCCTGTTTTAGAGCTGCTGGAGCATCCTGAAGTGCAAGAGGTAGCTGAACCTTTTTCACACATTTTCCCTGGCCAGCGGTGACTCGAGCTCAGTCCCGTAAGTTGGGTAGCGTGGTGGATTTGTCTGATTCAGTGTACGCTGCTGATGTGCTCTGCTCTGTCCCTACATCTTCTAAGACTGTATGTGTTGATCCCAACATTGACTTTACCAACATGTCTATTTCTCGTGACGAGCTGATAGCCGCACAGAAAAATGATCCTACCCTCGCCAAGTATTTTGACGCTGCCCGTGGTAATGTTAAAGCCCATAATACGGAGTATGTTATAGAGGACGATGTCCTTATGCGTATGTGGACTGCCCATCCTGACGCGGGTGAGTGGAGTGTGGTTCAGCAGATTGTGGTGCCTACAACTTTTCGACAGCAAGTTTTGTCCCTTGCACATGATAACATCTGGTCTGGTCATTTAGGCATTACGAAAACCTATGATCGCGTGTTGAGGCAGTTCTTTTGGCCAGGGCTGAAACGGGATGTGGCTGCCTATTGTCGTAGTTGCCATACCTGTCAGATTGCTGGCAAACCTAATCAAGCTGTCCCTGTCGCTCCGTTGCACCCAATTCCCCGTTAGCTGAGCCGTTTCAGCACGCTTTTGGTTGATGTTGTTGGTCCATTGACTAAGTCTAAGTCAGGCAACCAATTTTTGTTAACCATCATGTGTTTAGCTCCACGGTACCCAGAGGCTATTCCGTTACGCAAAATCACTGCTCAGTCTGTAGTTAAATGTTAACAAAGTTTTTTCTCAACCTTTGGACTCCCTAAAGTTGTTCAAACAGACCAAGGGTCTAACTTCATGTCCAATGTGTTCAAGCAAGTACTGTCCTCTCTATCTATTGAGCATTGTGTGTCGAGTGCATACCACCCTGAGTCACAGGGAGCGTTAGAACGGTGGCATCAAACGCTCAAGTCTGTACTCAGAAAGTACTGTTTAGAGACGGGAAAAGACTGGGACGAGGGCGTGCCTTTTTTGCTTTGTTCGCACTCCAAAGTAGTTCAGAATCCCTCGGGTTTAGTCCTGCTGAATTGGTGTTTGGACACACTGTTCGTGGTCCACTTAGTGTGCTTAAAGACCAGCTTAGCTCAAGGAAGGTTTCCCCTGCTGAGAATGTATTAAGCTATGTGCGTCGCTTTCGTGAGCGGTTGCATAGTGCTTGTACTATGGCTAGGGAGGCGCTTTCGACTACGCAGGAGCGCATGAAAAGCCGTTATGATCAAAAGGCTGTTCCCCGTGTGTTGTACCCAGGTGATCGGGTTCTGGTGTTACAACCTACCATAGGTTCCTCCTTGTCTGCACGTGTTTCAGGTCCATATGTGGTGGAGAGTAAGCTCAGTGACACGGACTACGTTATTCAAACCCCTGATCGGAGACGCAAGACTCGAGTTTGCCATGTGAACATGTTAAAGCTCTATCATTCTCGAGCTCAGGAGAGTACAGATGAAAAAGGTCCACAGGGGCCACTCGTCAAATCTGCTCTTCCTGTAATAATACCAGTTTGCTCGGGTGATGTTGAGTCACAGGACGAGGATGGGTTGGAGCGGCGTGGTTCCCTCCTGCAAATGCCTCGGTTGTTGAACTCTGAGTTATTGCAGTCTCTTGAGTCACATCTGTCCTATTTAGACAGTGATAAGAGATCTTGTGTGTGTAATCTAATAGGCAAGTTTCCGTGTCTATTTAATGATGTCCCTTCGAGAACGACTGTCATTGAGCATGATATAGATGTTGGCTCTGCCAGGCCAATTAAGCAACACCCCTACAGCGTAAATATGGCTAAACGTGAGATTATGAGAAAGGAGGTAAAGTATTTGATGGATCATGGTCTGGCTTTACCTAGTTCTAGTCCGTGGAGCTCACCTTGCATTTTAGTTCCAAAGCCGGATGGTACCTTTTCGTTTTTGCACGGATTATCGGAAGGTGAACAGCGTGACCATCCCAGACTCCTATCCGTTACCCGCGCATAGACGATTGTGTTGATACCATTGGCTCTGCAAAGTATGTAACAAAATTAGATCTGCTGAAAGGATACTGGCAGGTACCCCTTTCTGCTAGAGCGTGTGAAATCTCTGCATTTGTGACCCCTGACTCCTTCCAACAATATACAGTGATGGCTTTTGGCATGCGTAATCGCCTGCCACATTCCAACGCTTTAGTTAATTGTGTGTTGGCTGACGCCCGCACTGCACTGCTTACCTTGATGACCTGGTGGTTTATTCCAAAGATTGGAACTCTCACATGGCTACCCTGAGGCTGGTGTTCGATCGTTTAGCTCAGGCGTCATTGACGCTCAATCTTGCCAAGTGCGAGTTCGGCAAGGCTACGGTTACCTACTTGGGTAAGCAGGTGGGTGGTGGGGTTGTACGTCCCGTGGAGGCTAAGGTGGCAGCAATAACATCTTTCCCTGTGCCAAGCACCAGGCGTGAACTTCGTCGATTTCTCGAGATGGCTGGTTACTACCGAGCCTTTTGCAAGAATTTTTCAGCTACTGTTGCACCTTTAACAACTATGGTGAGTCCGCTGGTCCCGTATAAATGGACTCCTGAATGCCAACATGCATTTGAGTGTGCCAAAGCTTTGCTTTGTAACGCACCGGTCCTCGCTGCTTCTGACTTCGAGAGACCTTTCAAAGTGGAGGTAGACGCTAGCCACATAGGTGCAGGTGCTGTGCTCTTGCAGGAGGATGCATCGGGTCTAGACCATCCGATATGTTATTTCTCTAGAAAGTTTAATGTATGTCATGGTAGATATTCTACCATCGAGCAAGAGACCCTCGCATTATTGATGGCCCTCGAATTTTTTGAGGTTTACGTGGGATCTAGTGTGGTTCCTGTTGTGATCTATACAGATCACAACCCGTTAGTTTTCCTGCGTCGCATGTATAATAAAAATCGGAGGCTCATGCGGTGGGCTCTCATTCTTCAGGGCTATAATATAGAGATCCGACACAAGAAGGGCAGTGAAAACGTCTGTGCTGATGCCCTTTCGAGAGTGTTGGCCATGGTGTAGGTAAATGTTGTATGAGATTTTTGTTGTTTATAATGTTTGTATTTTCCTCTAGGAACGATGCATCATGTTTGGTCAATTTTTGTATATTTTTCGCAAACCAGGACAGGTTTGCTCTTAAGTGTGGGGGTGTTACGCACGTTAGCTTATGCGTATATTTAATTGTTGTAATCTCTGCGTAGGCTGTGTGTCGTTTGGTTCCTTCTGCTGTCTACTTCTCACTATCATTCTCATTAGGTCTCCAGCTGTTACGCGTTTTCTCATCAATCCAACCATTCCGTTACCCAATCAGAGGGCGGCCGACTCCCCTATTTAAGACCTGCTGCATCGACAGAAAGAGGGGGGGACTCCTTTGTTGCTGATGTTTTTGTTGTTAGAGTTAGTCTTGTCATTTGTTGATCTATGTAGTGTGGTTGATTTGTCCCTTGTATAGTTTTGGTTTTTTTTTTCTGTTGTATGTTAATGGTATTTGTAGACTTCGTCAGGGAGGGAGACAGGGTAGAGGCCTCGGGGTATACATCTTGCCCGTAGGATGTTACTCTGTTAAATACACCAGATTAGAGGGTGTGCGCCATCCGCTGTATTTTTTTAGTGAGCGAGTGCTCACTGTCAAGGGGCTGGGTTTTTTTTTGTTTTCTTATCTATTTTCTTTGGCAGCCGCCCACTACGTTTCCCTGCTCCTGAACGTATGTCTGTGAGTTTTTTTATTTTATGTGTGGCCATTTTTAAAGTACAAGGTAAATAAAATTCCTTGTAGCAAATCTAACTGCCTATATAATTTACCTTCGCATGTCATGCGCAATTGCATCAAGTTATGTTACGGCTCCGCAACAGCCCTTGACTGACTGATCCTTCAGGGGTCGTAACAGGCAGCCAATAAAAGACATTTAAAACAATCAATTGAAATAAGACTTTCCAACTTTAAAAACTGTTGAATCCTATTCCACGTCTGTGGAGCATAATACATAAAAGCAGTTTTACCCAGTTCAGTACGCACCCTTGGGACATCTAAAACCAAAAAGTCAAGAGTGCGCAGACCGTATTCACCCTTCCGCACGTTAAGCAAACTGGTCAGATATCCTGGCAGTTTACCCAACAATGCCTTGTATATAAAGAGGCAACAATGTTGCTCCCTTCTCACGGCCAGCGAAGACCAACCAGCGTTAAAATAAAGTGTACTGTGATGTGTTCGGAAGCCATCTCCAGTTATGAACCTTAATGCAGCGTGGTACACTGTGTCAAGTGACTTCAGCAAGGAGGGTGCAGCGTGCATATAAATTACATCACCATAATCTATTCTAGAGAGAATAGTTGCTTGAACAATCTGTCTTCTGCAACTCCTCGGAAAGCAGGCTTTATTCCTGTACAGCATAGCCAATTTTGGCTTCAAATTCTTGACCAGCTCATCAGTATGCTTCTTAAAATTAAGACTGTCATCCACCCAAATGCCAAGGTATTTGTAGTAAGGAACTCTTTCGATTTGGATTCCATTTATTGTTGTGATGCTACCATTATGGAACCTAGCAGCTGGTTTATGAGAGAATAGCATGAATTTAGTTTTTTCAGAGTTTAAAATTAGTTTAAGGTCTAAAAGATCCTTCTGGAAGATTTGGAAATCTGACTGCAAATTTTTAAGAGCCAAATCAGCAGAAGGGGCAGCTGAGTAGATGACTGTATCATCTGCATAGAGGTGGATTTTACTATTGAGAAAATTAGCACCGAACTCATTAATAAAAAGTGCAAACAGCAAGGGCCCCAAAATTGATCCCTGTGGAACCCCCTTGCTAAGATAAATAAAGTTGGATTGATAGCCATCGGCCACAACAGCTTGACACCTTCCAGATAGATAATCTTTAAACCAATTCAGAGATTTAATATCAAACCCAATTGCACTTAGCCGCTCTATGAGTTTTAAATGGTCAACTGTGTCAAACGCCTTTGATAGGTCAATAAAAAGGGCAGCACAGTCTTGCTTATTGTCCAAGGCAGAAATAATATCATTTAATACCCTGGCTGCAGCTAATACAGTACTATGACCTGGTCTGAAGCCTGACTGAAACACATTTAAGATAGCATGCTCAGATAAAAATGCTCTAACTTGATTATTGACGAGTCTCTCTAAAACCTTGGCCAAGCACGGCAGCTTTGAAATTGGTCGATAGTTATTCAGAACAAATGATTACAATATCAATTCTGAGAGTGCTGAAATACTTTTGTACATTTAAGAAATATCAATTTAATTACCTTGAGCTGTTGAAAACCTATCATGCGGCAACTTGTTTAAAAGAGCTCCCCCGCGGGAGCTCTTTTAAACAAGTTGAACATGATAGGGTTTCAACAGCTTTATATCTTATATCATTAAGCAACTGTAGCAGAGAAATATTTTGTTTATTATTTTCTTTAATTTTATTGGTGAATTTCATCAAATCTTTGCACATTTTATTTGATTTTATGTATATAGAAATTATTACCATTTTAATATTGCGTGCATTAGAGCTGTGCGACGTTGCTAAGCAACCAGTGTTTACGGTTTCCCCAGTGGCAAAGTGGATGCCCTAAGGGGTAAGCCGCTAAACTTTTCCCTCTCGTTCAAACGCCATTATTTATTTATTTCAGAATACAGTTCTTGAATGGAAAACACTTGAAAACAGTAACTTGATCTCTTATGAGTATTTTATGATGACTTGTAACTTTGTCTTAGCGAATATTTAAGAGAAATCTGTAACTTTAGCCATATAGTGTTATCTTCTTTACCGTCATTTCATGTAAACAATGAACCCTTGATATAATGTTATTGCTGCCTTACAATGAATGAAAACAATGTCATACCTTTTCTAGTACTGTATGTATGTTAGTGTGTATGTTAATACGAAGTTTTAAGGTTATTTAATAGTTTTATCGTTATAAGCGGTTCACTTAATATTTACCGTTACTGTGTAGGAATGGGAGAGAGAGAGCCTGCCTGTGCGTGTGCGCGTGCTTAACTGCCCCATTCTGTGTTCAGGTCTGAAACGGTCATAACGATTCTTTTTAAAATAAAGTGGGTTCTGTCAATAACATGTCATGATCACAGATCAATTTACATCTTAACCTATGTCGGTGTATCCACCGTTAGGCCTATAAGACAGTTGTTACTATCTTAAGGCACAGTGTTACTCTGTATGGCTACAATGTATTGTTATGCTACTCTTTATCACACTGTAACAGATTCCTGTAGCCTGTACTGATCTGATGAGCCTGTTTGCACTTATTATACTATAACTTGTATTTATGTCATTCATGATCTATTCATTACTAATACTATGTGTACTATCTGAAATGTATTATTTGTTATGATTATTATTGATGTAACTTATGTAATGAATGTGACTCGAGTTGCAAAGTGGATGGCGTAAGGGGAATGGGAGAGAGAGAGCCTGCCTGTGCGTGTGCGCGTGCTTAACTGCCCCATTCTGTGTTCAGTAAACAGAACTGCAGATACCCCATCCTTCTGTGTCAGTGTGCATCATTCCATCCTGCCCTGTCCGTCCATTCTACATCCGCTACACAACAATAGCTGCATTTAGCGCTATAAGGGTTTAAATATGCAAAAATACATTGTATTAAGTATCACACAGTGCATTCCACAGGAATATGGACAGACACAGCATATAAACGGGCAACAGAGTTTGCATGGCTCACACTATAGGGTCATTCCATATGAAATCACCCAAAATGGGGGGTGCTCCCAGCTTGATGGTTTCAGAATTGCTTCATTTGGTCATATTTTGTGGCATGTGATGAGCAAATCAAATCGCAGGTGGTTTCAAGTTGATATCTCGTTCCGTTCTCATTTTAAGGGCCCCCAAAAAAGGGGGCGTGGCCCACGTTAACCCTCTGGTCACAGTTTGTGACCATTTTCAAAGGCTTATAACCGATGAACTAATAAGGATACAAATTCCATTCTTTCAGGATATGTTTATTCTGTCTAATAGTCTGCCACAAAGCTTTAACAATAGTGTTTAACCCTTTGTGTGCTTTGTAATTAACCCCTAAACATTGAAATTTTGTTTACGCATGTGCCAAACATGTCAATTTCAAATGAAATATTATACAAGTATCCTTAGAATGCTCCCTTTGCCATTTACATTGTTGATAGTATACCTGATGGAGTTTCAAATTAAGGTAAAAACATCTTTCTGTCTTCATCCAATTTGGAGAAACATAAACCCCTTTTCAGCTGATTACCGAAACGGTGCACTTTTTGACCCTCATTTTGACCATGTGGGCCTGTTTTGATTTTCAAAAAGTTGGCCTCAAATGAAAGCTTATTCAAAGAACTTCAAAATGCAACACAATCAAACTTGGAACAAATACTCCTACTTGGAAAAATAAGACCCCTTTTAAGGGCTATTTGCACATCGGAACAACTACTCTCAGTGTACAGGTAAATGTACAATAATGTACAGGAAATACTGAACTCCACTCATTTATTTCTACTTTCAGTTGCATGCTCTTTGATCATTTGCAGCCTGTGTCATTTTCTTGTATTTGTTTTCCCAGTAATTTCAAGATAATTTGATAGACTAGGCAGAATTGTTACTAATGTGGATGAAACCCTTCAAACCGTACCTACCCCTTCATGCCCTTTATTTGCGAAAAGGACGATCCTGTGGAGCTTAAATATTGTACCCCTGGTGGATTTGTTGCCTGCTTATATGATGGGCAGTGGTGGTTGGCCAATATCTTAGAGCAATCCCTTGAAAACGAGGATGTTAAAGTATCTTTTATGCATCCAAATGCCCCTGCACCACGATTCTCTTGGCCACGAAGGCAGGATCTTTGTTGGGTACCACTGAAGCATATCATGTTGGTTGATGCTCCTAGCACGAGTGGCAAGGGCAGGAATTATATAATCGCCAAGAAAGAGTTGGACCGAATCTCAGTGTGGTTTGAAAAATTGGATTTAGCAAAATAATATGCATTAAACATTTGTATCATGTTTGCCATATCTGCCTTTCTTCTCTACATTTCCCTGTCCATTTATGTACATTTACCTGTACACTGAGAGTAGTTGTGCCGATGTGCAAATAGCACTAAAATGGGGTCTTATTTTTCCAAGTAGGAGTATTTGTTCCAAGTTCGATTTTGCTGCATTTTGTAGTACTTTGTATTAGCTTTCATTTTTGAAAATCAAAACAGGCCCACATGGTCAAAATGAGGGTCAAAAAGTGCACCGTTTCGGTAATTAGCTGAAAAGGGGTTAATGTTTCTCCAAATTGGATGAAGATAGAAAGATGTTTTTACTTTCATTTGAAACTCCATCAGGTATACTATCAACAATGTAAATGGCAAAGGGGACATTTTAAGGACACTTGCATAATATTTCATTTGAAATCGACATGTTCAGCACATGCCTATACCAAATTTCAATGTTTAGGGGTTAATTGCAAAGCACTCAAAGGGTTAAACACTATTGTTAAAGCTTTGTGGCAGACTATTAGACAGAATAAACATATCCTGAAAGAATGAAATTTGTATCCTTATTAGTTCATCGGTTATAACCCTTTGAAAATGGTCACAAACTGTGACCAGGGGGTTAACGTGGGCCACGCCCCCTTTTTCAGGGGCCCATAAAATGAGAACGGAACGAGATATAAACTTGAAACCACCTGCGATTTGATTTGCTCATCACATGCAACAAAATATGACCAAATGAAGCAATTCTGAAACCATCAAGATGGGAGCACCCCCCATTTTGGGTGATTTCATATGGAATGACCCTATATTGACGTAAATAATAAATTAAAGTGGACAGTCTCTACGGTTACCCATTATGAACCGTTTTGAAATAACAAATGCTGGACTACAGAGGCGATAAGGGAGGAATCGTATCCATGTGTAAATGCATCCATGCAGCACCGTGTACAGCGGTGACATGAGTCGCTCAGTTCTGGTACCTTCCGCGGCCCATGCCGAGCGAGTACTCTGTGGCGATGTGCTCGGGGCGCCCCATGTTGGCGTCACGGCGGGGAAACGGCGCACTGGTTTGGAGGCGGCCGCGGCCCGGGCCAGGGGGGCGGGACTGCGGACTGCGTGCTCCGTTCAGCAGCCGGTCGCCGTGAAAGTTAAAGATGGCCGCCGGGCTGTCCAGAAGGGCGGAGCCTCGGTCCACTGAGGGCACGGTCGGGCGCAGGTGCGGTTTGCTGTGATTCCTTCAGACCACACGACGAGAAAAATCCATTCACTCGTCCATTATCAGACCCATTATCACACGCCCAATATCACACAACCATCATCACCCGCTCATTATCACACTCAATATCACACACCCATCATCACATCCATAATCACACACTCAAAATCACACCCAATATCACACAACCATCATCACATCCATTATCACACACCTAATATCGCACAACCATCATCACCCACTCATTATCACACCCAATATCACACACCCATCATCACATCCATAATCACACACTCAAAATCACACCCAATATCACACAACCATCATCACATCCATTATCACACACCTAATATCGCACAAGCATCATGAGATCCATTATCACACACCCAATATCACACCCATTATCACCGACTCATTATCACACACCCATTAATGAACACCCATTATCACACACTATTATCACACACCGATCATCACACACCCAACCATTAAAACACACCCATTATCACCCACCCATCATCACACACCCATTACCACACCCAATATTGAATCCAATTATCTCTGATCAGGTGAGCTGGAGCACATCCCAGCATGCACTGGCTAAAATTCACCCAAGACAGTCAACCAACCAATCACAGGACACAAGAAAAAAATCATTAGAGGTCCGAGAAATTTCCTGAGGAAGAGTGCAGGCCTGTCCTTAAATGTAGAAACCTGGTACTGTTCACAGCTGATGACCAAATTTCTGTGTGCAAAGACAGCCACGCCCACATGAAAACTGAGCGTTTCCATAACAGGAGGTTAAGAGCTCGTACAGCACTTCCACCGTCAGAGTCAGTTTGATGCGACTTGATGCACAAAGCCTGCAAATGTCCCAAAACAGGGTGCTAGCCTGAGTAAAATAATCTAGATAGACCGTACAGCAGATCCTGTCAACCAAAGAGCCAATCAAAACTCGTCCTGAGAGGAAATAATAACTGAGAGGAACTGCTTCACAGACGGGCCTTGGCTTTAGCAGAGATTTAAAATGAAAGCTGGAGGAGGATATTTTCGCACCTGTTCCTGGGAGAGTACTGCCGGACAGTCAGGGGAGACGTCACCGGCTTGAAGCTGTGAGACGTAGTGAATCCGTTAATGAATCCAGTGTTGTGAAACGGCGTGACCTGCAGAGAGAGAAAAAAACTCAACATCCCTTTCATGGAGTGTAGAGGCCTGTCCTAACCACTGTCCAGCCCTAACAAAACACACCTCATTTAACAGCTAGAGCAGGGCTGCCCAACCCTGTTCCTGGAGATCTACCATCCTGTAGGGCTTCACTCCCACCCTAACAAAGCACTTTATTCCTCTTCCCACCAGGAATGCTGACAGTAGGTTTCACAGGATTCCCATTAAAGTGATTTCATTTATTGCAACTTTTAAAATATAAAAATTAGGCCTGGTGGTGGCACTAGTGCAAGCCATAGGCTGACCAACATGAAGAACATCCTTCTCTATGCACCACAAACAATCACAAGAAATGTGGCATAATTCCCATCAAAACTTTTTGAGTTTTAACATTTGGAAATGTAAAGTTCGACCTGGTTGCGGCACAATGGGAAAGGCTGTCGGGTCATACAAAATGAAAGGTTCCGTTTCGGAGCTGTAATAGTTGGGCGTCACAGGAAAAGCACAACACTGTGCAACATTGTGCATTCTGGGTAAATCTGGCCCAAAACCAGAGCGCATGCCCACAAAGAATTTGCATGATGGACTCCGCACGGTGACCTGATGACAGGCTGATGCACAGACACTGCAGCCAGCATGCCTGAGGGCATTATAATCAGGAAATATATCGCTCTCCCTGACTCCGAGGCCAGCAGAGGCCCAGACCCGGAGATTTACATGTAACCTCTAAACACAGAAGCACAGAACCCAGAGAAACCTCAGGCAAATAGGGGAAACGGCACTGATAACATCAGCACTGCATTCAGCCTGGTCAAAAACCCTGAGAGATTCTGTCTGTTACAGAACCCAGAGGCTCCTCCATGCTCAACGACAGAACCAATCATGGCACAATCAACAGTCACTGACCGTTTCCCTCAGTAGTCAAGTGAAAAACCACAAATCAATCCTGTCACAGTGAGTGCTGATGTATTATATTCATATTTCAACACAGAATCTTAATTCTGATGTCTCGGATGAATAAGGCACATAATACCAATGAGGTGAGATGTTTAACTCATTTCGAGATAGGCCATTAAGCTGAGAATAACGAGTGACAGAGACAAGTAACCTTAAAAAACTCCTGGTCTCGAGCTCAGAGAGGGAAGAAGTTCAGCTCAGTTTTGTGACAAATTTAAGGCCGTTTTATTACTCCGGATAAGCAAAGCTTAGGAAGGACTGTTAGGACGAGACTTGAACGTCACTCGCTAATCAATCAATCAATCAATCAATCCATAAATCAATTAGTTCGCCGTTAGCACGACTGTGGGCAGTAAGATAAATATGATCTTGGCATGGATGATCGGTCCCTAATTCACAAACAGCTTATCCAGGAGTTAACGATAGTCTTACTTTGATGGCTGCATGGCATGTCTCGGCAGACATCTTAAGAATAGTGTCTTACGATACTGATCCTTTCATGCTTAAACTGAGTGTCCAACAATGTCTGTAGCACAAACGGTCATTTCCATGATGATTAGAGTTAAACCTTTATAACCAAGTGATCTTTTGCAAATGCCACCGTATCAACTTTCTATGCCCCTGACAACCCCCAAACTCATGGCCCATCCAATCAACGACATTAGCCAATCCAGAACAGTGCCTGCGATGAAGGAAATACTCAACAGGTACAAGACACTGTTGGACAACACTTGTTTCAGTTTCTCTGACATCATTTTGGTCATTAGACACGTCTAACGAGTATAAAACGGCCTTGAAGCCCCAGTGAAGATGGATCAAACAGACGCGCGTCAGACAGGCGGGGCGTGACTCACGAGTGTGGGGTCGATGAATCCGTGCGTGCTGCCCCAGCTCTGCGGCGCGATGAGGCTGTACAGGGGGAACTGCTGCTGAGGGCTGTACACCGGCGGGATGTAGAAGGATGTGTAGCGCTGCGGAGAGTACGGGTTCACCTCCGCCGGCCGGTAACCGTTCTTTGGCAGGAAGGTGTTGACGGCGATGGCCTTGGCCTTGATTCGAGCCTGCAGAGGGGGATGAGAGGGCATGACCCCATGAGGGTAAAGGGTCTCCGTGACAGCGTTATTTAAATATAACTCGAGTGCATCAAGCTGAGCTACAGTAAACAGGACATGCATCAATCACCGCAGCCCATGTTTATAAAGTATTCCATTACTATGTGGACAGTCACACACACTTCTCCACCTCAGCCCAGTAACTCCAGGACACCCAATTTGAAAACAATGAGACTGAAGTGCGGGTACTGTAGACAGTAGGATGGTTTGCCCAGTTCAGGGATTTCTCTCGCTTCGACAGGAGTAAAACAGAGTTAATGATGAGGTCATAGGTCTGGAATCGAACCTTCAGTCCACTCGGGAGACTCATGCAGAGAGATTCAGTCCACCACTGCCTAACACGGTCTCGCCCTACTGGAGTCTTTATAACTCAATACACACAGATCCCCCCGCCTTTTCAAAGCCAGGTCAGGTGATCATCAGAAACACACATGGAGTGACAGAGTGCATGAGAGCAAATGTAAGTTAATTCAGGAAATGCCGTTTGGCTGTTTTACCTTAATAGGCTTCCCCTGGAACACTTTGACCTCTTCCCTCAGGTACCGATACGCCTGCAGACAGAGAGCGGAGTTCAGACTCGCTGGAGTTCCACATTAAACTTGTGAACACATTCTTACAAACTTTTGCTCGTCACTGTAATAAGCTTTCGACGTTTTGCATGAAAACAGACCAAAATGACTAAAGGGATACTCCACCCAAAAACTATAATTTGTGTATCAATTACTCACCATTAGAGGTCTCAAACGGACAAAGTTGTTCTTCACCTGGCGCAACTTTACGGCCACTGGAGAGTTTTGAAAAATTATCCAAATTTCTTTTTTGCTGGAAGCAAATGGGGTCACCCAGTAGCAACAGAAAAACTCCACAAAAGGTCCGTTGACAAACTTTCGAACACATTGTACAACGCATAATCCTGAAATTTCCAAAGTAGCAAAAGGCACATCTAGACTACACATAGAATACACATACCGAGTTTGGTGCTGATATCTTGCATAGTTTCCGAGTTCTGCTCCGGAAACAAAATGATTACGGACGGACGGACAGACAGACGGACAAGGCAATGCCAATATCCCCCCGCATTTTTATGCCGGGGGGATAAAAAGGAATTTGGATAATTTTTCTAAACTCTCCAGTGGCCATTAAGTTGCGCCAGGTGAAAAACAACTTAGTCCGTTCGAGACCTCTAATGACGAGTAATTCATATACAAATTATAGTTTTTGGGTGGAGTATCCCTTTAAGGGGAGGAGAAACCTTTTGGAGAAAAATTGTCATTTTTGGATAGAAATCATTCATACTTGGTGTATTGACAGTATATGACCTGAAATACACAAAATATGAATTTGACCTAATTTGCATAATTAGGTCATGTGATTCAAGATGGCCGCCACCCCGATTTCACCATTATTTCTTTGCCTTATATCTCAGGACTGAAGCAAGATATTTGAATCAGGTTTTTTTTTAATTAGATTTAGTTATATTTAGACCTTCTTCTGAAGTAGAATAAAGCATTTATACGTAATACTAGAGATTTAGTGGGGTAAAAGAGGATTTTGCCATTTTTCGCCACCTCGATATGAAATATAAATCACCATAACTCACAGACCCAAAGTGCTAAACCAAAACTTTTAGTTCAGTAGACTTCCTGATATGTACACAGATTTCTGTCAAAATTTCATGAGAAAAGCTCCACAAATAAGTGAGATATAGTGCCTTAAATGATAGCAATCGGGGCAAAAATCAGGTTTTGAGAAAATCCAGGTTAAAGTCAAAGTACACCTACATATCATTGTAACAGTCAACTCAGAACATTAAAATGCCCCTGAAGCATAAACTTCTCCCTCCTTGCTCCCTCTGATTGTCCTGTTCTTGAGCAGATTGAAGTGATTTGCTCTTTCTTTTGCCTTTTTCAGAGTCTAGAGTCTCTGAGTCCCTAACGCGCGACGCATCCACCTGCTCTTAATTATGAATGATTAAACTTTTAATTAAGACCAAAATTAAAATTTTGATAAAAATAGTGAAAAACCACTTTTTTGGATTTCTCCTCCCCTTAATCAATGACCAAAGTAGCTGGCAACTAACTTCTTTTCAATTGACTAACTGTTGCAGTGCAAAACATTTTTTTCAAAAGTTTAAAAGAGTAACACTCAAATGAACAGACCACACAGACGAAAGCAGAAATAAATGCTGTCAGTGTGCAGCTCTTTATTAAAACCTGAAAAAGTTTAGACCAGCATTTCACGTCACATCCTCATACATTCAAACGCAGCACTACACAGCAAACACTACACACACACACACACACCAATGCACACATGCAGACAAACACACGTGCGCACAGAGCACAGTTTTACCTGCTGAGCGTCAGACTCGGAGCGGAAGGTGATGAACCAGTTGTCGTTGTAGGCAAACTCACAGCTGATGAATTTGGGCTGATTCTCTCCCTGAAAGAGCCCTTCCACCTCCTGTCAACAACATCCCAGAGAAGGTGCCGCATTAAACAACGAATGTTGTACTAACCCTTATGACGCTTTTCCACTACACGGTAGCGACTCCACTCTACTTGCATTTTTTGCTTTTCCATTAGGAAAAAGTACCTGGTATTTGGTACCTGGTACCACTTTTCTGGTACCTGCTCTCCTGGGGTTCCAAAAACAGCCGACCGGGTACTAGTAGGTACTAAAATGTGACGTGACAACATTGCAGCCCACTGATTGGTCAGAGAGAATCATCACTGCGAAAGATGACTCCGTAGTCAACCTCGGGACATCTCATTTGAGTTAGATTGACGAGTTTCAAGATAAGCGTAGTTAATATGATCATCGACTTATATTGTTTTAGGCTACTTGTTCGATATACTGTGCGTTACCTTACCTTTCAAACACGGTTTTGCTTGTTCACCAAAGCTGCTACATTGATGAAATGCTTTTCTCTTTGCATGTGACCCCGTTCGTGGCGAAATTAAGTGACGGTATTGTGTCCAGTTATGTTCCCCAAACTAATTCCCCCTGAGAAAGTTATGTGATGCTACCCCAAAAATTGTGCAGAAAACTAACTTTACAGGTGTTGACGAATCATTTTTTTCTTAAAGTTATCACAGATGAGATGACGCGTCATAAAGCGATGAATTCTGATTCTCTGCCATCTCCTGCAATTTGCGGATTTGCAGCAAGGAACTCTGCTCTGCAATGATCGCTTAAATATCTCATGCTTTAACAATCCATTTGTTTGCCGTCAAATTCTATGTGAAATATACATTCGCTCTCCATGCCTTTTACGGGTATTATTGCTCAGCGTTGTTAGGTGTTACACAATTTTATGTGCAACTGAATCGGACGGGACAATGTCAAACAGAAAATACAATTCAACACTCGCCGGACTTTTGTGCCATAACGTGGTGACGGTCGTGCGCGTCCCCTGATTTGAACACATAAATCTTCATCAAAATAGAAGGAATAAATGTGAACTGCATATAACTGCAGCTACATTGTGTGTCGTGTTGAGGATGACTTTGTGGAAGTATCGTGCCGCTATGATCACCAGCTACACTGAGGCAGTACTATTCTCTAATGGAAAACGATCCCCCAGAAAAGTACCCGGTACCAAGGCGGGTGGAGTAGAGTAGAGTAGAGCCGGTACCACGTAGTGGAAAAGCGCCAATAGAGCGCTATATGCAGCTTTTGCTGCTCAATGATGCAAGATATCAAATTCAAAGCTGTTAAAAACCTATCATGTGGCGACTTGTTTAAAAGAGCTCCCACAGGGAGAATGCAAACATAACGCCCTTGGCCCGAAAACAGGCAGAAAATAAATCACAATGCCACAGTGTGTGCACTGAAAAGGGCAAAGCCCTGTCAATAATTTAGAGACGGAAAGCAAAGAGCCCACACTGATGAGCCATTTTCTACAGTCAAAATGGCAAAAGTTTCCATTAGTGGGATATTCGGCTGAGGAAAGAACCTGTTCTGCAAACAAACAGCCAATCATAGCACTTCCACAGAAACACAGCCAATCAGAGCGCACTTACCTCCAGGGGTGTGGTCTCAGAGACCTCTCGGAGGATGACGATGCAGCGGTTCTGATTGGGTCGCACCTTCTCGCCCTTCTCATCCACCTGCACCAATGGCAGGGCTGCGGGGGAGGGGCAAAGAAAAAACAAAATTAAATCCCATCTGAAACTTCACATAAAAGCAAAATGAATGATTTAAAGGGGACAAATAAAACAAATGTAAAATATTTCCAAGCATTTAACGCAGACACGATAAAGAGGGTCAAGATTCAGTCAACCGACTGACTGACTGATGGACGTTGTTGAGATTGAGTGTAGTTTCCATTTTCACTCGTTAGGGCAAGACCAACTCTTCCAACGAACCGAGACCTCCTTCAGAGAATTTCTACCCAGAATGACAATGAAGTGTTCTCAGAGCGGAGGAACCTTTCCATAGCTCTAGAAACTTATTTCAAAGATCGCCCCTTTTTATTGTGTCCACAGCGCAGGAACTGAGAATGACAGCGAATGTCGTCGTATCAATGCAGCAATAACTGCCTTCACCAGTAACTCAATCGTAATCTTAATTAAAGGTGTAAGGAGTAGTCATCTCAGCAGTATTTTGCTGTGTTTTATGGGTATATGAGGATTCACGTGCAGCAGAGAATAACAGATGCTGGGGTATAATAAGCGACTATATGACTTAAGCGGTTTCAGTTTCTCGCTTTCCAAAATGATGCTGCACTGTTACTGACTAGTGCTTTCACACGTTTGTTTACTTGCAATGATTTGAAAAGCAGAAGTGAAACCAATATAAAGACAGGCTACGTAACACAAAAGTAATATTGTTGCACCAAAGAAAATAAAATTCATGACTCTTTGCGGCCAAATCTACAGATTTTTTTTTTTTTTTTTTTTTTTTTTTTTTACAGAATTTTTTTTTTTTTTTTTTTTTAAATAATCCATTCCAAGACCTTTCTGGAAGGTGCAGATTGAAAGTACAGCTTGTTCTTGAAAAGTAAATCTTGAGCATTAATATATCACCATAATTTCTGCCGGGATCAAAATGTAGTGGCGATTTTCTCAGCCATTTGAGTTCCTCTCTCTCACAAAGCTGTAAACCAGTTTAAAAAAAAAAAAAAAAAAAAAAAAAACTGGATAACTCAGTCGCCACAGGTACAGAGTCATGTACCTCCCTAGTCCCCAAATTTCAGACAAAATGGGCGCCAGCAGCCATAATGGATGTCCCAAATTGCTGAAAATCGGACTTGAGCATTGTCAAATTAATATCTTCGCCTGTGCAAAATTAGAAAAAATTCCTGTAATAATTGTCGCTTTCAGAGCCCAGAACAGAAAATCTCTGCAGGCGCGGCGGCCCCGGAACTAAACCATAGTATCTCCCGACTATCGTCGTCGGGGAGATACAATGATGTTGATGCTACACCCATCTCTACTGCCTAAGGTTCAGTTGGAGGCCAGGTAGTCATCAGACGTGGCTGAATTTGAAGTGATGCAAATGTCCTCGTTCTCCCGCATCAGGACAGATATCGCGCAGTGATGGGGACCAATGAATATTTGGGGATTTGGCTCACGGCACATTTGGGAGATAAAATGGCATGCAATACCAGAAATTGGTTGTGAAAGAGAAAGCTTTTCTTCTGAACCCATGACAATATTCAAACTCACCAGCTTGCCAGCTAGCATCTGCCATCAAACAGCTAACATTACCATGATGTTACATGTTACAGTCAGATTGTGAAGACAATCATTTCATGAAATGACTAAAAATTTCAGTCATTTTATGAAATGGCTAGCGGAAAACTTCAGTCATTTCACAAAATGACTGGTTTCACAACCTGACTGTGAGAGATACATCTTAAAACAGCAGGCACAAACAACCGCGGATCATATTACGCCTTAGTGGCATCTACACTTCCGGAAATACAAAAGAAGAAGAAAAACAACCGCGGATCATTTGAGGTGCAGTTTTGTCAGTATGTCTCCCAAAGCTGCTCGTCCGTGTTTTTTTGGATGCGAGAAAAAAAAGCACAACTATTTTCTCTTCCAAAAACGGATGCCACCAGAAATCAGTGGGTAGCTTTTTTGTCTGCTGGCAGAAAACAGCCACGGTCAAGGCGAACGTTAGCCGTTTGTGCTCGGCATTTCACCAAAGTCCTGAAATACCTGCCATCTTGGTTTCCTGGTTTTTTGGGTCTGCACCCTCCCCCGGAATTGAAGCGGCCCGGCAGCCAATCAGAGCAGCGCCTCATTAGCATAGCCTCCCCGCCCTTTTAAAAACAGCTCATGTTTCAGGCCGACACAGACGGGGTGAGAGAAGAGGTCTCACTAGGCCTGGATTTGTGTGGTTTTTTTTTGTTTCTGAATTCTTAACATTATTATAAAGACCCATTTGACATATTTTAAGAGCCATATTCTGAGAGAATGGCACTTTTGAGACACTTAATGGAGTTGACATCTCAGAAATGCATGAAATTTGGCAGAATGGTGCCTATATACTTGTTACAAAAAGTCTCAGAGTTTAAGCTCACAATTTTTATTGATATGGCTACAGCGCCACCTAGAAGTGGACAAGTCAGGTACCAAATTGAGCATTTTTGAGGAAAAATACCCATTTTTGAAGGAATATTGTGGATAACTGCTTCAATGTGCCAAAGTTGTTATGATGTATTTGATACTGGGATACCCAAATTTTTAAAATGTGAAAGTGCCACCTGGTGTTCATGTTGGTTATACGCGCAATGACAAGAAATCTGCACAACGGGAAAAAATATTTTTACAAATTCAGGCTTATTTTAATTTTTAAACCAGACCAGTGCCAAATTCATCTTACCTGTTTCCTTTTCAGACATTAAAAGGTGTGAAAAATTTTGAGGCATTTAATCTGGCACTTTTTTGTTTTGAGATATTTGCTCCCAAAGTTGGGTGCGGGCTAATTTTTTCCTGTTGGTACAGTGGATTAACATTAATAACCAATGGGGATGAGTAGACCATTAATTTGAACATTCCTTGGGGCTAAACAAAGGACACCAGAAAGATCTTTGGCACTATGCTCCATCTTGGAGCAGCGACTACAGACATTTTGACAAAATTTCCAATTCGCCTATTTGCAGTGATGGTCAGGGGCCCATAAAAATGTTAACCAAGAAGACAGTGCCTTGAAATTGGCTGAGTCTCCAGCCCTTTCAGGATATTTTAACATGCCAAAGGAAGTTTTATGGCACTCTTTGCCAATGTCTGGATAAAAGGGGACGAATGTTCAAAAATATAGAAGTATGGGGGAGCTGTTACCAATATGCCAGATATTGACAAAACCAGACATGTACCATGGAGAAGTTTCTGGAAATGGAGTATGTGTTTTATGTACATTGTGAAAACACTGATTTTGTTTTGCCACTATGTTGGGTTCACTAGTAATGCCAATAGGTGGCACCCCACCGTACCACCTTGTTCAGATCTCGCTAAACCAGACATGTGCCACAGAGAAATCTCTTGAAATTAAATATGTGTAATGTATACATAGCGAAAACACTGCTTTAGCTTTGGCAGTTGGCTGGTTTCACTAGTTACAGTGATAAGTGGTGCCCATAGAGGTACTAGTGCAAGATAAATTTTAAGGATTCAGACAGGATTCCTGTTAGCCTGGGCCTATTTAGGAGAGAACAACTCGCCCAAAGAACAGAATCTCCCTCTTGGTCTTGCTGGCATGATCCAAAGGAATGGTGCAACCAGTCATCTGGTACCAGCTTGACTGCAGTAGCTGCCAGAGGAGTGTTGAATTCAACACTAGACTGCCTGTGGGGCTACACTCCAGATTTTCTATCAGCATTTTCTCCCTTTGCCTTTCCCAGGACCAATGGTAACCCGAAAGGCAGCCTGTGTACATTATGATATAAACGGCCGCTTCGTTGTTCATTTGAGGTCAGTAATCTGTCATTGTTGCAGGCTCTCACATTGCATGATTTTGGCCCAAGCTTTCTGAAACCAACAGAAAGCTACCTGTCAGAAGCTATGATTTACTTACCTGTCCATCAGTGAGTGGGTCAGTGCCTTTGAAGAATAAGAGACGCCAAATTCGGCTCAGGCCAACAACGTCCTTATAGACTACAATTTGCACAATTTGATGTGACGGCAAGCGGCCGCAGAAACATGAATGTACACCCAGCTGTGTCTACTGCCAGGGCAGCTGGGCCGGGCTCTGCTGCTTTTCTGACTACAACTCAGCGAATCCAGGCAGTAAAATAAAAAATTAAAAGAAGAATACTTACATCGCAGAACATCGACAATCAAATCCACATCGGTGCTGAGCTTCTTGACGTGGTCGAGGTTTGCGACCGTGATAATTGGCACATACTGGTCACTGTCCATCTGAGAGATGAGATACATGTCGCTGGCCAAATTCTCCCTGAAGAGAGGAAACACGAGAACAGCAGAATTAAAAATGTCACTCCTGCCAAAATGTCCCTGCAAATAGACGAGAATGACCTGACAGCAAGCCAACATCTGCCCGTGATCATTTCATGCTGTTCATTTCCTGCCGAGTCACCAATCTTGGCCATGGTCACCCATGGAGTCTCCTGATACTTGCGTAGACCGTATAACATGCAACCATCCATCCATTATCTAACTGCCAAATCCACGCAGGGTCCTGCGGCAAACGGGGTCAACAGAGAAGCCCAGACATGCCGCACCCCAGTGACCTCCTCCAGCACACCCCAAAGACCATTAGGTGATTCCAGAATCCCAGGTCTGCCCCTGGATCTACAGACTTACCGGGAGAGGCAAAACTCCAGCGTCTTCTTCAGATGCTCCCGCAGGTCCCCGAGCCCATCTTCAGAGTGTGCATCGCTGCCCCCTGTGGCCCGGAGGAAGATTTCATCACCAGGTTAATGGCTGTAATGTCCCAAAACTCTGTGTCCACTAAAGCATGAACAATATCATCCAATATTAACCCATCTTCAGCATTTAATTTCTCACTGACAAAAACAAAGGCAAACAGTTATCACACACCACAAATGTAATTCATTCAATAACTGAACTTGAAACAAGATTACTAGGAGAAGGAATAACACAGACAAATGACACAAGAGCAACGATGTTAGGACAGGGATCTCCAACCCTGTTCCTGGAGATCTACCATCCTGTAGGTTTACACGCCAACCCTAACAAAGCTCACCTCATTCAACGGCTAGAGCAGGGCTGCCTAACTCTGTTCCTGGAGATCTACCATCCTGTAGGTTTCACTCCAACCCCAACAAAGCTCACCTCATTCAACAGCAAGAGCAGGGCTGCCCAACCCTGTTCCTGGAGATCTACCATCCTGTAGGTTTTCACTCCAACCCTAACAAAGCTCACCTCATTCAACAGCTAGAGCAGGGCTGCCCAACCCTGTTCCTGGAGATCTACCATCCTGTAGGTTTTCACTGCAACCCTAACAAAGCTCACCTCATTCAACAGCTAGAGCAGGGCTGCCCAACCCTATTCCTGGAGATCTACCATCCTGTAGGTTTTCACTCCAACCCTAACAAAGCTCACCTCATTCAACAGCAAGAGCAGGGCTGCCCAACCCTGTTCCTGGAGATCTACCATCCTGTAGGTTTTCACTGCAACCCTAACAAAGCTCACCTCATTCAACAGCTAGAGCAGGGCTGCCCAACCCTGTTCCTGGAGATCTACCATCCTGTAGGCTTTCGCCCCAACCCTGACAAAACCACCTCAATCAGCTCATTAGCACCTCATCAAGATCTGAAACTGGGAAGTAGTTGGTGTGAACTTCAGCAAGGCAGCTCTCCACGACCAGGGCTCCTAAACCACCATTTCCATGATTATAAGCAGCCAACAATATGTGCCCAGAATCACCACTAATTACGGGCTTTGTTGAAACCCAACGATTATAAAAACAAGACGAGCAAACTTGAGCTAATCGGCACGGAAACGGCGCCCTCACCTGTCTGGGAGGAGTCTTGCGAGGGGTCAAAATCCGTGTAGGCGGGATCTGGACCCTCCAGAGTGACGGCGGCCATTTTGGCGGGCTCCGTCAGTGCGATCGGGGGTGGATCCCCAGCGTCCAATGGCAACGGCGTCTCATACGCCGCGTCTTTGTCCTCAGTGGTTTCATACCCTGAAGGGGAGGGGCAAGCTTTCCGTCACTCAAACACACAGCGCTGATGTCTTCCACCAAGAGGTGTAAAATCCAGCTGCATCAGTTCAAATACACCCCAGGATTTTGCTCCAACCGTGCAGATTTGCTAAATAATTCTTAGGCCGTCAGGAGGACCTGCTGAAATCAGCTGACTGTGTTTAAGGGCCAGAGGAAAACATGGAAGGACTTTACTTTCTGAACCATGGATTTTACACCTCAGACGTCAAAATTTTACTTCTGCAAGTAGAAGGCTGGTATTTTTAAAAACAAATTTCAAATTAAATTATGGAACTGAATGTAGCCCAGAATAATGATCCAAGTCTGCTTAAAAGCCTCATCAGGCAATATGTTAAATAAGTATTATACACTTCCAGACCAGCAGAGGGGCTTGACTAAAGAGTGAAAGTTTTGAGCAGAGCGGCTCAGGAATGGTGCGGTTGGCTCTCAGACTGCATTCACCACTTTTCAAATGGACCAGATCAGAATCAGCTGAACTGATTAATAGCTTAAAACCAACCACAATCACTTTCAATTAGTGCATGGCTTGGTCGCCATAGCGACCCTTCAGCCCTACAGCTTGTTTGCATATGACGTCACAGCGCCGCGTCGCTGTGGCGGGAAACGCAGATGAAGGGCAGGAAGTAATTTTCTCCTGAAGAAACAGTCCAACAAACGATAAAATGCCAATGAGTTCATCTCACAGCGTGGGCTGCATCCTTCAAAAGGCAGCATTTTTAGGGGTCGACACCTACTTCTATCCACTAAACTGACATTTAAGGTAAGAGACAAGGTTAAATTGAAGGCTAGGTTTATGTTCAGAGTTATGGTTAAGGTTAGGGAAACCAGAGACGACTCGCTGACAACAAAGCTGTTTAACGGAGATAACACGATGTTACGTTAGTTTGGCGGATGGAACTAAGTGACGACCCCTAAAAATGCAGCCTTCACAGGATGCAGCCTACGCTTTGAGACGCACCCAATGTTTTGCGTCGTTTATGGTTGTTCAAATCAGTCCAACCGAGAAACCACGTTTTTATCGAGTGCCGAAAGTTGTGGTTCACAAAGGCGAAAATGTAAGAAGTTGACCGAAAAACGCCCTGAAAAGTGGATTTTTAACCTTCGTCTGCGGTCGGGAGGGGCTGAGTCAGATAATGTCTGTGTGTGCAGTGACCACTTCTTCAATGGTAAGTTACCTGTTGTGGCAATGTTTATGTAGCGTTAGCTTACAGTTAGCGGTTTCCTTAGTTTGTTATGTTAAAGTTGCGGTTGCTTCTTTGTTTTCTTTGAGTTTGTAGTCCTGTAACTGACAACAATACGTGCTTTGCGGGGCACAAACGTCTAATGAGGGATTTGTTGCTCTTTTGGCTGTCCTAGCGCTTTAAAGAACATTGACTCGGTAGACTGGGCTCCTACAGTTAATCTCGGTTACCGGAAAAGTAAGCCCACGTCAGAGAAGTTGTTTGCTTCCATACTTTTGCATGTTTTTGTTTGTTGTTTTGAGTAGAAAGAGGTCTGGTGAACGAGGTAGTTGGTAATATCTACAGTCTCGATAGCCGGCAAATCTTTCAATTCAGTCGAAAAATCTGTATTTTTCATCAGATACGGATTGCGTCCAACATACCTACTTATTTTCTGTTTATATCTTCCTCTTGTTATAACGTCTAAACTAGCACAATACGGACTGTCCATCTCATCCATAGCTGCTGTTTACTTCCTGTCCTCCATCTGAATTTCGCGCGTCACTAGCGTCACGTGACTGCAAACAACCTATTGATGCATTACAGCTCTAAGTGTTGTACGACCACAAACATACATACAGCGTGCAACTAAAACAATCACTGGCGCCGGAAAGGGGGCGGCCAGGGGGCCATTGGCCCCCCCACTTTTACCCTCCTCCCACTTTCTTTTTAATCATAAACAGTTTAGGAGGTTTGCGCATGCATAGTCTATTGTCACACTGCCTTTCATGGGCATCATTTAGGCACAGCGCTTCTCTGCCCAGTGGCGTAACAATAGGGGGCGCAGCGAGTGTAACGGCGCTAGAACCTAGTGCCGGGGGGGTCATGATGGGCACACTCGTGACGGGGGCGGTCCTCGACAGTTATTAGTATAGGTCTGTTTAAAAGATGACAATTAAACATTAATCAAGATCTGTAATTCAAACACAAATACCATTTTCTGCTTCTGGTTATTTATACCACCGCAACTTCATTTCTCAGTCATGGTGCTGACAAGTCGATGTCATCACCATACATTACTCATCATTTTAAGTCGTTATAACATTAAACAATTTATATTTCTTTTTGTAAAATGCTTAAGAAAACGAACAATGATAATTTTATTTTGCTGTTGATATCGTCATTGAGACCGCAAGTGCTTCTGGGTAATGGCCATGAGCGTGAGCGCAGATCAGCTGTTTTTACGATGTCCACTCGCTCGCTGATTAATTATTGTTCCCACAACTTCTTGCTGTTCACAAAATTTCAGATCATCCCAATAAAGTTATGTTAATGTGTCGTTAATTTGCTCATTTTGCCTTATTGTTCTTGATGATGACCATTATTAAGAGAATAATTTTAAGATGATAATGTTAAGAAATAGGAAACTTTATATTATGGAATGAAATAGTGTAGTAACCCTTAGTGTGTTTTACGTAGGTCTATAACAAAATGAGGAGCGTGCACTATCCGTTTTCCATGACATTGTAAATTATAAAGTAGCAACATCGTGAATACCTTTATCCGTGTGGAAAAAACACATGCATAGCTGTGTGCGATAACAATTTGCAAGTAATAGTATGCGCGCTATAATTCGCCGATGTCAAAAGCTTGATTGATTTTGCAGTGGTTTTAATTTTGAGTTCTGCTTAATATATATTTTTTCATGCATGTAGTCTGCGATTTAAGCTCTGGCTGATCCTGCCTACCCAGCCACGGCCCTCACTACGCGTTAATGCATGATGTACATTGAAACGAGAAGTCCAAAGCATTAGTTTTAAAGAAGAGGTGATGGATTTGGGGCATGTGTGTCTGGGTTAACTGGAATGAGCCAAACGTCTTTTTATTTTTTTGTACCGTAAGTGTTTCAATACAGGTGCACGACTGAGGTGCACGGAAAGAGGCACTGTGAATGAGTTGAACACACAACACGGCACTTTTTGGCCCCCCCACTTCTTTAGTGAATCTGGCGCCCCTGAAAACAATATGTGATACTTCTTTCTGCATTGCAAAACTGCAGAATTTTTGGTAAATTACAGACAATATGATACTTGCTCATGCCCTTTTGAAGACACAGTCAGATAATGTAACGCCATCATGAGCAATCACAACATTTCCAGTCATGGACACCATTATCCCTTTCTAAGCAATATTACCAAACACCCCACACCAATCAGAAATGTCATCTAAACTTTTTGACAGGCATCGGAGAGGACACTCCGGTACATGATGACATCACAGACAGTCCCGAGGGAATACCCAATGCCGAGACTCACCCTCTGGTCCGGGGTCAGCAGTGATGTCAGAGGCTTCCTTCCATTGGATGGAAGCTGGAGAGGGGGCGGAGTCAGCAGTGGCAGCAGCCTCCAGGCCTAGCGTGTGATTGGGCCATACCTTTGCATTCGGGTTCAGATGGGACACCTTGGTGGATTCCTGAAGCAAATAATATTAATTTAAAAGCAAGAACTCAAAGCAGCTGCATATCTCTTAAAGTTCAGCATTAAAGTGGTAATCCGTAAGATTTCCGTCTCTTTACTGTCTGTTAAGTCAGTGTCTATCAGAGAGGGGGGATAAAACAACGATGATTGGGCCTATGACCCACTGATGAAAGCACTTGTATTTCAGTCTTTGCCAGGTAAAGCAATCCGTATGTCTGTGGCCACATTCCCGCGCTATATTCAAATACAGGCGCACGTGTAGTGACGCTTTTTACATCAGTCAGCAGTGTTTGGTCTGTTCAGAAGGTAGGAGGAGCCGCATGCTAGCTTGAAGGAAGTAAGGAACCCCGGGAGAAGCAATGGCAAGGTAGACGTTAGAAGGGATCCAGTAACGGTACTTTCCCAAACCTGAACCTTTACTCTATCCCCTAACCCTAAATCTAACATGTCCCTTATACTATATTTCAGTTTTACGGATGGAATTAAGGGAGGACCGTTAAAAATGCAGCCGTCCAAGAAGCGGAAAGTACCGCTACTGGATCCATTCTGACGCCTACCCAATGGCAAATACCATACTGTGCAGCTATACTGTGCACAGTAGAAACTAACGTTAGCTGAGTCCCTGTTGAGGCTACTACTGAAACTAAAATTATAACGTAATTTCAGGAAGCAAACGGGAAAAAAGCTACGTTAACCGCCTCAACAAATTATTTTTAATAAAAAAAAAAGTTATAGCGTTACCTGTTAACCAACTACCGTTTCATTATTTACACAGGGCTCTCAACTTTCACATATTCGGCTTGAGTTTAAATGAAATATTCACGTTCCCGTGCTGTAGTCAGAAATTATTCTATCAGACTTTATAGTGGTTCTCAGGTGGAATTGAAGTCCTTGTGCATTGAAGTTTATCAGTTTCACATGTGTTACGGTGGATTTCGCCACTCGTAATATGAGAACAATTATGATTCCGGAATTCTCTCGCGTTTCTTCACTCAGGGGTTGGAAGCCGTGGAATTGCATAAAAATGTTTCAAATGGTCTTATTTAATTTAAACAATTTGAACGATCGTGAAACACACGCATTTCGTTTATTGACCAATTACTGACTACAGCACGGGAACGTGAATGAGGCACAAATTCTCACGGCGAATGCGTGAAAGTTGGCAGCCCTTTAAGTTAATCGATTTATCATAATAGCCAAACATGTTACTGGAATGAGATGACGCTAATGGATGACTAACGTCACATAATTTTTACTTTTATTGAGTTCAATCGCTGTGTCAAAGAGCATCTTTCCCGTCTGCATTAGAGTTGAGGAGGCGTGGAACTGGTAAGAGCCGTCAATTTACCGACGTTATACAGGCGACACTGTTGGGTCTCGACAAGAGTTATGGGAAATGAGGTCCACAAGCGCACCTGCAATTACAGCTTACTGCCAAAGATGTCAATATAAACAAACCAATTCAAATCTTACGGATTACCACTTTAAGCTGGCATTTATAAAAACCAGAATTTTTCTAGAACAAGTTGGAAACAAGAATAATTTCTACTGTTTGTTACCCCAATATAAAAGCTGTTCCACAAATTCTCTCAGATTTTTTCTGGCGTGTCCACATGACCATATCATGCCTTGAATTTTGGCATTTTTGGATGTTTTTTTTTTTTTTTTTTTTTTTTTTTTAATCACAAGCATTTTCAGATGCGAGTTACTCCTGTACTAGAGCCAGGACACTGGGTTGGATTTAAGAGGCCAGTGTGCTATAGCTGCGGAGGATGAGGCTGTAATATGAACCCTTGTTTTTGCATACTTCAGTCAAGGGGACCAACTAAAAATCAAATAAAATTTTGGTTCTGTAAAATTGTCATTTTCAACAGCCTATAACAGGAAAATCAAATGAGATATGCCAAATCTGATAGCAGATTTATAAATTCCAGGTAATTTTACCTTGAGGCACCCATTGAAATTAATTTAGGAGGCCTGGAAAGTGTATTTGTATCCCATCAAAAATATACCGATTACCAATTACGACTCCGAACTTCTCACGCTTTTCTTTACTCAGGGGTTGGAAGCAATGCTTGCGTTTCGTGATCATTCAAATGAAATAAGAACATTTGAAACGTCTTTATGCAATTCCATTGCTTCCAACCCCTCCATGCACAAGGACTTCAATTCCGCGCGAGAATCTCTTACATACGCGTTGATTGAATAATTGCTGACTACAGCAGAGGACCGTAAATATGCCAATTAAACTCACACCGGATGCATGAGAGTTGACAGGTATGCGTTATAAAACTGGCCACACCTGATAATGTTGAGAGTTTTCCAAGTTTCTGTAATGGTAATTTAAATTAATGATTGAAAACAGGTCGTGAGCACTCATTAATTTTAAGGGATTGTTTGAGCCTCCCCTGTTGCCAGTTCACTAGCTGCCACTGATATACACTTTGTATTAATTTGTTGATTAATAAATCAACCTATGAAATAAAACAGAAATTAATTAACAGTAACATTTTTTAAGCTGTAAGTTTAGAAACTTGTTTGGTCATGCAGAAGCTATATCGTGTCTGAACAGTTCATGCACCCGCACGGCCCTGCAATTTGATGTTGGTGGATTGTGTCATTTTTTTTGGTATAAAATGTTAAAAATTGCACAAATTTTATTTTTTTCATTTTCAAGCCTTAATATTTTCTAGATTATCCAAAAGAGAGGGGCAGAAATAGAATACAAAATACACAACATGTATGGGAAGCTGTATGTGTAATACCAAATCCCTGTCTTTGACATTAGGCTTTTCGCAGTCCTTCTAATATGCTACCGCAGAGCAAAACTTGAGCAAATTTAAGCACCCAGAAATATATTATAAACTAAAGGGACACCTTTATAAGTCCTTAATCCTCAAGTTAAAGTCGCAGATTTTCACCCCTGAAAATTTGAAGGACTTAGCTGAAATACTTCTCTAGATATAGCCATGTGAAAGTGGCTCCTCAGAAACTATTCAAAAGGGCTGGAAATTAGTTGCAAAAATATTTTTTATGAGATAACTATTAGGAGTTGAGAGCTAAAATTTTGGATTTCTCTTATTAGGAGGTGTATGCACCCGCTGGAATTTTTTCAACCAATTTTTTTCTGAGATGGTCAAGTGGGAGCCATTCGGACATTTGACATGGAATGACTCACTTAAGATTTGGGAGTTGTCCATTTGAAATGATGGCAAACACCCATGATTTTTTTTTTTTTTTTTGAGACTGTGATGCAGACCCTGGTCCACTTGGCATGAAATGACCCAAAAGAGTCACAAACCAAACTGAAGTGTCCAGTAGAAAATTCTAGACTAAAGCAAGAAATCTCACAGCCAGAATATGTCCCTAAAACAGCAGTTAAACTAAGAGGAGGAGGAAATGCTCCAGGTCTGTCACGAGAGGATCAGAGCTGGTCCAGAGTCAGTGTTCTTCCCAGGTGTGGAGGGGACAGACGATCAGATCGCTCTCCCCGAACACCCAAACACAGCGAATGAAATCTATCACCCCCACAAATCTCAGGACATTTCCAAAGAGATGGGGGCACATGACAAATTAACATTTAATGTAAAAATACAGCCCAGTGGAGATACCAGGTGAACCGCATCCAATGCTTGTGCAAACAAGAGATCAACACCCAGCCTTTAAATTAACAGGCAAAATATTCAAACAGAACCTTTAAAAAAGCTGGCATTGTGTGCCACCCAGCACGGAGAGCTCCTGGGCATTTTGAGAATTTCAAAGGCATTTCTGATCTTTGCACCCCTGAATTTTGTACCCTGCCCAAAGCTTTTTTAATATTCAACTATCCCCAGAGCCATTTCCCATCAGTGTTAAAAATCCTGACTGCTGCACTGACAGAAGGCCAGGCCAGCGACCAGAGAGAATGTGAAAACTACAGTCCCTGCGCTGGCCACACTCCCAGCCGACACCGAACACTCACGCAGGATGACAGCAGTGTTTAAACATCATTACAGTCATTCAGCTGACACTGTAATCCAGAACCACCAACACTTAATTACACCAAGCAGGGGCCAATCCCCCCAGAACAGAGTGGGGTTAAGGGCCTCGCTCAAGGGCCAAACAGCCGCATTGATATTAGTCCAGCAACACTGGGACTTGAACCGCCAACCATCCAAGTCTCCGTGAAATCTGAGAGCCAGGAGGCTGTGGGCCGAACTAATGAACGGCATCTGTGCGCAGGGCGCTGATGGGGTGTCAGAACGACCACATCTCCAGTTGTTCAGGACCTTTACCTTCACCTGTCGATAAAGGCATCCAGCAATCTCGTATTTTACCCACATTCCAGCAGTCTGTGTTCTGACAGAGCCACAGCTGCATGTAAACTTGGGCTGAACACAGTCAATAATCCCGTCGCGCTAAAATATAATATAATCCTGCATGGGGCCCGAGCCAGCAGCCATAAAAACCATGTTTGACATCATCGAAACCTCAGATAGTCTCCAGCACCTCTCCGCCTGAATGTCACAGGTGACGCTCCAAGCCAAGCCGATGAATATTCCGACACCCCAAATGATCAGCACCGAGCAAACAGAGTTACAACACTGCTGCAACACTGCCACAACACTGTGCCAAAGTTTGATGGGAATAACCAAGAGGGTGGAGACCTGGGACTGCACTGCACTGCGCTCCCAAGCAACACCGAGGATTCAATTAGGCCGAAACAGCATGTGATCGGCCGGACAATAATGCTGCCAATTTATAATCAGGCAGCAACAGGCATGACAATCAATCGACTAAAAAATAAATAACAAACAATTGGCACCGAATAGAGACAGCTGAGAAGCTAACAAGAGCAGCTGGTAAGTCCACCGCTCGGCCGAGTCCACGCCCTCTTACTCCTGATACTCCTGACACGATGGATTCCTCGAGTGCCACCGACACGGGAAAACTATAACTGCTGCGTGGAAATCTGACAGTGCAGTGTGTGGCTATAGCACACACCTCATTACCCGCGTTTACTGCACCCTTCATTAAAAACACCACCCACATCCTGTGTGGATATGACCAGGGAAAAGGCTGCCACAGTCCACATTCTGTGTAGCAAAATCCAGGAAAAGTGATATTAATATTAATCCTTAGGGCGCCAAATACAAATATTGTTACTCAATGATGCAAGATTCAAAGCTGTTGAAAACCTATCATGTGGCAGCTTAAGTAGGCCATAGAAATCAGGAGTGCCAACTGGCTGATCAACAACCTCAACTAAAGCATGATGTCGCAGTGTTTAGCACTGCGGCCTCACAGCAAGAAGGTTGTGGGTTTGAATCTGGCCTGGGGCCTTTCTGTGTGGAGTTTGCACGTTAACCCCGTGTTCAGGTGAGTTTCCCCAACCCACAAAAACATGCATTACAGGAACACTCCTACCAGTACTCCTGACCAAGGAACTGGCTTTAGGACTGGAGTTAGTCCCCAGGCGCTGCTCTGTGGCTGCCCACTGCGCCTAACTATAGGATGGGTTAAACGCAGAGGACAAATTACCCCACGGGTTCAATAAAGTGTATCTCATCTCATCTTAGATCACTAGTCAAAGATCTCAAAAACCTGACTCATGAAAACTGACTGTCACAGTGAGGTACTGCCAGCAGGATGGAGTGTTGTAGCAGTTTACAGACTGGCAGTTCGGAGGAAATAAATGAAATCTCCTTAAATAAAAACAGCCCTTTCACCTACTGAGCAGAAGGATGTCTCACAGAGCAGAAAGAATGAGTCAGCTGTACGACTGCACTGAGCAAAACCTGGGACCAGGAGCACAGGAGAATGAGCAGTATTATTCCCTCAAGTAATCCAGTCAACATAATCCGACTGTGAGCCACACGCTCACCCAGCTTCCAATCGTGATTCGGGACCTCCTTACACACTCTAACGATACCATCCTACTCCCACGGCATATTTCCTACAGCAGGACGTTACACAGCACTAGAAGCAGACGAGTACACACTCGAGCAGAGAGGGAGTAACGAGCGAATGAGCAACGTGTTTTCGAACTGCGACCTTTCAGAGCGAAGGTCTGGAGCTGACACTGTACTGGGGGAGTTGTCACTGGCCCAGGTCTGCAGTGCAGAGAAGGTGTTCCCTCAGGCCAGTGAGAGGCTCGAGAGGCACAAACTGCATTCTCACTGCAGTTTAACACTGCATGACCTGCCTTTTATAAAAGCCATCACACAGCTTCGGGTTTCTGAGGGGATTACACAGACTGGAAGTGGCGAGGGGAAGTACAGGAGGGCGTGAAGATTAAACGATTGAACCACAGCCCAGTGTGTCTCACCGCACCTCCTGAGTCCTGTTACACAAAGCAGGATAACTGAGTTAGCTGGGCCCTGTTACACAAAGCAGGATTACTGAGTTAGCTGGGCCCTGTTACACAAAGCAGGATTACTGAGTTAGCTGGGCCCTGTTACACAAAGCAGGATTACTGAGTTAGCTGGGCCCTGTTACACAAAGCAGGATAACGGAGTTAGCTGGGCCCTGTTACACAAAGCAGGATAACGGAGTTAGCTGGGCCCTGTTACACAAAGCAGGATAACGGAGTTAGCTGGGCCCTGTTACACAAAGCAGGATTACTGAGTTAGCTGGGCCCTGTTACACAAAGCAGGATAACTGAGTTAGCTGGGCCCTGTTACACAAAGCAGGATAACGGAGTTAGCTGGGCCCTGTTACACAAAGCAGGATAAAGGAGTTAGCTGGGCCCTGTTACACAAAGCAGGATTACTGAGTTAGCTGGGCCCTGTTACACAAAGCAGGATTACTGAGTTAGCTGGGCCCTGTTACACAAAGCAGGATTACTGAGTTAGCTGGGCCCTGTTACACAAAGCAGGATTACTGAGTTAGCTGGGCCCTGTTACACAAAGCAGGATTACTGAGTTAGCTGGGCCCTGTTACACAAAGCAGGATTGGGCCCTGTTACACAAAGCAGGATTACTGAGTTAGCTGGGCCCTGTTACACAAAGCAGGATAACGGAGTTAGCAACAAAGCAGGATTACTGAGTTAGCTGGGCCCTGTTAGGGATTACTGAGTTAGCTGGGCCCTGTTACACAAAGCAGGATTACTGAGTTAGCTGGGCCCTGTTACACAAAGCAGGATAACGGAGTTAGCTGGGCCCTGTTACACAAAGCAGGATAACGGAGTTAGCTGGGCCCTGTTACACAAAGCAGGATAACGGAGTTAGCTGGGCCCTGTTACACAAAGCAGGATTACTGAGTTAGCTGGGCCCTGTTACACAAAGCAGGATAACTGAGTTAGCTGGGCCCTGTTACACCTGGATTACTGAGTTAGCTGGGCCTGTTACACAAAGCAGGATTACTGAGTTAGCTGGGCCCTGTTACACAAAGCAGGATAACGGAGTTAGCTGGGCCCTGTTACACAAAGCAGGATTACTGAGTTAGCTGGGCCCTGTTACACAAAGCAGGATTACTGAGTTAGCTGGGCCCTGTTACACAAAGCAGGATTACTGAGTTAGCTGGGCCCTGTTACACAAAGCAGGATAACGGAGTTAGCTGGGCCCTGTTACACAAAGCAGGATTACTGAGTTAGCTGGGCCCTGTTACACAAAGCAGGATAACTGAGTTAGTTACACAAAGCTGGGCCCACAAAGCAGGATGTTACACAAAGCAGGATTAACGGAGTTAGCTGGGCCCTGTTACACAAAGCAGGATTACTGAGTTAGCTGGGCCCTGTTACACAAAGCAGGATAACTGAGTTAGCTGGGCCCTGTTACACAAAGCAGGATTACTGAGTTAGCTGGGCCCTGTTACACAAAGCAGGATTACTGAGTTAGCTGGGCCCTGTTACACAAAGCAGGATAACCCTGTTACACAAAGCAGTTAGAGTTAGCTGGGCCCTGTTACACAAAGCAGGATAACGGAGTTAGCTGGGCCCTGTTACACAAAGCAGGATTTAGCTGGGCCCTGTTACACAAAGCAGGATAACGGAGTTAGCTGGGCCCTGTTACACAAAGCAGGATTACTGAGTTAGCTGGGCCCTGTTACACAAAGCAGGATTACTGGGCCCTGAGTTAGCTGGGCCCTGTTACACAAAGCAGGATTACTGGAGTTAGCTGGGCCCTGTTACACAAATAACGGAGGATTAAAGCAGGATTACTGTTAGCTGGGCCCTGTTACACAAAGGGATTACCCCCTGTTACACAAAGCAGGATTACTGAGTTAGCTGGGCCCTGTTACACAAAGCAGGATTACGGAGTTAGCTGGGCCCTGTTACACAAAGCAGGATAACGGAGTTAGCTGGGCCCTGTTACACAAAGCAGGATAACGGAGTTAGCTGGGCCCTGTTACACAAAGCAGGATAACTGAGTTAGCTGGGCCCTGTTACACAAAGCAGGATTACGGAGTTAGCTGGGCCCTGTTACACAAAGCAGGATAACGGAGTTAGCTGGGCCCTGTTACACAAAGCAGGATAACGGAGTTAGCTGGGCCCTGTTACACAAAGCAGGATAAAGTTAGCTGGGCCCTGTTACACAAATTACTGCAGGATTACCTGAGTTAGCTGGGCCCTGTTACACAAAGCAGGATTACTGAAGCTGGGCCCTGTTACACAAAGCAGGATTACTGAGTTAGCTGGGCCCTGTTACACAAAGCAGGATTACTGGAGTTAGCTGGGCCCTGTTACACAAAGCAGGATAACGAGTTAGCTGGGCCCTGTTACACAAAGCAGGATAACGGAGTTAGCTGGGCCCTGTTACACAAAGCAGGATAACTGAGTTAGCTGGGCCCTGGGCCCCCTGTTACACAAAGCAGGATAACGGAGTTAACGGAGTTAGCTGGGCCCTGTTACACAAAGCAGGATAACAACAAAGCAGGATTACTGAGTTAGCTGGGCCCTGTTACACAAAGCAGGATAACGGAGTTAGCTGGGCCCTGTTACACAAAGCAGGATAACGGAGTTAGCTGGGCCCTGTTACACAAAGCAGGATTACTGAGTTAGCTGGGCCCTGTTACACAAAGCAGGATAACGGAGTTAGCTGGGCCCTGTTACACAAAGCAGGATAACGGAGTTAGCTGGCCCTGTTACACAAAGCAGGATAACTGGAGTTAGCTGGGCCCTGTTACACAAAGCAGGATAACGGAGTTAGCTGGGCCCTGTTACACAAAGCAGGATTACTGAGTTAGCTGGGCCCTGTTACACAAAGCAGGATTACTGAGTTAGCTGGGCCCTGTTACACAAAGCAGGATTACTGAGTTAGCTGGGCCCTGTTACACAAAGCAGGATTACGGAGTTAGCTGGGCCCTGTTACACAAAGCAGGATTACTGAGTTAGCTGGGCCCTGTTACAAAAGCAGGATTACTGAGTTAGCTGGGCCCTGTTACACAAAGCAGGATTACTGAGAGCTGGGCCCCCCCTGTTACACAAAGCAGGATTAACTGAGTTAGCTGGGCCCTGTTACACAAAGCAGGATAACTGAGTTAGCTGGGCCCTGTTACACAATAGCAGGATTGTTACACAAAGCAGGATGAGCGAGTTAGCTGGGCCCTGTTACACAAAGCAGGATAACGGAGTTAGCTGGGCCCTGTTACACAAAGCAGGATAACGGAGTTAGCTGGGCCCTGTTACACAAAGCAGGATAACGGAGTTAGCTGGGCCCTGTTACACAAAGCAGGATTACTGAGTTAGCTGGGCCCTGTTACACAAAGCAGGATAACCTGGGCCCTGTTACACAAAGCAGGATAACGGAGTTAGCTGGGCCCTGTTACACAAAGCAGGATAACGGAGTTAGCTGGGCCCTGTTACACAAAGCAGGATTACTGAGTTAGCTGGGCCCTGTTACACAAAGCAGGATTACTGAGTTAGCTGGGCCCTGTTACACAAAGCAGGATTACTGAGTTAGCTGGGCCCTGTTACACAAAAGCAGGATTAGCTGGGCCCTGTTACACAAAGCAGGATTACTGAGTTAGCTGGGCCCTGTTACACAAAGCAGGATTACTGAGTTAGCTGGGCCCTGTTACTGAGTTAGCAAAAAGCAGGATTACTGAGTTAGCTGGGCCCTGTTACACAAAGCAGGATTACTGAGTTAGCTGGGCAAAGCAGGATTACTGAGTTATGGGCCAGGATGTTTCACAAAAGCAGGATAACGGAGTTAGCTGGGCCCTGTTACACAAAGCAGGATAACGGAGTTAGCTGGGCCCTGTTACACAAAGCAGGATTACTGAGTTAGCTGGGCCCCTGTTTCACAAAGCAGGATAACGGAGTTAGACTGGGATAACCCCTGTTACACAAAGCAGGATAACGGGCCCTGTTACACAAAGCAGGATAACTGGAGTTAGCTGGGCCCTGTTACACAAAGCAGGATTACTGAGTTAGCTGGGCCCTGTTACACAAAGCAGGATTAGCTGGGCCCTGTTACACAAAGCAGGATTACTGAGTTAGCTGGGCCCCCTGTTACACAAAGCAGGATTACTGAGTTAGCTGGGCCCTGTTACACAAAGCAGGATTACTGAGTTAGCTGGGCCCTGTTACACAAAGCAGGATTACTGAGTTAGCTGGGCCCTGTTACACAAAGCAGGATAACGGAGTTACTGAGTTTACACAAAGCTGGGCCCCTGTTACACAAAGCAGGATTACTGAGTTAGCTGGGCCCTGTTACACAAAGCAGGATAACGGAGTTAGCTGGGCCCTGTTACACAAAGCAGGATGGACACAACGGAGTTAGCTGGGCCCTGTTACACAAAGCAGGATTACTGTTACACAGGATAACAGGAGTTAGCTGGGCCCTGTTACACAAAGCAGGATTACTGAGTTAGCTGGGCCCTGTTACACAAAGCAGGATTACTGATTAGCTGGGCCCTGTTACACAAAGCAGGATTACTGGGCCCCCTGTTACACAAAGCAGGATCACTGAGTTTAGCTGGGCCCTGTTACACAAAGCAGGATCACTGAGTTAGCTGGGCCCTGTTACACAAAGCAGGATTACTGAGTTAGCTGGGCCCCTGTTACACAAAGCAGGATTACTGAGTTAGCTGGGCCCTGTTACACAAAGCAGGATCACTGAGTTAGCTGGGCCCTGTTACACAAAGCAGGATTACTGAGTTAACTGGGCCCCGTTTCACAAAGCAGGATCACTGAGTTAGCTGGGCCCCGTTTCACAAAGCAGGTTTACTGAGTTAGCTGGGCCCTGTTACACAAAGCAGGATTACTGTGTTAACTGGGCCCCGTTTCACAAAGCAGGTTTACTGAGTTAGCTGGGCCCTGTTACACAAAGCAGGATCACTGAGTTAGCTGGGCCCTGTTACACAAAGCAGGATTACTGAGTTAGCTGGGCCCCGTTTCACAAAGCAGGATTACTGAGTTAGCAGGACACCAGCTCCGCACGAGACCCGGAATTCACCTAAATCTGGAACATAGACTGTAGGAAAGAGAATTACTCCAGGTGATATTCGGATTAGTTTTCCGGGTTAACTCTGTAATCCTGCTTTGTGAAATACCCCCAAACCAGCTTTAAATGGCAGTCCGAGGGCTGCCCACAGAATCATGGGTAATCACTGATCAGTTTTACATCAGGGCCAGAGCTTGACTCATGAGCACATGAAGGCACATTCGGTGTGTGTGGCAGCATTCCCACTGTGGAATAACCCTTTTCTTTTCATGCGCTCACCAGAGACGAGCTGTCTTTCGCTTCCTGTATCGCCTGCACCTGGGGCTCAGCGACGACCTTGGTGTCCTGGTCTGAAGTCATGAGCCATCCACGTCCAGGCTCCAGCACGAGAAGAGCCTGCGCTCCGCCAGTCAGCTGCGACAGAACGAGAGCACAGGTCACTGCACCGACCAGAGGCGCACAAACACACACACACACACACAGTCAATTTTAACACTGTCAGAAACCAACACACACAAGCTGCAGTCTGTGAGAAACAAGCACACACACACACACACACACACACACACTGCAGTCTGTCAAAAATCAGCACGCACACACACACTGCAGTCTGTCAAAAACTAGCACACACACACACAGCAGTCTGTCAGAAACCAACACACACGCGCACACACACACACACACACACACACACTGCTGTCCGTCAGAAACCAGCACACACTCACACAGTGCAGTCAGTCAGAAGCAAGCACACACACACTGCAGTCTGTCAGAAACAAGCACACACACACTGCAGTCTCTCAGAAACCAGCACGCACACTGCAGTCTGTCAGAAACCAGCACACACACACACACACACACTGCAGTCAGAAACCAGTGCGCACACACTGCAATCTGTCAGAAACCAGCACACACACACGCGCTGCAGTCAGTCAGAAACCAGCACGCGCACACACACACACTGCAGTCAGTCAGAAACCAGCGCACGCACACACACATATACACACACAAACAAACACATATTCTGAAGTCACTCAGAAACCAGCACACACTGCAGTCTGTCAGAAACCAACACACACACATGCTGCAATCAGTCAGAAACCAGTGCGACACACACACACACACACACACACACGCTGCAGTCAGTCAAAAACCAGCACACACACACGCTGCAGTGTCAGAAACCAGCACACACACACACACTCACTCACATGCTGCAATCTGTCAGAAACCAGCACACACACATGCACGCTGCAGTCAGTCAGAAACCAGCGCACACACACACACACACACACGCTGCAGTCAGATTCCAGCGCGCGCACACACACACACAAACAAACAAACACATATTCTGCAGTCACTCAGAAACCAGCACACACACACACACACACACACACACAACACACAAACAAACACATATTCTGCAGTCACTCAGAAACCAGCACACACACTGCAGTCTGTCAGAAACCAGCACACACACACATGCTGCAGTCAGTCAGAAAGCAGTGCGCGCACACACACACACACAAACACACACACATGCTGCAGTCAGTCAAAAAACAGCACACACACACGCTGCAGTGTCAGAAACCAGCACACACACAAACACACACACACACACGCGCTGCACTCAGTCAGAAAGCAGTGCGCGCGCACACACACACAAACACACACACATGCTGCAGTCAGTCAAAAACCAGCATACACACACGCTGCAGTGTCAGAGACCAGCACACACACACTGCAGTCTGGGTCATTCCAGCTCAAATCAACCAGTGGCTCCCAGGTCACCCTCTCAGATTCTTCTGAAAAAATTCACAGGTGCTCCTCTACCATATTTATGCAGGAACCCAAAATATTAGCTCTGTATCTCAAATAGTTTTGAAGTTACAGCCCCTGGAAATTTTGATTAATTTTTTCCATTTTACCAAACTTGCCTCTCGGTGCAACTTCAAGCAAGAATATCTCCAAGTGTTTCCAATGTACAGCTTTGAAATCAAGTGTCTTGGGCTAACTTTTCCTGTAGATTATGACAATGCTGTCAGATTTGCTGAAGCTTGTACCCCTTTCTTCTCACAAGGCTCTAAAAAATGGCCGAAAATCAAAAACGTTAAAAATCACTGCCTCCTTTGAGCTCTAATAACTCAAAGGGTATGCTAGATAAAGCAATGAAATTTTTTCTGCTGTAATTTTTGACATATTGGGCCACATCTAGAGGACAACCATGTTTATCAATACATTGGTTGAGCCAGAAAAATTTTTTAAATTTTGGTTGAATTCGAAATTTTCTAAAAATTGCTTATTTTCACATTCTTATTTGGGCATGTGGCCAGTTACGTAAATAACATATTTTTACCATGAATTCCTTTGTAACTAGAGATATATGATGCTTTATTTTCTCAAAATAAATTTTTGAAAATATGGTATTTTTGTGGACGCACAGCATTTAATGGCATTGAAGGCATATTCAAACAATATTTTATAAAATGCACATAGTTAATGATAGAAAGCTCAAACTCAACAAAATGCCTTATTTCATAAATGTTAACTTACATTTACATCCAAGTAGCAAAAATTACCCTGTATGCTTCAATTATTAATAACCTGTGTTAAAGAGTTTTTGACAGTCCTGCAGAATTGGAAAGAATCAAATATTTTAAATGACCAGTAGATAGCAGTAAATACAAATTATTTGAACTCTTTCATGAGGTTTTCAGCTTCTTTGGTGTCCTGCTCCAGTTGTAGTGCTTGGAACTTAAATCTTGGCAATGATGTGTTGCACAGGTACCCAGCATAGGCCTTCCCTCCTGGGCCAGAAAAAACGTTTCGCAGGGCCGTGCGGATGCATGAACTGTTTAGACAAGTTATAGCTTCTGCATGACCAAACAAGTTTCTAAACTTACAGCTTAAAAAAATGTTATAATTAATTTTTGTTTTGTTTTATGGGTTGATTTATTAATAAATAAATTAATTCAAAGTGTATATATCATAAATCATATAATCTGTGATCAAATAAAATGGCATTCTTAACACATCCTCCGTAAGATAGCTCTATTGTATTAGATATTTAATTATTGTAGCACTTCCGATTTAAAAACAAACTTGAATTTTCGGCCCTTTTAAGGTTGTAACATCTCAATATCTAAACACTGCATATGGGCTATTCTTCAAGTGTCAGTTAACATTTATGACAAAGCATTTTGTTGAGTTTGAGCTTTCTATCATTAACTGTGCATTTTATAAAATAATATTTGAATATGCCTTCAATGCCATTAAATGCTGTGCGTACACAAAAATACCATATTTTCAAAAATTCATTTTGAGAAAATAAAGCAGAACACAATCACAAATGTTAATAACAGGCATCTAATCTTTCTAAAACAGCCAATTTGATGTTGGTGGATGGTGTCTTTTTTTTGGTATAAAATGTTAAAAATAGCACAATTTTTCTTTTTTTTCATTTTCAAGTCTCAATATTTTCTAGACTATTCATAAGAGAGGGGCAGAATTAGAATACAACATACACAACATATATGGGAAGCTGTATGTGTAATACCAAATCCCTGTCTTTGAAATGAGGCTTTTTACAGTCCTTCAAAACTGCTACCACAGAGCACAGAGTAAAATCTTCGAGCAACTTTAAGCACCCAGAAATATATGATAAAATAAAGGGACACCTTTATAAGTCCATATTCCTCAAATTATAGTAGCAGATTTTCACCCCTGAAAAGTTGAAGGACTTAGTTGAAATACCATTCTAGATATAGCCATGTGAATGTGGCTCCTCAGAAATCGCCATTCAAAAAGGGCCAGAACTTAGTTGCAAAAATATTTTTTTATGACAAAACTATTGGGAGTTGAGAGCTAAAATTTTGGATTTATCCTATTAGGAGGTGTATGCACCCGTTGGAATTTTTTCAGCCAAATCTGAGAAGGTCAAGTGGGAAATTTCTCTGAAATTCGGACATTTGACATGGAATGACCCACTAGCCAGTCGGGCTTGTGGCATAAGAAAGTCACTAGCTTGCAGAAGATTTTATGAGCCCAATCGAAAAGACTAGAATATCACATGAAATTTAATGGTGCAGGTACAAACTTTATTTAAACACTACCCTGCCAAGACAACTGCCATTAGAGTATTTTATTAGTATAATCATACTAGTGGGCTAAAAAGAGAAGCACAACGTTACTATAAAGAGTGGGAAAATGACGTTGATCTTAAGGAGTGGACAGTCTCTGAAAGCGGACGTGTGTAAAGTCCATTGCAAAATCTGGAGTTCCTATATTAGCTAGCTCCCTTGACAAAACCCAAAGGGAATATGTTGCAATAAAACCACAGACCTCAGATCTTGCACACTCACTGTAAAGACACTGTGCCAGAGACCGAACAAGTGACACGGCCGATGACCAGCAGGAAGAAGTGACCTTCGAAGAGCCACCTAATTCACACTGCATTTCAGGCGTCAGTAAATGCTGTACATGATTTATCGGATACAGCTAGCTGGCTAGCAACGAAACTGGAGCTACAATAGCTACAGAACCAAGTGCACGCCATTAGTCAACCCGTTGTGGCACTGTATTTCAGCAGAGAGCATATAGGATATTGGTGAGTCCCTGTACTCTTACCCGTGCATTTTCGTGTTCGAGTAAGTTTGCATTTGCGTGAAGTACCGCTCCGAAAACACAATATTTCTTTGCAAGTAAATAGGGGGCGAGATGCTTACCTAGTGCACTTTTAATTGCCATTTCTCCTCCTCCAGGGTATGTCATCATTTACTGACTCCTGGTATTCTGAACTATTAGGCTGTATGACATTACAGTTGAAGTTCTGAACAGCACTATCTAATCATTTCGCTTTTGCCAGGCTAATGTTAGTTACGATTGCTTTACTTTTTCTCCCAATGTGTATGTGTTTGTGCTTCTGTGAATATATGTAGCCAGCAAGACTATACATTTTAGCTCAGCCCTTTCGTGGGCTTCAGGTGTAAAGTTTTCGTTTACTTCCCCAAAAAACCTCAAGAATCATTGCATGCATTTGCTAATGGTGAACTGTTGAAGGTTAATATGATGTCCTTAAATAAATAAATTAGAATAAGTTTTGGTAAATGTCTTTTGGGCAGGTGGATTTTGAATCAATTTTGAGCAGGAAACCACTGGTAACATGGCACATAACATGTGGCCTCTTGTTTATAATCCAGTAAATAAACACAAATGCATATTGGGGCAAGTAATGTAAAATAATTTAGGGGCCAGAAATCAAGGACTTATAAAATTAATCTACTTTTGAGTGCGTGATCATGCTTTTAAAGTGCCTCAAGATTCTGTAACATGTTCGGTATTTTATCCAACTTCAGTGATCAGATTAGGTGGATTTGCATCGCAAAATGCGACCTACATTTCAGCATTTTTGACGAAATGCTAATCATCATAGCAATCCCTTTGCAAAAAATGCGATTTAAAAAATCTTAATGATATTTCATTGATCCCTGCTCACTGCCCTGCGAACTTCTGAGTTCCCAAACCACATAGCAATAGGAGAAGTTTTAATGACTTTGCTTGGCTGGAAAATTATGTTTATTTGCACACCAACCAATCAGCTTCTGGGGACCGCATGCATGCACTAGGGAGGCTTTCTGGAATAATCATGATGTCTAGACTGCAGAGTGAGCCATAGCGTATTAAATTACGTTGCTCTTTGGATATAGCCACCTAGTTGGCTAGTAAGCTAACTAACATTAACTCAGGAAAATCTTTGTAAATGATAACACCACCCTGCATCATTTTTGCTGAATAAAATCCAATTCTCGTTTCTTACTAACTTTAGGGTGCCGATTCCAAAAAGTGTCAGTTTTGCTCTAGCACGTCACATTTTCTCGCAATGTATGATGAGCATTTCATAGTATTGTCACTTTCGACAACCACTTGTCCGATTAAAGCTAGAGTATGCAATCTTGGAACAGCGAGCCAGATTAGAATGCAGCCCCACCTCTAAACCCACCCCCTCCCCGCAAGTCTCTGACCAAAGCCACGCCCCCTGATTCACTGCTTCGGTAAAACTCCAGAGGCCGGACGTAAACACAGGTTAAAAGCACAAGGGAAGGGGCGGCCCGCTGCGTGTGCACGAGAAATGATTGACATCGTCAGTCACTCCTCCTGGCTCTGATTGGTTGTTTTGTCCCGTCATGTGAAATCTTGCAGAAGGAATTAAAAGCACTAGATGGAGCCAGATGACTCTGATTTTCTCAAAGATCATCTGACTCACATCCCACTGTCAGGTCATAGTAACAGTTTTAACAAATATGACAAAAAGTGATTTTTTTAAAAATTGCAAACTCCAGCTTTAAGAAGTGCTTAACCACTGGAAAAACCTCCACAATGAGTGATTTCTATTTTCCTCTGAGCCAGGTGAGAACTATTTGTTAAATTCTTGGCTGATTTTCACATGTAGAATGATTCTAAGGAAATTATTTTGTGCTTAATCCTGATGTCAGGCGTAGTAATATGGCCACTGACAGAGGAAAATGCAGACATGATACAGATGTTTTCTGCTACATCTGTTGGTGTTTCACTACACCCAAATAGTATTTGTTGCCGTTTTGATCGGTGCATAAAAGTCGATTTATATGATATAAGGAATATCTTCATTTTTATTTCGTGAAAAAACTGTGATAGAAACTTTTTACTCCCATTTTTTAATTCAGCATCCTGAAATTAGGTAATATGAGGCCTTTTTGGGAAATCAGCGGAAAATATTTTTCAACATGCAGAGTGGTGTAACTGTTGGTGCCTACAGAGAGACTGCCCCGAACGAAATTATTCCCGTAAATCAAAGAAAATTTAATCCTTAGGTAAGCTGCATTTTGTTTTATTACATCTTGCAGAATGCTTAAAATCTAACTGTGTCATTTTGCTTTCATTTAACATTGTGTATTCTTAGATATATCAATATGAAAAAAAGAATTCGCGATTTGTCAAAAAACCTAACGTGATACAAATTTTTATGGCAAATTTGAAATCAGCGCCTTCGAATTATATAAAATCAACACAGTTTATCAAATCAGCTGAGAAAAAGTTTCAAAATACAGGGCGTTGTAATCATATTAAGGTGATATGATTTATTTCTTGCTCCAACTTTACTAACTTTGCCAGCTGTCATAGGCATGAACTTACCTGAGGTTTTGCGGCAGTTTCATGCGACGCAACTGAACTTTTACATTTTTGAGACATTAGCTAGTTTGGTAGGTAGTTCAAAAGCAATCGCTTAGGTACAGCAAGCTGGCTAGTGAATCTATGGTAGCTATGATGCCTACCAGAGAAGTATGTACAGCTCTGATTGTCACTTTCAACGCCATCGCACGCAGAGGTGCTCTTTCAACATTGATGACCCACTTATTTTACCTAAAGAGCAAACAGACAATTCAAGCCCGAGATGTGTAATTTCATGGCTAGTTTTAGCTGCCTTATCTTGTTATGCATGCTATCGCGTATTACGTTACTCTTCAGATTATCAAGATAGCCATCTTCCTACCTAGCTGACGGTAGTTAAGGGGAATCTTTGTAATCATTTTTATAATAAAGCAATGCCATTTGGTTTTTGCCCTAATGGAGAGAATTCCGTGTCCGACCTCCACTTTTTTCGACTTTAACTCCGAAGTTGGACAGCACGAATGGGAGGAGATGATTACATTTCGAGACCAATCCAGATACAGATCTGGATTTTGCAGCTGATTATAAGTGCTAGCGGATCAAAACCTGCTGGTGGAGGTATGGGCTCTCTGAGTGCACCCACGTTAAGGAAAGAGTTTTCAGTCTTCTTGGAGTTGTGTTAAAATTTAAGACTGTTAATTAACAAAGGAAGACAGAAGCAGATGTTGCACAGTATACCATGCAGAAGAAGAAGAGTTAAGAGGAGGAGGGGCTGCTGAGCCATGATCATGTCTGGCGTCCCAGAGGAGCAGCTCCCCCCCCAACCCTCCCCCCCATACCTGAGAGGGGTACGCTGGTATAACAGTCTGTGCCCACGACAGAGAGTTTGCACTCTTCCTTCTATCCTCGCTTCTACGAATTTGCTTCACTAGTTTTGAACTAACATAACAATCACTGTAATAAACCGAACCGTTCTTCACCAGCCCTGGACTTCGACTCTTTTTTCCCCAAGGAACGGTCTAACAATAATGCAGAGCGTTTCCATTCTCAAATCATTTCATTAAATACATACCAATTTATAATAATGCTTGGGTTTACCAAAAGTGCTCCCCCATGCCCAACAAATGAGTGCACATGTTCAACAGGAAATGCATCACCACAAGCTCGACACATTTCCTCTTTCTAACATTCGCCAAACACCATCAAAGATGCTCTCCATCCTGCAGCTCTATTGCCTGGAATCCATATATATCAAGTGCTGGTCGCTCCTAACGGTCACTGACTGATATCAGTCTGGCCTCAGTCGTATGGCCAGCGTTTAGCCCTAACGTCACTAATGAAGTGAATATATAAATATTCATACTTTCTGCTCTTGGCTGATTGGGTAACCTTTTGGCGAGAACCACCAATCGCGCGGCACCATTTGCAGAATGAATGCTGACCAGGATATCCGTCGCATCTTGTTGTCAGAAGTGGTAGCTAAGTAGGCGAGCAATTAAACGTTGGGATATAGAAGTACCTATCTTATATCTGCATGTTGCATGTATATTTCCTTTTACTTTGCTACATCAGGCATTTTACAACACAACTAACGGCTGTACTCAGCATTACGAATATGAGCTAGCTGGCCAGTTACGGCAATCGTGAATGTTATTTGACATGAGCTTAAAAATTCGATTGTGGCTTGCTTGCGTTTTACTCTTGGAGTGGTTGTTCGGCTTTGAACAGGATAATGTTTGGCCATATCTGCATTTTGTTTATTTCAGTGGGATTCCCCGGTATAATAAAGGCTTAATTAAATAATACTCAAATTACGTAACATATTTCACTGTAATTGGCATTAGCTATAGCTCGAAGGGCATCAGCTAGGTTAAGCCTATGAAGCTGGTATGTAATACGACAGTTGCTAATTTATTCCTTGCCTGTCTACTTTCTTCAGAAAAGATGGATAGCTTGTTCCTATTATTGCAACCTATTGCTGCACGTTTCGGCATTTTTAACGTGGATGGCAAACGCTTATTTTGCCGCTTTTCCCCGCTTGCTTAATATCTGATATCAATCCAGTACAAGATCATAGCGATCAAATATATTCCTTTTCCCTTTAAAAACGATTACACATCGATGGCAATAACAGTATCACTGAACATATACACACAAGCATTATTTCAGTTTGAAAGTTTAATTCGTAGTTTTCCGCAGTCCACTGTATTTCTGCATTGCCAGATGTTACGTGACCGCTGCTGAGAGAGACACAGGTCTCGAACAAAGTTCATTTTCTCATGATCTGTTGGTCTTAAAAATGCCATTGCAGCACCAGAATGTTCGGAAGATATGTGGCCTGTGAAAAAGAAGTCCAGTATTTAATTCTATGACAATGGGGCAAAATAATCGGTGATAATCTGTGCTCACATTCACTTCTCCCCATTGGAATCAATTCATTCAGGACCCGCCGCAAGTCTATCTAAAGGGGTGGGGCACCCTTACAACTGTGAGCCAATCACAGATCTCGCATGGATTTTGTGCGAATATTTGAAAGTCAAACGCTAGTCTACCGACTGAGGCCAGACATATCAGTGAGTGACTGTTGGGAGCCACCAAAGCTTGATATGTATGGATTCCAGGCAAAGCAGCTCTAAACCCCTGAACACTAACAGGCCTGTTTCCAGCCCGAGTCCCGTGTGCCCTCAGAATACAGGAAGAGCACAGCATTACCTTAGGCCTCGTGACCTCTGACCTAAATACGCATCACAATGGAAGACTCTGAAATGGAACACTTCCATCAGCTGTGACTACATTTCGACCAGCTACACAATCTCCTGGTGACTTATACAGCCAGAATTCTTCACAGGCTAGGTTGGATTTTCTTAAAGAACAGTGTGTAGACTTATTCAAAAAAAATAATCTCTCAATCACCACTTAGACATACTTCATCTAGGTCATATCTACAGAGTCTCTGCAGTCTTCCAGCACTTCCTTACTTTACTTTGCACAGGACGTTTTTGGGCTTCAGCCTTTGGGCAGCGAGTGTGTAGCCACCAGCCAATAGCGCAGGATGTGAGGGCAGGACATAGCAGTACGCCGCAGAGTCGTCCTTCTGGTGTCTTTAAGCCTGGGAGGATGGGCCAACTTTGAATGTTGTGTTTACAGACCTCGACAGACAAATCTTACTTAGAAAACCTTTGAATGAAAATATTTTGTAACTATTTTCTGATCACCCAATCAGATGCGTGTGCGCAGTTGCATGTATGCGCAAACAAACAAGCACATACATCTGATCACCCAATCAGATGCGTGTGCACAGTTGCGTGTATGTGCAAACAAATACAAGCACACACACACACACACACACACACACACCACTCTGGGCACCTCCAGAGAATATGAGCTTGTGACACACAGCACATTACTCTAATGCGAAACAGGAAACACACATTCTTCAGCGTTTGGCTCGTCAACACCTCGACAGTGCAGTCAGACTCGGCTCGTGGATACGAAACTGAAACCAGCAGGAACTGAGCAGCAGAGGAATCAACGGCTCCTGTTCCAGAACTCTAGGAGCCTATTCTAGAACAAGATTCCTGAGTTAGCTTCACAACAATAAGGAGTAAAACCCCAAACTTTCCCAAACCAGGAGGTATGAGTGAAGTATAACCACAGCTCTGTTTATCCAGTCAACACAGGATGCTGTTTTGTGAGATGCTCCCGGTCTCTTTACCTCGCATGTGGGCCATCCTCACAGACAGCTCCTTGACTAATTCACACTGTCATTAATGTACGTTTCCAATCTTCTCCATGCCTCACTGTCGCTAAAGCACATTTTGACTTGATACAGGTTTGGCTTATTTGGTCGAAGCCTCTTCCAAGAATGGGTCAGATTCAGTGACCCCTCCCCCACCCATTTACAGCCATTACACTCGCATTCATGTCCCCCGTAGGTCCAACGATAAATAAATCACAGCTGTGTGCTTCATGAAAAAAATCTGCTACAACACATAAAAATAAAAACTTCAGTTGTCTTTCAAATACCCTGATTTAATCACTTTAAATAACTGTGGAATATCTAACAAGAATAACCATATCAGAAAAAATATTTTATTATAACATACCGAGATAAGAACCATTAATTCTTCCGAAACCAACTGTGATGGCGATTAAAAACAATTAAAACTTACAATGAATGGATTTGGGGCCAAAATTACATGCGACTCAGCAACCATCCTGCCCTTTGACTAAGAATCAACAGAATAAAATTGAGGGGAAGGTCCCAAATCTCAGTGAATCATGTATAATTTACAGAAAAAGAAACAAGTTGAGACCACAAGGCTTGCCTTTGAGTCCAGAGTCCAACAACCAAATATGGCAGCACCTCATGCCAAGTGCAGTGGCGGATTTAGCAATCTGGGGGCCAAAGGTAAATACAGGCATGGGGCCCTTCTCACCCGTTCTTCAAAGGAGAGCGAGAAAACTTGGCATAAAAGTTGAAAAACACCATTCTCCCGTAAACCCTGCACATAACTTCTTTACTTCAAAATGAATATGGAGAGGGGAGAGCGAACAAAGAGTAGCACTGCATAAACTAATAGTCAATAGTCACAATGATCCCAAAGGAAATGAAGTTTCAGATAACTCCGGTCTTTGCCAAAATGCCAGGATTGCCAGACCAAGTCAATGTAAAAATAACCAGGAAGCAGTTACTGCCATGGTAAAGGAACATTTATACAGTATGTATAACACAACAAAACAGTCATACATTTAGTTTGTTGTGTGTGTGTGAGAGAGAGAGAGAGAGAGAGAGAGAGACAGAGGGGAGGGTGAGGTTGCAATGGATGCAGAAACCGTAGTGTAAGTCACGTGATCCCCAAAGTAACTCAGGAAGATGGCTTTGATGGGATGGGAATGCATCGATTAATTATTATTTATTTATACAAAAAAAAGGTATTTCCTTGCTCTGAAAGGTCGCATGTATGACCGGATATTGAACCTCAGGTCCAAATGCTCCGCCTTATCCACGACACTAGCTCAACAGACTTTATATATCACTGATCGATTTAGCACTTGTATAGCTGTGCTGTGTTTGAACTTGAGCATATAGGCGCAAGGATTCTCAGTCATAAACCGGCTTTGAAAACAACAGTTGAATATTTAGCGGTTAATTATAGCGAAAATAGAAAAAACAAACCATTTAATTGATTATACTGCTGAGGTCTTCCAGTGCATAGCATAATGGCGAGAGGACTTTCAGATAGACTGGCTAAAACAATAGCAAGCGCAGATTTACCCACAAACAGCTTTCATGACAAAATATCAAAGGCAAGAAAAATTTTTGCTCATCTCTGTAGCTTTTAAAGTGTATGCCTGCTGTTCTTTGAGTGTGGTGTCAATTTAAAATGACAAGGCTTATATCGTTGGAATCTGTGGACTGTCCTTTTTCATTTGAGGTATCGTTTATATGCATAGTACAAATTCAGTAGAAATGCTTGCCATAGAGCACTGATCTTATTTTATTTAATGTTTTGCTAGATGCTTATTTACTTGCTTGGTACTTGAATTGTGTTCGGTTTAGGTAAAAATGGTCATCACGATCTATTTGCCGAGTTTCTTCGCTTTAAGAGGATATGCTGCATGACGAGGTTGCTATTAGGAAACAAGCTGTATTTATTATGCAAATTCATTGCCCCCGTTACGGGGGCGTTCAGGCTTAAGGTCAATATTTGTATTGAATATATAGTTTCCACCTATTTCTTTAAATCTTCACTTTAAAACCAGTTTTCATTGCAACAAAACCGTTGACTTACTTGTGAACTTCTGGAAGCAGCTTTTCTCGAAGTGCTCTGAGCAAAGAACTGAATGTTTTGTTGGTTTGTTAGGCTTTCCACGGTCAATTCTTCTTAATTTAACAAGCCACTCTTTCAAAAGGGCTTCACAATTTCGTGGAAATTGATGGAAACTTATTTTGCCATATTTTCCAGACGACTGAATGGCATTATTATTGGTGCAAGCAACAGCAGCACAACATTTCCCCTTATTCACTATGCTGAGATCAACCTTTGTGTACATGCTTCGGGGATCACGTGACCACCTACGTAACTTGCAACAACCTCATTGTGAAGTGTTTCACAAAGTCACTCTTTAAGGCAAAATATATCTGTGTGTGAGAGAAGGAACAGGTGGAACATTTGAGATTGACATTCAGTCATTCTATCAACAAACCCATGGCACTGTAGACAAGCCACAACCTATTTATCTTTTCCACGTTTTTCATTTCCATGCAATAATGACTACTAGTAAATCTGCGTCATCCTGGATTTTTGGGAAATTCGGTCTTGAGCTGGACAGGGCCTTTACGTATGATTGAGCATTGCTCATCGTCGTCGAGATGTTTTGGCCACAGAGCCGCGTCATCTTCCAGTATGATACTACTTCGCTGGGCGGTGGTGGGATTAGCCCAACTAGCATTACAGTCGTTACGGGACATACTCACCGGATCTCCGTCTGTGTCAAGACTGTGACGGACATCAACAGATATCTCGTCCAGCTCCCCCTCATCTGCGCTATCAGAACTGTTGGTTGGAACTGTTGGGACCGATGGTTGACGTTAACTCCTCACTACAAGCTGCTAAGCAGCTAGCGCAACAAGCCTGCTTCTTGTCTGGGTAAGGGTTTTCGTTTTCCACACTGTCGTCGGTAGGAGCCGTGAAAAAACTAGTCAACTTTGGCAGTGTCTATATATTTTTTTCCCATTTTGCCGTTTTTTTTCTTTTATTCGAACCACTTGGGTAATGAAGCTTCATTGTCTCATTTTTTGCCTCTCTCCGCTTCGCTCACGCACCGGCTTCTCTCAATTAGGCTGACTTCCGAGTTCCAGCATTCATCTTCCGCGGACCATCATTGAATAGTTCATTGCAGTGCGGGAGGCAGGGGTGTATGTGTCGAGACAGATAGTACTACCCATTTATGAATTAGACATTCTGGGGCCATTTTGATGTATACTTCTTAAAAATTACGTGTTAGTAAGCTTAAGCATGTTTTTGAAGTGTTCACGTTGGGGGAGGGCTGAATGTTTGTTGTTGGGGGGACCCCATACTAGGACCGCAGGTAGGGGGCCCCAGGCAATTGCTGCCTATGCCTTATCCTTACGACCGCCCTTGGCCAAGTGTCAGCTACCATTTAAAAACTTCAAAAATTACTTGAAAAAGCCATTTTTGATACACAGCAATATCCCTCAAATGAAAAACACTTTTTTTATGTTAATGGATAATTTGATCAGCTGATATCACAGGGTGTAACGTTGAATTGAAATGATGTCAGCGATTCTGTCCTGCCCTCCCAGGCATGTTGATTGCAAAGTTTCGGTTGCTCAGAAACAGAAGGAAACTGAAAAAGGGGCGTGACGTGACCTGAATGTCATTTGTGGCATTTCCCCCAGTACCTGAACAGCTGTGTTCACACACTCTGTGATGTCACAAGGCAGGGACCTCCCACGTTTTCTCTCGACATTCCTAATTACTGTCGAAAACTGAATGTGACAAGGACAGAGTACTTGGCGAAGAGCTGAATTGACATACCAGCGTGTCTTCAAATATGTTTAAAATTCATTGACTGCCAGACAGAGGAAAGGAGGAAATGCAGCCTTCCTTAAAGCGTACCAATGCAGCCCAGTAACCTCAAGGTGAGGTGACACATACAACATAACGCGGAAAAAAAAAGCTCAAACACAATGTTGCACCAATGAACAGAAGGTTCAGGTGAGCCATTTTACTTCAGAAAACTCTGATAGGAGTTTGAACAAAGAGCAGCAGTAGTCCTTTCCCCTCTGTAAAAGGCAGAAAGCAGGTGGGACACAAAGTGACTGCCAAGGACAATGTCATAAAAGGAGCGGCACATCTGCAATCTGAATAATTGGTCAGCAAGCACTTAATTATGAAAATATGCCATCACTGATAACCTGCAAAATACTGGGATGTTTTCGCCCAATCATATACAGAAATTAATAATTGTGCACAAACTTACCATAAAAGTACAAGCAAAAAAAAAATTAGCAGCCAATTATGCTGAAGCACAATCAAACCCAGCATGCAGTACTTGCATAAATCTATTAAGATGCATTTCAATAAATTTCCATAATAAAGAAATTAAGACGATGTTGGGCGCCTTTGTGACGGCGTCACGGTTAAAAAAAAAAAAAAGAAACCTGCAACGCAGATCAATATTGAACTGAATTTGAATTCTGCAGAGCAATACCAGGCGTTTTCAGATTACCTATGCAAAATCAATGCAGTCAATACGGTCTTAGAAAACCAGCAATAAGCAAAAAAGCTTCTGCAAAGTAATGCAACACTGCAGCAACATTTATCAGACAATTCATCTCTGACTGCTACTTGTAAGATGCATGCACATTGCATTGTCAATAGCGCTCTGCGGAGTGTATGCACATAAATCGATGATATTAATTATAATTATCCTCATGATTAATATACAAACACAATTCGGCACGGACAATATATTCCAAAAAATGTCTCATTGCCCCCGAGTCCAAGCAAGAAACAAGAGAAGGCCGAAGGGCCCGCAGTCGGGCAGAATTTGACAGCCGAAGACGCAGTGCAGACCTGGCAGCTGACAGCTCTCTCCAGAGGTCGGGCCGGCTCACGAAGCAAGAAAATACTTCACACTCGCAAAGTGAAAAAAAGCGTTACAAGAACGAATTTTGCACGTTGGTAAATTAGGAAGCTCCAAGTTTCAAAATTGGCTCTAAACATTCGCGAACGAGCACACCATAACATTTTGTGATTAGTATTCGGCAAGCCAAGTTTATTAACAATACACAATTTTGACAGTTTTTCAACGTTATTTCCCCAAAGTAAATATTAACATTTATTTCTTTGATAACTTCAACAGCAAATTAGATATGAGTAAACCAACTATCAGCGAGACATCAATTAATTGTATCCGACAACCAACTTCGAAACTTTGAGATACAAGTTAGGTGAGGTTACAAAATGAGAGGAACGTTAGATAATCACTGTGCCAGCAAACTTCTTCCAGAAAAATCTTCCAGCTCTCTAACTAGCTGGCGAGCACGATGGCTTCAGGGTACAACGCCAAACCACCACTTCAATTCACCTCGGCGGAGCCAAACTCCGGCTAAACCACACTCGCTAGCTACCACAGTTAGTTAGCCATGTCTAACGTTAGCCATGATGGTGGTCAACTTAGCAACATGGAGGCAGAGAGGGAATCAACAACTAAGAGATCGGGATTCCAGGGCTACAGCTTAAGATGCAGCGCTGGTCAATTTTACACCAAATTAGCCAACATGTTGCGACATGGCAGAGAGGAGAAGTAGCCAAGTTCGCCAACTACAGAGATCGGGCATCACAGATGGCCAGATTAGCTAACATTAATGCTTAAAGATGCAGCGCTGTGGTCAGCCGGTGCTCCCCAACATTCATGCTTAAAGATGCAGAGCTGTGGTCAGCTGCTGCTCCCCAACATTAATTACACGGAAATATCCAAGCGCATGACCCAGCGAGCGAGTATCACAACGAACGGTGATCACCCGAGTACCCAACTTCCGAAGTTATAACCCAGCAGCCATCCAGCCAATGTTAAAAGCATGAATTGACAGACTTGTGTTACAGCGCGACTCTCTCGCTGTTCTGGCATCAACTACACAAACACCAAAATCATGTGGAAAATGGCGACCCCCGCGACGCTGAGCCTCCGAACCCCCCTATGCCCCATCATGGGCTGTTAGCTAGTTAGCCGGCCAGCTAATGGTGCAGAGCAACGACTCTGACCAGGCCACGCTTTGACGGCTAGCTAGCATAGCAGGGGCACAGAAACATGCTACCATTAGCTTGCGAACTGCGCACATCTCCAATGGTAAATGTAATATTTCATCGCAGGTGGTGCACACACAGGCAGCCAAGGCCAGCCAACCGCCCATGGACAGTCCACACCGAAGCCATATGGCGAGGGCATCTCCCGGCGGGTATCTTTCTCTGGAGGGCATCTCCCGGCAGGCCAGAGAGCCCTGAACAGGAGGCAACTTCATTCTGACGTTTGCATTTCTTAACAGTTAAGCCGCTTTCACACTGGACGCGAAACGAATTTTTCGCACGACAGATTACATTCAAAGTCAATGCAAAGTATTCACGTCTTTGTATTGACTTTGAATGTAAGCTGTCGTGCGAAAAATTCGTTTCGCGTCCGGTGTGAAAGCAGCTTTAGTCCGTCATCAGGCTCCATTTCTCAGCCGCTGACTGTACCAGCTAGCTCGCTAGCAAGCCTGCCAACAAACTATTTCGTGAATGCACGACCACAGACGTTACAAATGAAACGGCTCATGTCGATTAATTTCTGACCTGTAAGCTCGTTCATCTGCGTGCGTCTCCACACTGCGTAAAAGCTGCTGTATTTATAAACAGCTCCATAGCCGGCCCAGGTCCGCTTACTCACCTGCCGACTCTCAGTGCACGGCGCTGCAATGACTGAGGGCCTCCACTTGCCTTCCAGACTCTTTTCACTTGATTTAACTTGAAATTAATTAACTACGCTGGTTCCACAAGTTAACTGGCCGACTAACGCAGTAATCACGGAGTTCCTTAGAGATTTACTAAAAGCGAAACCAATTTTAAAATGATATTTTTTGCGTAATTACATTAAGTTTCGGCCAACTTGTTCTTTTTCGTCACGGGGTTAAAACAAAAACAGCCGTGTTATTCTTCGAATTCCGCCGGTCGGACACTGTTCAGAGTTATGAAATTGAGGAACGTTCAATATTCAGTCGTCTGATTTTCAGCACTTTCCACTTTTCGTCCAGCAATCTGACTATTTCCAAAGGGGGACAGGAAAATTTAGCTATTTTTCCTTTCCCATTCGAAGTCTACCACCACACCGTTTTCGCAGTCACACCGAAGGCTCCAGCTCCAGGAACTCCCGCCCCCCAACGCAGAGACGGACGTCTCTGTTGGCCGAGCCCGACGGCAGAACGCAGCACTTGAGACCAGAAACGTGCTAGTGGATTGGCTGGAGTGAACGATAGCTACGATGCTAATGGATCGTTTGCAATGACGGGGTACCCCTCTCCTCCAATTTTAAACTGTTATAATAACAGGCTGCACGTAATGGTGTGTATTAGAGGAGGAGAGACATATATGCAATCATACCTCGCTCACTACAAACGCGCGAACCAAGTGTAATACTTTCTTAAAGTCAAACCAAACAAACACACAACGAAATATTTCAATCTTATAGTCTGACAAATGTATGATTGGCTAAACTGAACGATTCATATTCAGTTTTATTCATTTCATGACTACTTTTGAAATGGTGCTCGTACAATCGGATTTCTTCTTTTAGTTTAACAGCACCCGACAATCCAAACGCACATTTAACGACACAGGTAATTTTTTCCCCATGAATTCACTAAGTATTAAATAACTGAAATATCATCCATTTAATATTCCTGAAAAATAAAACACTAATATGCGGTGATTGTAATCTCAATTTCAAGATACTGCAAGATACTTAAATTTCATTTAACATTGAACAACAAAGCAGGTCTCCTCTGTGTGGCCAATTATTGAGTGATCAAAGACGTGGCAAAGGTCTACTGAGAGCATTTATTAATATATTTGCTCCGCGCAGATTCAATTTCGGTGATGTTTGCAGTACATAGACGCATCTGTCATATCTTCAGGCTTCTGCTACCCATTCATATGATAGGAGAGGACATGAGTTTACACTTGAAATAAAAAAAATTCACGGGCAGAGGTGTAAAGTTTAGGTTCAGAAAGTAAAAATCCTCCCCAGAACTTTATTCCAACCACCTGGATTTACTTCTGACAGGAGATAGAGCCAAAATGAGTGATCAGCTCATTCTGTGGGAGGGAGAAAAACATGGCAGGATTTTTACTTTCTGACCCCTGGATTTTACACCTCTGTTCAAGGGAAACTGCTGCTTGATGTGCACATTCTATGGTCAATACTAGTGTTACATTAATTTAAGGCTCTTGTCATTGCTTAGTATGATTGCAGCACCATGTGCATGAGGTCCTTATGAGTAATTCACACCGTGAAGTGCTCATCTTTTGAATCCTGGAAAGGGGAGCCATTTCTGAGCATGTTTTTCATGGAACACGAGAGCATCTGAAGTGCATTCTCGACATGGAATGCGCCAGTGTTCCTCCCTGAGAGCACACCTGTAGCTGAAGACATGCAGAAGGGTGTAATTTAGCATGACGAGCACAGCTCTGTTCCACAAAATACAGCTTAGGCGAGGACATGGTTTGCCCACAATGATGACAATTTTATGTATAGAGACATTTTTTACGCTCGTAAAGTCATCATCTCCCCCAAGAAACTACAAGACTGACGTTTTTACTGAATTCTGACTGCTACATCATAAACTGGAGCAGCTTCAGACAGCTGTAACTCCTCCAAAATCCCAGCATTACCAGCACCGATTAGCAATGTCTGCACACGAGACAAAAGAAGAAGAATCCCTTGCGAATGCATTTTCTGAGCAAATGTAGTCCCAGCAAGTGCTTCATTTTTATTTGTCATTTGGAATAGCACTGTTATTCAACTGCATTCTTAAGAAGATACGACAAGTCGGGTGCTTCAAATTTTACTGAGCCCTCAGGCATCAGGAGTAATGCAAGGTCAGTACTTTGCATGACTGGGATGTCCCGCCACTGACCAGAATCTCCAGCAAAAACCTGGCTGCCTGGGTCTTATAATAATAATAATAATAATAATAATAATAATAATAATAATAATAAATTTCATTTATCGGCGCCTTTCTAACATTCAAGGTCACCGTACAGCAGAGTCAAAATTTTCAAGAGAAAATGCAACATAAAAAACAATTATTAAAATGTCTGCAACATCTGTATGAATAGGATGGGGAGGAGATAATTGACTTTCAGATACAATATGGCAGTTTGAATAGATGGGTTTTGAGCTGGGTTTTGAACATGGGAGGAGAGTCACTGTTCTGGAGGTCAGGAGGGAGGGAGTTCCAGAGGCGAGGAGCAGAGTGACTGAAGGCTCTGGACACCGTGATGGTCAGAGGGGCTGGTGGGATGGTGAGGTGGATGGATGAGGAGGACCTGAGGGAGCGAGGGGGTGTGTTGATATGAAGGAGTTCAGTCAGATACGGAGGAACAAGGTTGTGGATGGCCTTGAAGGTGAGAAGCAGAATTTTGTAGTCTGTGCGATATTTGCCCGGAAGCCAGTGAAGCTGCAGAAGTACAGGACTGTTGTCACTGGTGGAGGGAGTTCTAGTGATGATTTGGGCCGCAGTGTTCTGAACCAGTTGGAGTTTGTGAATGGACTTTTTAGGGAGACCAAAGAGCCGGGAATTACAATAATCAAGGCGAGATGTGACCAGAGAATGAACCAGGTTGGGCGTGAGGGACAGACGGTGATGGTTAATGTTGCAAAGATGGAAGAAGGCATTCCGGGTGATGTTATTGATGTGGGCTTGAAATGGAAGAGTGCTTCCACGATGACACCCAAACTCTTCACCTAGGGGGAAGTGGAAACAATGGAGTCTTCAACGCTAATGTTGAAACTGTCAATTTTTGATATGGTGGATTTTGAACCAACAAGAAGAACCTCGGTTTTGTCACTGTGGAGCTTGAGAAAATTAGGGGATACCAGGATTAGATTTTTTGAATTCAGTCACAGAGGGAGGATAGTGGGAGGGTGGAGGTGGGTTTGGTGGAGACAGAGCTGGGTGTCTTCTGCATAACAATGGAAATGATATTAAACTTTTTGAAGATATGGCCAAGGGGGAAGAGATAGTTAATGAATAGCAGTGGCCCCAAAACAGAGCCTTGGGGAACACCTGTAGTAACTGGAGATGGCTGGGATGTGATGGTTTTGAGTTGTTTGAACTGAGTGCGACCTGAGATATATGATTTAAAACAGTTTAGGGGAGTATCAGTGATTCCAATGAATGCAAGTCTGTCAAGGAGGATGTTGTGGGAAATGGCATTAAAGGCCACACTCAGATCAAGCAGGATGAGGATAGATAACAGTCTGGAGTCAGCTGCAATGAGGATGTCATTTGTGATTTTTACCAAGGCTGTTTCTGTGCTGTGGAGGGGACAGAAGCCAGATTGGAACTGTTCATAAAGGTTATTGTTAAATAGATGAGTATGGACCAGAGATGCAACTGTTTTTTGAAGAATTTTGGACAGACAGGGGAGGTTAGAAATAGGATGGAAGTTATTGAAATTGTTGGGGTCTGCATCAGGTTTCTTCTGGACAGGAGTTACTGCAGCAAATTCGAGTGGAGAGGGAACCAGATCAGTGGAGTGGGAGGAGTGAATGATGGCAGTTATTAGGGGAGACAGAGAGGGACGGCAGGGCCTTTAACCACTGGAGTCGGGAAAGGGTCCAGTTAACAGGCGGGTGGCTTGGATTTCCAGATGAGGTCAGATATTTCAACAACGGAGGGAAGTTTGAAGTAAGTGGATGCCAGAGAGGAGCAGGGTGAACCAATGGAGATGCAGAGGTGGAAAAGATAGGAATGTTACCGTTTTCTTCATCTGAGATTCCGGCAGGCTGTAAACTGTATGGCATAATGCTGCCCTCCACAATTCATTACAAGACACTATTCAAATCTTCTCACCATTCGCTCTCACACTCATACCTATGGGCAATGTAGTGTCTCCAATTAACCTGACATGCATGTCTTTGGACTGTGGGAGGAAACCGGAGAAAACCCACACGAACACGGGGAGAACATGCAAACTCCACACAGAAAGGCCCCAGGCCGGAATTGAACCCACGACCTTCTTGCTGTGAGACAACAGTGCTAACCACTATACCACCGTGCCTTATTTAAAGCTTTATAATTCAAGATGGCAGCTTCACAGAGAGGAAGGGAATGGCTCCACTGAATCAAGACGCTTGAAGCATTTAGAATTACATCGTACTACAGTTTATTTTCATGATTTTGGTAGAGAAAAAGGGCTGCAAACATAAAAAATCTTCATGAAAATTCAGCATCGAAGTAGTAAAAAAAATAATACTGAGAATTGAAAAATGGCTGGGGGTTAAAATAATACATTTTTGGGATCATAAACTCCTTGTCCACAAGTAGAATTCCTCTGAACATTAAATTCTGAATTACCTACTCTTTACGGGGCGAATAAGACACCTCTCCAGGTGGCTCCCCAAACTCTAAGATCCCTGAAAATTCTGCACTGTCAAATCATAAAATAATCATATACACATTTTAAGCCCAAGATGGAAGTAAGACGTTTATTGGAGCTCCTCTGCTTGCTCCTCTGCTTGTCCGCGATTTTTCAGCTAAAAAGTGACAAGTATGATTTATTTATGGTTTGGATCAAACTGTGAAACTCCCAGAAATTGTACGAGAGTGAAATTGCGACAGAATTTCAGTCGCCCAGTGAAATATTATAGTGATTCTGTCGCAACATTTCAACTCCGATGGAATCATTTCCCTCAAGATGGCGACGTCCACCAAAACCCTGGACCAGTCTTGAGCGTTCCACGTAACAATGATGGACAAACAACGAATTATCAGACAGTGCTACAAAGATCAGGCAAGCCGGGAGATAACAAATTTTACTGTGTTTTATCAAAATAGTCAAGGGCTGAGAACGAAATTCCAAAATTTGACCTTATATTTCAGTGATTGTGGGTTCGACATTGTTCTGCTCACCAAGACGTGGCTGAACGAAAACATACTTGATGGTGAAATATTTGATACTGATTTTTACTCGTTTTTTTGTCGCGACAGACGAGACAGTCCATCCAACAAATGTGATGGTGGGGGCGTACTTATTGCCGTCAAAACTAATCCCGCAGCACGGAGATGTTATGAATTGGAAACAGAGGCGGAAATCATATGGGTGGAGGTAACACTGCCTCGGATGAAGCTGTATTTATTATCCCAAGGACTCCCCGGACAGTACAATACACGAACTTGACAAATCTCTGGAGCTGCTTTTTCGAAAGTTTGGGCCAAATGACAGGGTTTTTGTCGCAGGTGATTTTAACCCACAGGATATTGAATGGGCTGAAAACGACGATGGTTTCGTGGAGCCTGTGACGTGGACAACACAAAGAGCAGATCTGTTCCTGAATTGTTTTCTGTTTGAACACGATCTGTTTCAGTTAAACTCTAATAGGACATGTAGCAATCACTTTTTATATCTTGTTTTCAGTAACGTTAACACTGTTCGAACGAACAGGATCGATCAGGCTGTTTATTCAATACACGATGCATTGATTTGTGAGCTTGTAATCACTCAAGCTAAACATCCATCCTTGAAGACGGACTGCATCTGTCAGTTAACCAGGCCATCAGAACACCTGCTGCAAAACTTCCTCTGTCCATCATTTTTTGTATGGATTCTGTACAAGTCACTGGTAGACGTAAATTTCCTTTGGGTATTTATGCCTAGTGAAAAGGAATCTTTTCAAAATATAAACGCTAAAATAAGTTGTCTTTCTCAGCCCATTTTCATTCAGAAACAAAAGTGGTGATAAATTTAGTTGGCAGGAATCCTAATCGGTTAATTATTAAAAAAAGAAAAACAGAATCCAGTTCCAGTCGCTATTAAATATATTGGTCAAATAGGCCAAATTATTCCTCTGTCCATCATTTTGAAACTGGTTCATGATTATTTGTTTTTCAAGAGAACATGTCAAACATGACCACTATCTGAAAAAATTATTATGGCCTGGCCTTGTTAGAAAGCGGAGTACCCATACAAACCTTGTGACGTATATCAATTTTCTTACTGAATGCTTTGACAAAAAAATTCAAGTTGATGCCATGTACACAGACTTTTCTAAAGCCTTCGACAGAGTTGGGTTCAAGTACTTTCAAGAATTGGATGCAAGTATTTTTTTTAAATACCAAAGTGCTTGCATTTGTATCAGAGTACTTCCTATTAATGCCTAAAGTACTTGTACTAGTATTCAAGTACTTTTCAAAGTTCTTGACCAATCTGTCTCCTAAGTGCTGACAGAGGTTGGTCAAGTACTTGAAAAGTACTTGGATACAAGTACATGTACTTATTATTAGGTATTATTAGGCCTAATGCCTAATATTAGACATTATTAGGTAGTACTCAGATACAAATACAAGCACTATGGTATGCAAAAAAAAAAAAAATGCTTGCATACAATTCTCAAAAGTACTTGAAAGTACTTGGACCAACTCTGGCCTTCGATACAGTTAGTCACAAATTGTTAATTCACAAGTTGAGAGGGTATAGCTTTAGTGGCCAGCTGATACATTGGTTAAATAGTTATTTGTCGTCACAAGTACAGCGTGTTGTAATAAACGGACACTGTTCATATCATGGTTCTGGATGTTTGTACGTGTGTTTTGGACTTTTCTTTGTGGCTCTCGTCCCAGGACGATATCTTTTCAATCGGATTCTTTACCCAGCTGGCTGATTGAACTGGGGCGGCGCTTCCCCGGACTCTATATAAGCCGGATGTTCGCCACGCCTCTTCGCTAGAGTGTCTGTTTGTAGCTACACACTATAGTCGAATATATCTGTAGTCAGGATTTGTTTGACTTTCTATCTTCTCGTTATTATTGGAGTTTCTTCTCCCTTTTACCTACCTCGCTTTGCTTCCGTGTTTCGGACTATTATACGTCCTTTGGAAGCGCGAGCACTTTCCGGTGTTCTGTGTTATTCTGTGTTTTGCTTGGTGTCCTTGCTGCTCATTTCCCTTTTGTCACTGCAATTGGCCTTCTACCTCTACCGGCCATTACAGTTCATCCTGGGTGCCTGTAACCTCAGGGGTCCCACAGGGGTCCCTTTTAGGACCTATTATGTTTATTTTGTATGTAAACGATATGCCAAATATGTGTTCTAATTCTCAATGTTTGTTATATGCGAATGAAGCTAAAATTTACCGAACTATAAGAACGCTTGATGACTGTATGCTCTTACAGAAAGATATTGATCAGTTGTTGGCCTGGTGTAAAATATGGAAGTTGTACCTTAATGTTATTAAGTGTATGGCTATTTCATTCACGAACAAAAGAAATCAGATACTGTATGAATACAAGGTCAGTGATACACCTTTGACTAGAGTTACAAAAGTAAAGGATTTGGGCATTACTCTTTCCAGTGATCTCAGTTTTAAAGACCATATACAATGTATTGTAAATAAGAGTTTTAGGATGTTCGGTTTCATAAAACGGTCAGCGCAAAATTTCAGCGATCAGAGATGTATTATAATATTATATAACACCCATGTTAGATGTCACCTGGGGAACTGTTCTGTCATATGGAATCCCTGCCTGGAATCAACTCATGTAGAACAACTTGAACGAGTGCAGCACAAATTCATTAAATTCTTGTGCTACAAGTTTGACCAACAATACGATGGCTCTAGATATAATGAGTTATGTAAATATTTTGGTATACCTTGATTGAGTAGCAGACGACAATTCTTAGATATCATGTTTTTACATAAATGTATCAACTCTTCTTATGACTGTCCAACTGTTTTAAGCAAATTTAGTTTTAATGCTCCGATGAGAGTTTTAAGACAATATCCCACTTTTAACCCGGGGCGTAGTCGAATAAATGTACGCAAATATTCTCCTGTGATAAGAATGATGAGTACTTTTAATAATATTTTGAGTGACAATGAGTCTGTCGATATCTTCTCTGCCACAACATTTTTTAAGTCAAATATACGGAAAATTTTACTGAATGGTTGACATCCCTTTTAATTTGTTAGATTGGTATCTAGTCTCTTGTATCTAGTCTCTTGTTTTATTGTTTTATGTTAGTGTGTATGTGTGTGTGATGGTGGAGCCTGTAAACGGGACTAGTTCCCGTAGGTTGTCCTTGAAAATAAAATAAATAAAATAAAATATACACTACAGGCCAAAAGTTTGGAAGCAAGATCACATTTGTACAAAAAAAGATCATAGTTTCATTGGCATACCTTGCAACAAAATAAACATGATTATTATATAAAGAGTCACTTATCAGAATACATTTTTACTCAAATTATCAGGCCCATATTACTAGGCCCATGGTCCTAGTGCCCGCCAGATTGCTGTTGGCATCCAGTGAGCTGTAAACCATGACATGAAGTGAATTATGCAGACTGATTTGTTTTTTACTTTTTCACTGAAGTTGTGACTCTTGCAAATCTTCTCAACCTAAAAACTAAGCCCCTCCTTTCTTTTGTTAACATTTATTCAGCAATGGTCTGGTAACATCAATGAATGCAGTACCTAAAGGTAAATAGAGGAAAATGGTGCATATCAATGAAAAAAAAGTCTAATCATGCAGTAAATACGTCTCAAGATCCATAGATTTCAGACTGGTCTTTAAGAAAGGCATTGTGAACAGAAACTTGAAGTTGCTTCCAAATTTTTGACCTGTGTTGGCCTTGCTTCCAAACTTCTGGCCTATTGTGTATTTAACATAAATCAACTTTTGACGCAAGAAATTCAATATGAATTAATGATTTTCTGGTTGAATTTAGCAGGAGTTTATCAATATGGGTGCAGTTGGACATCAATGGACACCAGTAACCTCTCCAAACACAAAACATGCCTTTTCTCCATGATGAAATTTAGAGTTTAGTTTAGACTTTTGTCCATTTTTCTTCAGAGTCCCACAAGCCAGCACACATACTCCTAAAGGAACTGCTTATTTAACGATCAGAACATTCACCCTGCAATGAAAAGCTAGCAGTTCCCACTTCTGAGCTTGCAATCTTATATAAACACTTTCTACACCTTATCAGGGACAAGTATAATTCACCAACTCAGTAGTTTCTGAAATACACTTCATATTTTAATAGAACAGACATTCCACTGCCAGGAAAAAACCCAAAATGCCCCAACATACAGTAGCTATTTTGAGCAAAGACTAACAGTTATTCTTGCTAACCAAAGAGACAAACAAGCTCTGTGATCATCATGGCTATGGTAAACCGAGAATAAAAAACAGCTAGCCTACTTGTCCACAGTTTAAAAAAAATATACAACCCCAATTCCGAAATAGTTGGGATAAAGTGTAAATTGTGAATAAAATCAACATTCAATGACTTTCAAATCACACCAGCCAGTATTTTATTCACAACAGAACAGAGATAACATAGCAAATGTTGAAACAGAAATTTTTCAATTTTATCCACAAAATGAGTTCATTTCAAATTTGATGGCTGCTACAGGTCTCAAAAAAGTTGGGACAGGGGCCTGTTTACCATGGTGTTGCATCTCCTCTTCTTTTTAACTCAGAGTGGAGGCGTCTGGGCATTGAGGAGACAAGTTTCTTGAGTTTAGCCACTGGAATTTGATCCCACTCTTGTTTAATACAGGCGTCCAGCTGCTGGAGAGTTTTGGGTCTCCTTTGACGGACTTTTCGTTTAATTATGTGCCAAAGGTTCTCAATTGGTGAAAGATCAGGACTGCAGGCAGGCCAGTTCAGCACACGGACTCTTCTGCTACGAAGCCATGCTGTTATAATAGCTGCAGTATGTGGTTTTGCATTGTCCTGCTGAAATACACAAGGCCTTCCTTGGAATTGATGTCGTCTGGAGGGGAGCATATGTTGCTCTAAAACCTTTATATATCTTTCAGCATTCATGGTGCTTTTTAAAACATGCAAGTGTCCCATACCATATGCACTAATGCATCCCCATCAGAGATGCTGGCTTTTCTCCTCTTTAGCCCGGAGGACACGACGCCCATGATTTCCAACAAGAATGTCAAATTTGGACTCGTCTGACCACAGGACACTTTGCCACTTTGCTACAGTCCATTTTAAATGCGCCTTGGCCCACAGAACATGGCGGGCGCTTCTGGATCATGCTCAACAATGGCTTTTTTTTGCATGATAGAGTTTTTAGGTGGCATCTGTGGATGGCACGGCGGACTGTGTTTACAGACAGTGGTTTCTTGAAGTATTCCTTGGCCCATTTACTAATGTCAATGACAGAATCATGCAGGTGAGTGATGCAGTGGCGTCTGAGGGCCCGAAGATCAAGGGCATCCAGTAAAGGTCTTCAGCCTTGTCCCTTACGCACAGAGATTTTTCCAGTTTCTCTGAATCTTTTGATGATGTTATGTACTGTCGATGATGAGACCTTCAAAGCCTTTGCAATTTGACGTTGAGGAACGTTGTTTTTAAGGTATTCCACAGTTTTTTTATGCAAGCCTTCACAGGTTGGAGAGCCTCTAGCCATCTTTACTTCTGAGAGACTCAGCCTCTCTAAGACATCCCTTTTATAGCCAATCATGTTATACACCTGATGCCAGTTAACTTAATTACTTGCTAAATGTTCTTTCAGCTGATTCTCTTATACATTCATTGCTTTTTCAGCCCTTTTTTGCCTGTGTCCCAACTTTTTTGAGACCTGTTGCAGCCAGAAAATTTGAAATAAGCTCATTTTGTGGATAAAAATGTAAAATGTCTCAGTTTCAACATTTGAAATGTTATCTATGTTCTATTGTAAATAACATTGGCTCATGTAATCTGAAAGTAATTGCATTTTGATTTTATTCACAATTTACACTTCGTCCCAACTATTTTATAATTGGGGTTGTATATAATTGCACTTACCCAAGGTGAACAAAAACCTTTCTTTATTGAATCTCTCCTCCAGAGACACAACTGTATCGGGTAGAGGGAACCCTCCAGTCCTGTTTAATTCGGAATAATTCCCATTGACTATATCCGTTCCTCATTTAAATCCCGTATATAAAACTGAACACTTCAGGCCGGTTTTGGGAAATTGGGAGTCTTTTTTTTTCTTGAAATCGCGTAATTTTCAGCTGCGCTATCGTGAGCAACAAAAAGACAATGGCCCTCATTTATCAAAGTTGCGTTGGATCTGGTGTAGATTCTGGTGCAAATATCAGCGTTCGCCAGGTGTCACGTCTGATTTACTAAAAGTGTGTACGTCGCTGATTTCGGTGTAGAACTGGCGTGGCGTTGATAAATCTGGCGGCTGAAACCATCGTAATTTACATGACATGCCCCAATAAATTTATGCTCAGGGAGACATAGTCCTGCCCACTTTGCGACATGGACTCTCGAAAGACGGCAAAGAAGAGAGAACTTCACTGAGGAGGAAATACCGGTGTAAATTATCACGTCCGAGGTGGAGAAAAACAAAATAATCTTATTTGGAAGCCTTAAGAGTGGCATAAAGGGAGCCTAGAAGGCTGCAGTTTGGAAAACTATTGCTGCTGTAGTAAACACCGTCGAGGTGGAGAACCGGAGTGCAGCAGAAGTTTGATTTATTTCATTAATAAATCGAAGTTATTTAAGTGCGTCCAAGCACAAAAATTGATCGAAATTCGCGTTAGACGCACTTATAAGTGTGGCCAAGATGCACATTTCTCCATTGCCCACACTTATTTTAAGTGTATCCAAAGCTAATTTTTTTTTCTTGGCCAAACTTATTTTAAGCGGTACTTTCTATAAGCGACACTGGAATGGTCATCAACTGGCGCACTTATAGGTGTGGCAAAGAAAAAAATTCAGCATTGGCCACAGGTATAAGTGCGAATAACATCGGCCTTAATAAATTCAATTTATAGATCCATGATATTTCATGTTATATAGCCTACATAATTGACAATCCAAATGCTTTACATGTAGGTTAAAAAAGTGGTCCGATTTTAAGATCGCCACCAAAAAAACGGGTTGCGGCCACTGAGCTATACTGCCCTACAAAGCCTAAATGCAGTAACTACACATTGGATAAAATGCGAGTTGGGCAGTTCTGGGCCTGAAAGTAAATGGAGGTCAGGATTTATTTGGATAGTAATTATACCCCAGCAAGTCCATTAACCATTATCTATGATAGATATGCCAACTATTTGTTTGTAAGGACAGCAACCAAATTCTGAAGCCATTTTTTACTGCTTAAATTATTTTGCAGTTACTGCACTTAGCCTTTGTAGGGCAGTATATAGAATTTTATATAGATCAGTGGTTGCGGCGCTCAGGCGCAGCAGCGCACGGACCGGTGGAGGCCAACCAGACTCGAACCTCCAGCTGTCACCATTCGAGAAGCAGGGCTCTCCCTTCATCGTGGGAATGCGAGGCGGTGGGGAGGCGGGTGAGTCCCCACCGCCTCGATCGGAGCTGCATGAGCGTAATTGTTAAAATACAGTCTGCAGAGATCACTCTTCACTGTACTTTTATTAGTAGGCTATTACTCCATGACATTTTATTGGGTGCCACACAAAACGAGCAGCCACTCGTCACTTTCCCGGAGATCTTCTCTGTGCCAAAAGTTCCTCTCACGTTGGACAGAAGCTTATTCCTTTAACAACAGAAGATCTGTGTTATGGCCCCAATTTGTTACGGCGTCAATTACAGCAAGGGATGACAGACAAAATTCTTCAACTTCAACAGATTTAATTAAACAAAACTTAGAACTAATCTACACTCTACCCTACTGACCAAGATTGAAATAATAATAAAAAAATAGTTACAGTCCCTTGGTAATTGAGATGGGCTGCTATGTTGCGATGTCCTGGGACAGGAAAATGCTCCAACACAGGCAAAAAATCCACAAAAAAGCTTCACAGGTCTTGAAAAAAGTGACAGGTCTGGTCAAATGTATCCTTCCACAATTTCTCCTTGCAATTTCTCCAACTACTACACTCTCTCGATTTTCCTCCTTATATGCTCTTTTCCAGCCCCCTCTGAGGCATGCCCGGGACATGCCCCAAACCTAGCTCCAGACTGCTTAACAAAAAAAGTCAATACTGCCATCTAGTGGCTTTTTTTTTTTTTTTTCCCACATTACATCTGCCATTGTCAAAATGTGATCACGGTCAAAGTGTCCGTAGGCCTATATATACTGAGCAACAAATGAAACGCAAGTTAGCTAGTTAGTTAATGTACTCTTATGGTTACTCAGTAAAAGTGACTGCAAAATAAAGAAAAGTTTGATGAAATGAGTGTAAATATGTACGCGCTAGTAATAAATTTCATTGTCTAAAATAATTACGCGCAAACTTATTTTCCAGTCTGCCTTTAATTAACTTGCGTTCCTTTTGTTGTTCAGCATATATCTGACTGGATGAGCATCTGACATTCCACACTGCATATCTGCCAAGCCACGCATTGCGCTTGATCAAATTGATTATGTTATGACTTGAAAATCACAACAAAGAAAACCAGCAATGACAACTTAAATTTATTCTTCACTGATAAAAAAAAAAACTTCTCCAAATAATCCACTGTTTAATTTTATAATAACACTCTAATGCCACTATGTAACTCTGTTGCCAAAACAAAAACTCTGCCCCCACTGACCAGTCTCACAGCATTTATATTGACTAGCAACATTCTGGAAAGACCTACAGGATTCCTGGGTAATCCCGCCCCCTCCAGGCAGGAAGATGCCAGAGGCTTCTAGAAAGCACTAGTCTATTTCATCACAAAGAAGTGGTATTGCATCAGATCATGTTTTTCTACAGACATACCACCAGAGGGTGCTAAATGATAACCAAAATAAACAAATCGCTGACCAGTCATAATGGGCATTTAAATAGTGTCTAACAAATCTCCATTTACAAATGATATACAGTGCTGTACACAAAATACTCATACATAACAATTGTTATTGTCAGCCGTCTGGCCTGACAAGCAGGTTGTCTCAAAATATAAGTTTAATTTCTCAGCACAGGTGTCTTATTTATTTATTTATTCATTCATTCATTCATTTATTAATGTAGCCTATTTAGCTTATTGATTAATTTTACTAATAAGAGCAACAATAGCATGACGTCCGCATCGCTGCATATGGTTTATTACTCATTTTGACAGCTGCACTCGTTCCTGCATGTTGTTCGCTGGTTTCAAATTTCGTGACCCTGGTCAGACCTGGCGTGAGATTTTTTGGGACCGTTCGCTCACGTTCAGATTGATAAATGCCGATCCCTGCGGGAGATTTGGCGTACACCCATTTTTTTGGTGTATGCACGTTTGATAAATGAGGGCCAATACAACCTACCTTGCTCTTAGGCAGATGTTTGTATACTCTTCTGTTTGTCCAATCAATGTCTTTCAGTTACTGTGGAAAGTTTAAACTCTCTGCTATTTACGGTGGCCCTGAGGTGCAAAACACAACGGCAAATCAGAAAACACAACACAAAAAGAGAAAACACAACGGCAAATCAGAAAACACAACACAAAAAGAGAAAAACACAACGCAAATCAGAAAAACACAACACAAAAAGAAAAAACAACACAAAAAAAAAAAAACACAACGGCAAATCAGAAAACACAACACAAAAGAGAAAACACAACGGCAAATCAAAAACACAACGGCAAAAGAGAAAAAACAACACAAAAAGAAAAACACAACACAAAAAAAAAAAACACAACGGCAAATCAGAAAACACAACGGCAAAGAAAACACAACACAAAAAGAGAAAACACAACGGCAAATCAGAAAACACAACGGCAAAAGAAAAACACAACACAAAAGAGGAAACACAACGCAAATCAGAAAACACAACACAAAAAGAGGAAACACAACGGCGTTTAGCAAAACGGAAAAGGTAGGTACCCTCGGGTGACATGAGTCGCCGCTGATTGGACGAAAAGAACTGGTCCGTCCTTTGAACCGGAAAGACATGTTTTCAAAACATGAGCGCCACAAATGATGAGGTACGGCGCTGCTGTTAAGGAATATTTTGATGCGGAAATGGATATAACGTGATACTGGACATGCTGTCGACCCATCACAACGTAAAAATGAGTCTCGCGACGCTGAAGACGCGTTTAAAAAGAAGCAGGGCTGCACAGAAGAAGCAACTATTCCCCACTCCCTGAGGTGAGGCGTGCCATTCTGACAGAGCTGGAAGGACCAGGGCAACTCTTGGGTTATCGGACTATGTGGCAAGTTCTCCAACAAAAATACAGGCTTTGCGTTAAACTTGATGTTGTTATGAGGCTACTGAAACAACTGAATCCACGATGGACGGCTTTGAGAACACGCAGAAGGTTTACGAGACGCACGTATCACTCCATGGGTCCAAACTACATATGGCATGTAGATGGATATGACAAACTGAAACCATTTGGTCTGGCACTCTCAGGATGCATAGATGGCTTTTCGAGAAAAATAATGTGGCTTGTTTGTGGACCAACGAACAATAATCCATCTGTCATCGCTCACAATTATATTAATTGTGCCAAGAGTACTGGAGTGGTTCCAATGAGACTGAGAACTGACCTCGAACAGAAAATGGGATCATGGCAGCAATACAATGTACCTTCCGTCACGGGCATACGGACCACTATGCAGGCTCATCTAGCCACAGTTACGGCTCGTCAACCTCGAATCAGCGCATCGAGTCATGGTGGTCTTTTTTTCAGAAGAGGGAGGTTGGTACATCTATGTTGTTTGATGGATGTCTTTCCGGTTCAAAGGACCGGACCAGTTCTTTTTCGTCCAATCAGCGACGACTCATGTCACCCGAGGGTACCTACCTTTTTCCGTTTTGCTAAACGCGTTGTGTTTCCTCTTTTGTGTTGTGTTTTCTTTTGCCGTTGTTTTTCTGATTTGCCGTTGTGTTTTCTCTTTTGTGTTGTGTTTTCTGATTTGCCGTTGTGTTTCTTTTGTGTTGTGTTTTTCTTTTTGCCGTTGTTTTCTGATTTGCCGTTGTGTTTTCTCTTTTGTGTTGTGTTTTCTCTTTTGCCGTTGTGTTTTCTGATTTGCCGTTGTGTTTTTCTCTTTTTGTGTTGTGTTTTCTGATTTGCCGTTGTGTTTTCTCTTTTTGTTGTGTTTTTCTCTTTTTTGTGTTGTGTTTTCTGATTTGCCGTTGTGTTTTTCTCTTTTGTGTTGTGTTTTCTCTTTTGCCGTTGTGTTTTTTTCTTTTTTGTGTTGTGTTTTTCTGATTTGCCGTTGTGTTTCCTCTTTTGTGTTGTGTTTTCTCTTTTTGCCGTTGTGTTTTCTGATTTGCGTTATGTTTTCTCTTTTGTGTTGTGTTTTCTCTTTTGCGTTGTGTTTTCTGATTTGCCGTTGTGTTTTCTCTTTTGTGTTGTGTTTTCTGATTTGCCGTTGTGTTTTCTCTTTTTGTGTTGTGTTTTCTCTTTTGCCGTTGTGTTTTCTGATTTGCCGTTGTGTTTTCTCTTTTTGTGTTGTGTTTTCTCTTTTTGTGTTGTGTTTTCTGATTTGCCGTTGTGTTTTCTCTTTTTGTGTTGTGTTTTCTCTTTTGCCGTTGTGTTTTCTCTTTTTGTGTTGTGTTTTCTGATTTGCCGCTGTGTTTTGCACCTCAGGGCCACCGTAGGCTATTGGATAAGAAACGAGTCAATCAATACATCATCACCGGGGAAGATTTATGTGGGCGTGAACTATAAGTGTGCAGTTACGCAGATAAGCCTAAATAAATAATTGAGTGATTGGCCATCAACATGAGTACATAGGAGGATGTAAGGGAGCGCTGAATTTGTCGATGGAGGAATCTATGCGTAAATCCACGGTAGGGAACTATGCATTTTTGATATGTGATGACTATAATTGATGGTAGAATGACACAGCATCAGCACCATGTCGAATTTCTCCTTCAGAAAGCCAATTTTTCCTAACTACTAATTGGGATAGCATTGGGTCACTATAGCTAAAGTGGTTTCTACAGTAGACAACAATTTTTTTCTGCAGCAAGAGATCATTTTTTTGAACTGCTGGATAGAAACTATGGGCTAGTATATTGATTAGTTTGCACATCAGGCTTGGCTGAGGAGTTTAATTCATGCAACTCCTAAAAAACAGGGATGGGAGTGAACTTGTCCATATTCTACTGTAAACCCTGTTCGAGCTCGGCTTGCCAGTGAATATTCAATAACTGATCCGGGGGTGCCATCTAGTGATAGAATATTATAACTGCTTGCATAAATTTTCAGCTCCATGTCCGCGGGTGGACTTATCTGCACAAAGGGGTTAAAGAATCACAGGAGGCTGATGTGTACAGGTATGGAGGCAGAGAGTCCGTTGGGCGCAAAACTTTGCCCATTATGGAGAACAGGGTCTTTGTGTTCCCTTCACCAGAGCTGATCAGATCTGTATAATAACTGGATTTGGCTTATCAAAGCATAAATGATGTGCACTTTTCAGGTCATACCCAGACATCCTGACAGACACTGGATGCACTGTCATGAGTATGCCAGTAAATTTTGAATTGATTTGAAAAAGATGTATATCACATTAAAGTATGAAGACATGAATCCTCTGAATCCTCAATAATTGCATGATTTGTCCAGACATAGAAAACTGTCAAATTATTTTAAATAATATCGCAATATTGATTCTTTTTCAGGGTGTTCTCAGCTGCTGAATGCTACTTTGGTGAGGTTAAGTACAATAGCCATGATAGTAGCTTGAGTGGAATAATGAGTGGAAAAGAAATAATAATTGAGTGGAAAAGTCAAAGAGTTTTGAGTTTTGAGATAGTTTGATAAACGTGATCTTAAATATTACTCATTTGAATTTAAATGATTGCCTTTTATTGGTGCTGCATGACATTCCTTGGTCATGATCATTTCTGCATCTGCAGAGTCAAAGGCTTCCTTATGATTCAGTCGACTCTTATGCCGGGTAAAATTCGGTAAATCTGATTGTTTGCCCAGTTTTTCTATTAAGTTATTCAATTTATGAGGAAATTTATGCCAGGGGAGATGTTTCAAAAGCACATGCACATGTGACCATCATAAAGTCAGTCAGTGCGTGTGCAGTGTTGTGAAAACATATTTGCCTCCTTTCAATTTTCTTTTTTCTTGCGTATTTGTCATATTTAAATGTTTCAGATCAAACTAATCACGCCCAGGAGGTTATGTTTTCACCCCGTTTGTTTGCTTGTCTGTCTGTTTGTCTGTTAACAGCATAACTCAAAAAGTTATAAACGGTGTGTCAAGAAATTTGGCAGGATGATAGGTGATAGTCCGAGGAAGACTTGATTTAATTTTGGAATGGATCCAGAACATATTGTGGATTCTGGATCCTGAAGAATTAAAATTTATTTGTGTAATGCGGGTCCATGTAATATTTCTAACCAGATTCTTAAAAAGTTATGAGCAGTTTAATGCGAAATTTGGCAGGATGATAGGTGGTAGGCCAATTTTGTAAGTGATCTAGAACATATTCTATGCCGTGGCGGAGGTATGCGCTCTACCGAGTGCCCTCTAGTTTTAATATTAGACAAAGATGACCCAAGTAAACAAAAAAGGCAATTTTAAAATATAATTTCATTTACTGAAGCAAAAAAAGCTATCCAAGCCTACCTGGCCCTAGGTAAAAAAAAAAAAAAAAAGTCATGACCCCTTTCGTAATTAAATCAGCAAATTAAACAAATTTAAATGATAATTGGGATCAATTTCATTAAAAAATACCCCAGTTTGACGACTGCCAGCCATGCTGAATCCAAGCATCTCTTAAATTGAATCTGTCTGGCAATGAGAAGTATGCAAAAAGCAGTACATGATGCTGCGATCAAAAGAAATTTAAGGACAGATGAAAAAAAGTCATTCACATCTATCAGTCAGGAATGGGTTAAAAAAATTTATATTTCTAATTCTCTGGGAAACCAGCAAACCACCATGAGAGCAATCTATAAACGGAGAAAATTCAACTGTGGCAAACTTTCCTAGGAGTGACTGTTCTATCAAAATTCCACCATTGGCATATCGACGGCTTGTCTAGGTGGTCAAAAATGAAACCAGACTAACATCTTAAGAACTGCAGGCCTTACTTTCCTCAGTTAAGGTCAGTAATCACAATTCCATCATAAGAAAAAGACTGAGAAAAAATGGCATCCATAGCAAAGCCTTAAGGCAAAAATCACTGCTGTCCAAAAAAAAAAAAAAAAAAAGGGCTTGTCTCACATACGTCAAAAATATCTTGATAACTCGCAAAACTTTTGGAATAATTTTCTGAAGACTCATGAGTCAAAAACGAAACTTTTTGGATGGCATGGGTCCTGTTAAATCTGGTGGCAAGCTTACGCAGCATTCCATTATAAAATTAAGATAACTACAGTCAAACACGGTGGTGGTAGTGTGATGGTCTGGGGCTGCTTTGCTGCTTCAGGACCTCAGAAACTTGCCTTAATTGATGGAACCAAGAATTCTGCTCTCTACCAGAAAAGTCTGAAGGAGAAAGCCTGGCCATCATTTTGTGATCTAAACCTCAAGTACAGTTGAATTATGCAGCAGGACAATGATTCAAAACATGCAAGCAAGTCGACCTTTGAATGCCTCAAAAGAAAAACAAAATGAGGGCTTTGGAGAGGCCTAGTCAAAGTCCTGACTTGAATCCAATTGAGATGCTGAAGAGCAGGCAGTTCATGTTTGAAAACCCTACAAACAATTCTGCAAAGAGTGGAAAAAAATTCCTCCTTCGCAATGTAAAAGACTCAGTGCAGTTATTGCGAACATTTGATTGCAGGGGTTGTCGCCAAGTGTGGCACAACCAGTTATTTGTTTTTTTTTTTTGGGGGGGCAATTTTTTATGTGGCTGATACGGTTTTTAATAAGTTTTTACCTCAAATAAATGAAATGATCATTTAAAAGCTGCATTTTGTGTTCACTTTCATTGCCTCTGTCTTATAATTAGTTGGATGATCTGAATGTGACAAATCAGCAAAAAAAGATGAAATTGGGTGATACTTTTTCCGCACCACTGGAATTGCAGCTGGTATTTTTGGAGTTTTTTTTTTGTCATAATTCCCTGATGCAAATGAATTTAATCACTTTGCTATATATCATGATAATATTTGTGCTGGTTTTAATTGGCATGGAAAGCTGCAGTACACAAAATATTCAGTCACGAAATACAGAGAGTGAAATCTTATGTTATATAACCCATAATAATACTGTAATTCTGACATTTCTCTTTTCAAATGTCTTTGACATTTTCTCCTTTGGCCTTGTGCTCTTTATCCCAGCCACACGCACAAAGGGACCGAAGAGCTGACACATGGGGGAGAGTATTTACCTCAGTGATGGAAGTGCTGGTCAGGCTATGGAGTCACCTGCTGCCTGTTAGCAAAGGTACTTGTGTGGGACAAGATGGAGCAAAGCTCTGATGTCACCGCATGGAGATCAGTGCAGCTGCTGGGCCCTTTCGCAGGTCATAGCGAGTTCACCCCATGTTGCCTCAGGTTCCTGCTTAATATGATCAACTGCAAGTCACTTTGAATAAAAGCAGAAATTAGCTGTAAAAGAGGAAGTAGAATATTCGGTGGATCCCTCAGAATGACTCAGCAGAAACTGAAAAAAAAATCCCTCTTTAAAAGGCTGAATCACTAATTCTGCACTGATGCTGAGCGAGTATAGTGGAGCAGGTTAGCTTGTAATCACTGTAAAGAGCAAGACCTTGTGAAAGGTTACTGTAACGATGCTCTCTGATAGTCCCACCCTCAGATTTATGATAACAAAGATGCCCTTGACTTGGGGCGATTTGGCCTTATGCAGATTGATAATACTTTTGTCTGTAGAGAATTTTGGTTCACTCTGAGCAAGAGGCCAAATCTCACCATGAGTGAATGTTTCTCAATTGTCAAAGCCCTCAATAAATCACAACCCTCAAAAGGTACAAATTACTAGGATTCCACTCTCCCCTTACCTGGGGGACAGGTATGAATTCAGTCTGGCCAATCAGTAGCAATAATGGTTCAGCTAATCGACCAACAGGCAGAAAAATAGGGTTGAATTTGGATTTGAGGGTCAGATTTGAGAATCCCTGATATACACTTTAAAGAGTGTAATTGTCCCTTTCATCTAACGGTTAGGTTTGTACAAAAATATATGTCCGTAAATATATAGTGAAACAGATGAGGACTTTGTGCCTTGTTTTCACAAGGAAATGTCAGAATGAGGAACTGTGTCTGTAGTCACCCTAACCCAGTATCTCTTCACCATGTCAGTCGACTGCCTTTCAAGCTCTTTGCAGAGGAAATGTACTCATGAAAAAAGAGATTTTGCTCCAATGATTTTAAATAATGATTCAAGTGGAAGGTTTGTGATTTTCAAACATTGTTTTGACCGGCCAGTGCTTGAGAAGTGGGAAGGTCTTCTTATTCCAAGACTCTGCTTGTTTTCTCAAGAACTCTAATTCACATATTACATGTTCCAGGTTTAATAGATAAAGATTATTACACCTCAATGAGTCATTTAGAAAGCTTAAGGTGATAATATGCCAGTGCAATACACACATACACTCAGTGGCCACTTTATTAGGTACACCTTTCTACTAATGAGTTAGACCCCACTTAATTCACATTAAGCATTCAGGTATAGATTCACCATGATTTTGGAAACATCCCTCAGCAATTCTGACTCCTGTTCTTCACTTAGTTGCCGCAAATTTGTCGACTGCACATCCATGCTGTCATTTGCTCCTTTCGCCACATCCCAAAGGTGCTCTACTGAGTGAAGATCTGGAGAGTATGAAAGTATAAACTGCACTAATTGTTGTGTTTGTTGATTCAGCCCCTAGCTAATGTAAACGGCAGCAGAAATCAAGATTTGTAAGGCTCAGTGACTTTTTTTTTTTCCAATCTCAACTGCCCAGTTGCGGAGTGTCTTTGCCCACTGTAGCCTCTATTAACCGTCCTTACCTGACAGTTGAGGAACTGGTGAAGTCTTTTCTGCTGAAGCCCATTCACTTCAAGGTTCAACTTTTTGTACATTTAGCGATACTCTTCTGCATGGCACCGCTGTAGCTAGTAATTACTCAAGTTACTCTCGCCTTCCTGTCTGGTTTGACCAGTTTAGCTGTTCTCCTCTGACCTCTCTCATTTAAAAGGCATTCGTCCCCCGCATAACTACGACTCACTTGATGTTTTTCTGCTTTGTTTTCCCACAACATTCTGTTTGAGACCAAAACCACTTTGTTTGGTACCAAGAATCATTCCACAGTCAAAGCCACATATCCATCCCGTCCTGAAATTTGGATGAAACACAACTGAACATTTTTACCATGCCAAAATGCCTTTATGAATTGTGCCACTGCTATGTGGTTTGTTGATTAGCTATTTGAATTAATGTGCAGGTGTACCCAGTAAAGGGGCCCCTGCTTGTACATTGTTTCTCTGACTGTGAATAATTGAATCCAGTCAATATTTGGTAGTCAGACGTTAGCATGGGTTAATAGAGGGATGCCACCTATTTATTGTAATGAAAAACAGTGGCTCAGCATATTTGGGCGGAAATTGAGACCATTTTGTTGGAACACTGTCTGGAAATGCAGACTGTATGCCTCGCCGAATAAGCAAGAGCCAACCAGGGGCTAATGTTGCATTTTTCTGGTTCCACCCACCGCGACTCTCCTTCCCCATAACCTCTAATGTGAATGGTTGCAGACGTCCGGATGTTGGCACACGGAGGGCATGTCTTTTTGACAGCGGAGCTGAGTAATGTCAACACGAATCTGAACAAAAACTGAGAACGTTTTTCCCCTCGTTGTCATTTCTTTTCAAAATGTTCACTGAACAAATTCGTCTTACGCGTCACATTTTTGCGACCCGCGGAGGACACTCGCACTGCTAGGTTCCTCAGTAAGTCGTTCTTCCTTTTTTATTTATCTGTTTTGCTGTCTAACTAGCTAACTGTTCTGCTGACAAATTGCATTGGTTTCCAGAATGTTTGCCAACAATATACTCGACTATATTTTTTCAGCGATTGTTATTTAAAAGTGTGCATGTCTGTAGTTGTATGACCTAAAGAGACATATATAAATCAAATGGCATACACTCCACTGTTAATCTTATCTTACGGGTCTGCCATTAATACACTAAAGAGACATATGAATTAAATGGCATACTCCACTGTTAATCTGTATGACCTAAACAGACATATATGAATTAAATGGCATACACTCCACTGTTAATCTTAGTTTACGGGTCTGCCATTAATGCATTTGCTAGCTTGACGTTCAGCAAAATCAGTTCACAGCATCAAAAAAATAGCGGTTTAGCTGACAAGCCTCGTTGCTCCATTTCGGGGCTGGATTTCTGTATGCTGTGATAATTTGGGTTTGTCCGCGTTTTGTTCATACGTAGCTAAGTCATTTTGTCGAACATAAAACCTTCGATGCAAGGTGTAAATTTGACCTCATAACCTGGCACGGTTGAACAGTGCAGCTCAGTAAAGGGAACTTCCTAACAAGTCAAATAGCTCGCTAGCTTGTTAGCTAAGTTGACGTTACCATCCGAGCAGCTTTAATCTCTGGCCGTTATTTCTGCACCGCCGCAACTTTAGAAACGATCCGTTGTCAGCAAGCTGGACAACTTTAATGAAATTTAACGGGGTTGACGACTAGTGAACTGTATCTCTGCTTGAGAATAGCTTAGTAGACAACATCAACCTGACATGATGTCCCCTTTATTGTTCAAGCTAAAAGAACATAATGTACAATTGTCGCCACTGAGTGACCAACGTGATGCCGAATGGCCTCTGGTTTATTTTTTAAATCACTCCTCTCCTGCCCATTTGAGCATGGCTGATCTGTGTTCGGAAATACAGTAGTTTCTGCTCATTAGGATTTTTACGTTATGCCCCATCACACTCCCTTTGAGAAGACAAACCACTGCCTGCGTTTATCTTGCGCATGAAAGACATTTGTCAACAAATTGACGTGTAGTTATGAAATGAAAACTGTGCATGTTGCATCGTTTACCTTCCGACATTGACATGGTGCGCATAGAATTTGTGCTCAAGTTTTATGCCATTACCATAAACTTAGCTGCAAAAAAGGTAAACTGTACTGCAAGTGGCATTCATTACTGAGGCAGAATATTATGAGAACGAATAACGCTTACTATCTTGTCGAGGTCTGGGATATATTAGATATAAGCAAACAGTCGCTTCTCCTAGTTTCCATGTTGGATGCGGGAGAAGTGGGCAGGTGTAATGACCTGAGCGCATAGTACTTACAGTGTTCAAAAGGGGACAGACCACAAACAGGCTCAGCAAAGCACATCGGCAGTAAAGCCTGTCCGGTCTGGTCTAAACTGACATTAGAGCTATCGTGGCATAAATCACGGAAAATGTTCATGATAATTACGGCGCAATGTGTCACAAAACATGATGCATCTCACCCTGATGTATATGCGGCTGCATAGCCACAGACTGTTTCGAGTGCCTTTGCTAACCCCTGTCCACCGTTGGAAGCACCTTCAAAGGGCCCTGGTTGGAACTGAACCTTGGACCAATGGAAGAAGTTTGTCGATACCAATTTTCTTTTTCATAATTTCGGCAGCCCGGTACTTCTACACCCTTTACCTGGGAAGAGATGGCACCAGGATGTACTGTGGGAAGGAGAGAGGCTGGTGGAGGAAGTGTGATGCTCTGGGAAATGTTCCACTTGGAAATCCTGTCACTTTGACACATGCTAGGGACCTGAACATTAGTGTTGTGGATCAGACACGCCTCTTCATGCAGCAGCATTCCCTGATCGCAGTGGTCTCTGTCAGCGGGATAATGCACCCTACCACACTGCAGAACTGGCTCAGGAATGGTTTGAGGAAAATGTGGAGGTCAAGATGTTGATGTGGCCTTCAAATTCCCCAGATCTCAATCTAATGGAGCATGTGTGGGATGTGCTGGACAAGCAAATCCGATCTATGGAGGCCCCTCCCTGCAACTTATGGGACTCTAAGGATCTGCTGCTAACATCTTGTTGCCAGATACAACAGCACACCTTCACAGCTCTTGTGTAATTGTTTTGGTGGCATGCAGGGGACCAAAAGGATATAAGGCATGTGGTCTTAATGTTTTGGCTCATCGTTATATAATTTATGCAAGTCCAGTTTAGGCATCTCACACACACATTCCTCACACACACATTGATCAATGTGTCCCAATCTGTCCACCTGACTTTATGTGTCTTCCTGACAGAGTAAAGTGTGATCTGTTGCCATCACGTAATTCACGGATTTAAATCACTCAAATGTTGCCACTGAGCTACATTTTGTTCAGTCGGCTCACAGGCTGCTCATTGATGGGAACTACACATCCCATCATTCAGTTCAATAACACAGGAAACTCCTATGCTAACTTGGTTCTGTTCAGTCCTGTCCAAAATTCCATCTGATGCCAAGCTTAGCGGGTCACACGAGTTTATGCTTTAGTTGGAACCTTTCTTGTTCGCCAGTTGAACAACGCATCGTCAGTTTTGCCACCTGCGCTATCGGTCAGAGCAGATGTGACCAGCTCCTGAGCAGTAGTGTCTGGCAGAACACCAGCGATCAGCAGCCTGAAGTGTTGAAAACGCAGTTTATAGTGCCAGCTGGCCAGCTGGTGGAATTTTCTGCAAGGTAGACGCAATGTGATGTCCTTATAGGGACATATCTTGCTACTTGACGCTCGTAGTTAGTAAAAGTACATGCGTAAGCATCAAAACTTAATGTGATGTCATGAGAGGAAGGGCAGAATAAATCTGTGTTGAAACAGCAGCTGCTGATCAGGTGACTGCAGAGCTGGTCATGTGACAGGGATGCGCTCAGAAATCTGCAGCTTTCTAAAACGCCCTGTATGATCTAATAGGCCACTCTTGCGTTGTCATTACGTACAGTATATTCACTGCTTGAACCCGGGGGCATATTAAGGTCAGGCTTGATGGAGATCAAACTAGGGATGCAAGCTGGGAATCTCTGGAGTCATGAACTGTGCTAATCACTATTGTCAAGGAGTCATTTTCTTTTTTTAAATATGCTAGAACTACACTTCCCATATTGCACTTTTACACCTTATAGCTCATGCTAAGCTCATTTTTGTACAGGAGTGAAATGCCCCTTTTGTTGTGTGGGTTCAGGTCTATTTGTGAGACAGGAAGTTGGGGGGCGGAGCCGAGATGCCGGTGGAGAGTGGGAGCAGTGCTGTGGCCCGACAGGCCAAACAGAAGCGCAAGTCGCACAGCCTGTCCATCCGACGCACCAACAGCACGGAGCAGGACCGCGCCGGGCTGCAGAGGGACCTGCTGGAGGGACAGGTGAGTCACGGCGACGGTGTGTGTGATTTTACACGTGTGTGTGTGTGCGCTCTCAACCACGTGCACTCTCACACTGACACGTGCACTCCTACAGCAGAGGGACCTGCTGCAGGGACAGGTGAGTTCAGCGACGGTGTGTGTGCTTTCACACGTGTGCGTGCTCTCAACACGGACACGTGCACTCTCACACGGACACGTGCACTTTCACACTGACACGTGCACTCCTACAGCAGAGGGACCTGCTGCAGGGAAAGGTGAGTTCAGCGACAGTGAGTGTGCTTTCACACGTGTGCACGCCCTCAACATGGACACGTGCACTCTCACACGGACACGTGCACTTTCACACTGACACGTGCACTCCTACAGCAGAGGGACCTGCTGCGGGGACAGGTGAGTTCAGCGACGGTGTGTGTGCTTTCACACGTGTGCACGCCCTCAACATGGACACGTGCACTCTCACACGGACACGTGCACTTTCACATTGACACGTGCACTCCTACAGCAGAGGGACCTGCTGCAGGGACAGGTGAGTTCAGCGACAGTGAGTGTGCTTTCACACGTGTGCACGCCCTCAACATGGACACGTGCACTCTCACGCGGGCACGTGCACTTTTACACTGACACGTGCACTCCTACAGCAGAGGGACCTGCTGGAGGGACAGGTGAGTTCAGCGACGGTGTGTGTGCTTTCACCACGTGTGCACGCCCTCAACATGGACACGTGCACTCTCCACGGACACGCACTTTCACATTGACCGTGCACTCCTACAGCAGAGGGACCTGCTGCAGGGACAGGTGAGTTCAGCGACAGTGAGTGTGCTTTCACACGTGTGCACGCCCTCAACATGGACACGTGCACTCTCACGCAGGCACGTGCACTTTCACACTGACACGTGCACTCCTACAGCAGAGGGACCTGCTGGAGGGACAGGTGAGTTCAGCGACGGTGTGTGTGCTTTCACACGTGTGCGCGCTCTCAACATGGACACGTGCACTCTCACTCAGACACGTGCACGCTCACACAGGCTGAATACCCTGAGCTGAAAAGCACCGAAATGTAGAGATTATTCCTAATTTCATGCACTGTGAAATACATATTTGAATACGCAATGCAAATACATGCATGAGTGAAACAGTCACACATTTAGGGTGCAGTGGACTGTAATGAGATGCAACGGAAACCGCTGCTGAGCTAAAGGGGATCTTACCGTCATTATCCAAAACTGAATCATAACCGCTCATCTCTTTCCCATCTTAAAAAAAAAAAAAAAAATGTTCTTTTTGAAGGTTTATATACAAACCCCATTCTCCCCCAGTGCTAGCTGTGAACTTTCAGCTGCGCTTTTATTCGAAAACTGGATCTTTTTACAGTTTTTTGATCAGATGGTTATATTTGATCATTGACACCCCAGAAAAATGGCCTTAATTCCCAAAAACTGAAATTGCCCTACAGTGCACATGTGCAAGTGGTGTCAGGTATAACTGTCCTTGACCCAACAAGCTCACCTTCGACAAAAAATAACCCCCATCAAATTTCAGCATAATTGCATGAAATTTTTTATGGACAATTTTTATGTTTTTATGGACAATTTGACATTTTTTACCTGACCCCCTGACCTTTACCCCCTCTCCGCTCAGGACGGGGTTCCCGTGAGTCGTGACACAGTAGTGCATATCAGAAAACTGCATCTTTTCAGCTTGGTTTGAATTTGATCTGACCATTGAAACAGGGGATATGACGAAAAAACAATTATTGAACTTTGGCTGTATCCTCGTGCAACTGTGGCTAATTTTCTCCAAAATTAACCCTGAGAGTGCTGAAATAAATTTTCAAAAAATTATAAATTAAATCATCTGCGGGAGCTCTTTTAAACAAGTCACTACATGATGGATTTCAAACAGCTTTGAATTTGATATCTCACATCACTGAGCAACACTTTGTATTTAGCACTGTAAGGGTTAAATGTCTTGTATTCTGGACCATGACTGACCCGAGTACTAAGTTTGGTAATGATTGCTGCTATATTGTAGGTGCTAAGTTGCTAGCAACCAAACAATTTCTTGATCAGTTTTAAAAAACTCTTCTTGCAGCCAGCATATATGTCAGCATTATTTACCTGTTGGTTGTCCTTCGGTGCTCTGTGTCAGTTTTGCGAGCAGCATGCACTCGATGGACAATTATTCTGAAGTGCAGTTCTTTGGGGAGAGTAAACAATCGTCGCACTCACAATACCTGTCGCACTGATTTACAGTTGTGCAATCAATGGCTGTGCTTTCACCTGGAGTCTTGAAACGATTTTTTTTATTTTTTATAATTTATTTGGTGCTTTATTGCATGACTCATGGTGCTCTTTAGAGTGACGATGACTCACTTGGTTTCTGGCTGAACTTCTCTGAATTGGTGTTTTTACACAGTGCTGTTCTGTGTGAAAGAGCAGTTGTCCTGACATGGTTCACACAGTATGAATGTAAATATTGTGCAAATCAAAGGTCTCTAACATTATTTGTCCATTCTGGAACTGAATCTATCAGTCTTAAAAGTTGGTGTTTTCCAGAATGTGACCCACATTCATAACGCAGTGCTGTTCTGTGTGAAAGAGCAGTTGTCCTGACATGGTTCACACAGTATGAATGTAAATATTCGTACACTCAATAAAAAGTCCACTGAATCTTTTCACAATATATTTCAAACTGTATTTTTAAAACCAAATGACTTCTGACAAGTGTCTGATCAAATGTTTTGATGCAATTTGTGTCTTGGATTAACACCAATGACACAAACAGCACCGGGGATTTACGTTCAGTTTGTACATTACACATTCTCCGGTTAAAATACCGTGGTCCTTTACGTTTTTTGTTGAGTATATTATGGGCTCTTTAGAGTCTCCGGTTAGCCTTGTGTCTCTGGACTGTGAGTGCAAACAGGAGCTCTCTTCACCTACAGACTGGAAATATGAACTTGCAGCGGAGTTGTCCAAGTAAAAGTACTTATTTGCTCATGCGAGAGAGTAAATCAGTGTTTGACTTTGGGTCATGGTCTCTGATTTCTGGCTGAAATGCGAGTTGACGTTACTGTGGGGCCCTTAAAGGAGCTGTCACGATTACTGCACATGCTCAGAACTTTGAAAACTGTTCAGCCCAACAAGAACTCAAACAAAGTGAATCCGCTCGACTACAAGCCAAAATCTGATTTCATCGTTACTAATCAGTCTTTGTTTTACATTGTATTTATGTTTTAGTTGCTCAGTCATAATGCTTTTTTATGTTGAGGAGTTTTCTATGGAAACTCGGGGATTCAAAATGCTATTGTTGCACTTTAGCCAAAGGATATGAAGAATGTTTACCAGCCTCCAATAAACATCATAGAAGAAGAAGAATATCTCATCTTCTTTGATGTTTATTGGCAGTCGGACAAACCAGCTTACGCTCTTAATATCCTTCGGCTAAAGCAGGACTGTTTTATCATAATGTCAGAATTCCGTACCAGTTTCATTTCGTATTTCTACGCTTCCAATCTTGCTAAAAACATTTTACAGTGTGAAGGTTAAAAACACAAATGGGGCAGAGAAATGGGTTGTTTGCAAGTTTGACAGGGGTTATAATTTTTGGAGAAGTGGGAATGCTATGGTAACGGACATTTCGGACATCTCAGTGCAGAAAGCCAGACTCAGACGCCATTGCCTCCGTGTTTTTTTGGGCACGATTCATGACTCTGCTGAAGATTTATTTTTGCCCGATGCGGTGATGTCGTCAGAGGTTGGCATTCAGGAATAGTAATCAGCGCCTGCGACGCGGGTTATCTTCGGTGGGAGGCTGTCTCTCTCGCTCACGGCTGTGCCGAGGTCTTATCACACAAGGACCTTACAAATGAGTCACGGCCTTGCGGCCCCGCAGCCCTGATGTCACTGATCGTCTCCACAGAGAAAACAACCACATGCGTGTGATGGGGTCAGAACCTTCAAGAACGACAGTGTAGAAAACAGGAGCCGGGCTATGTCCTACCTGGCACTCTGACACCTGATCATTTTTGGATAAGAAAACTCCACTTCCCAACCTCCAAGCTTCTGTTTATTTATTTGGCTTTATAAGAGAGCAGTACTTTTTCTCCTGGATATTTATAAGTTGCATGTTATATCACCGACTCGTTTGCAGCTCTTGGTAACACATTTTATTGGGCCAGGCGTACCTAGCCTGCTCAAACCCTTTAAATAGAAGGTTTTTTTTAATGTTCTTTCAGAGTTCTGATTCTAGAACTCTGTTGTTTTCAGTTACCAGGGGTCATTGTGACATCAGCAGTAGAATGTTCAGTTAATACCTGATCCTTATCACATGTTTGTGACATCACAGTTTATAGCTTATAGCCACCACTGGGGGAGACCCTGAAATATCGCGATGTTCTGACGATTCAGTTCTACATTATCGCTCCATCCTCGGTTAGATTATCGACCGGTCCTCTGAGCAGAGGCTGAGTTCTTCTCAGAACTGCGTATATGTCCTGATCTGCCATGCGTCTGTTGCTGTCTCGTCATGATGATGAAAATCCAGGCAGCAGAGTGACAGAGACTGGGCTCCATGACGCATGACCCAATGCTTACGCTACTCTCTGTTACCAAGGAGACCTGTACTTTTAGCCTCATGCTGGAGCGGCTGAGGAGAGATTAGGGGAGAGTTTCTGTGTGTGTTTACATATGGTCTTGACAGAGCAGAGAGTTATAATCTCTTCCACACACACACACACACACAAACATACACACTCTTCTGTGCCTGTGCATACACACACTTTTCTTTGCCCGGTTAGCTGTTTGATATGAGTATATTGAGCACTAAGAGCACTAATGAAAAATTTTGAGTGCCTTATCCATCAGTGCACTTATCACATTTGGATCACAACAACTTTATGCCTATTCTTTGGGTGATTCCAGTCTGCCTGAGTACATTACTTCGGGAACCTCAGTATCTTGAGTATGGAGGTAAGTTTTACAAAATATATCTGTGATGTACTTTGCAAGCCCATCTAAATGTCATCTTTTCTATTCCTGCTGTAGGATAAAATGGATCTTCTTAACCGTATAGAAGCCTTAATTTACATTTTTATGAGATGAAAATGATTAAAATGTTGAATATATGCTTGTGTGATTCACACAAGTCTGCGGACAGCGGATGTGATATATAGTGCTATATAGCACCTCTCTTTTTCTCCTTGTGTTGGTAGAATTTTCAGTGTTAAATAAACTCTGTGAGAGTACATGCTGTATGAGTCCCATTAGAACTCCAGGTTCTCTGTAAGTTGATTTAATGCTGAGTATTTACTTGTGGTGGAGTCAGACTCAAGGTGTTTGATGCATTTATAGCGTAGAACTATTTAAAAAATAGAATCTTAAATTATCACAGTTGATTTTAATTTTATTGATTTTAATAAAAAGTACTGGCCTAAAGTCTCCCAGGGTCTGGACAAATTCCCTTGCAAATCTCAAAGTAACATCACGTCGAAAGGGAAAACGTTTTAATACTGCACATGTGTGTTTGTGTGTGTGTGTGTGTGTGTATGCATTTATCTCTGTGAAATTGTTCTGGACATTTTTGGTTACATTTCCATAACAGAGTAAATGAGCCACTGACACTAAACTTTAGATGAAATTCTTTAAAAAATACTAGATTTCCTGATAATTCATTCAGAGCAGAAATACCCCTCACTTGCAGTAAATATGCACACACTGGACTGCGCTGACCAGTGACATCATTTGCAATGCCATTAATTTTGATAGACTTCACTTGCCATGTGATTAAAGGTGACAGTCTGAGTGGAGCATGAGGGAGTAACTGCTCTTTAATTGATCTATATTAATATTCCGTCCCTGCACTAATACTTACAGACCTCTCAGCGCCTACGGATTTAACTCTTAGAGCGCTAAATACAAATTGTGTTGCTCACTGATGTAAGATATCAAATTCAAAGCTGTTGAAAACCTATCACGTGGCGAAGTGTTTAAAAGAGCTGTCGCAGGGGAGCTCTTTTAAACAAGTCGCCACATGATAGGTCTTCAACAGCACAACTTACTCACTCATCCTCTTCGTCCCGTCTGGGACATAAGGCCGCGACAAAAATTTGCCATACAGACTTGTCCCGTGCTTTGGCCTGCGCTTTGCCCCATGTAAGACCCATCTCTTCCAGCTCTTTCATCGCTGTCCTCCACCAGGCGGTTTTCGGCCTGCCTCTTTTCCTTATTCCAGCTGGAGTCCACCTCATAGCAACTTTGGGTATCCTGTCTTCGGGCATCCTCAGTACATGACCGAGCCAACGTAGCCTGCGATTTTTGATCTCGAGGGACATGTTAATACTATCTGTCTTCTGATGCAGTTCCACATGATGAATCTTGTACGGCCAGTAGATATTACAGATCTTACGGAGGCAGCTGTTATGAAAGACGTCAACCTTTCTCATATCTCCTTTCGTTATTCTCCAGCATTCGGAGCCATACGAAAGGACGACCTTAACGTTGCTGTTGTAAAGCGTGATTTTAGTTTTGAGGCTGTATTACTTGGACTTCCAGATGTTACGGAGTCGACAGAAGGCACCTCTGGCTTTGGTAAGGCGTGCCTGGACGTCTTTATGGGCACCATTGTCTTTGCTTCTGAGGCTTCTGAGATTTGTGAAGTCTTCAATGCACTCCAGCGCTTCTCCACTGATCGTGATTGGGGACGCTGTTGGCGCATTGACAGACATCACCTGGGACTTTTTCTGGCTGATGTACAGACCAGTTCGATTTGTGAAATTGCTTAGCCGGTTGGATTTTTCCTGGAGATGGCTATGAGTAGCTGATATGACTGCCAGATCGTCGGCAAAGTCAAGGTCTTCCAAATATGAGAACAAGGTCCATAGGATTCCACGGGGACGGTCTGATGTTGTTTTACGCATCACCCAGTCGATAACTACTAGAAACAATGCAGCCCTGCCTTACTCCAGACTTAACGGGGAATGACTCTGTCAGAGTACTCTCCAAGATGACACTACATTCAAAGTGTTCATAGAATGTTCTTATGATCGTAACAATTTTGGGTGGTATTCCGTATGCCCTCAAGATCTTCCAGAGGCTCTCACGGTGAACACTGTCGAATGCTTTCTTGAAGTCGATGAAGTTGATATATAAGGGAAGCACAAGATAATTTATAATTTTTTGAAAATTTATTTCAGCGCTCTAAGGGTTTATTTGTGTGAGTGCACAACATCGTCTGCGAGTTGCGAAATTGTGCGTAATATGCTAAGTGTTTTCTCATGGTTAGTCCAGCAGCAGCAGAGGCCTTCTGGGGTAATTGCTCGCGGTGTCCTGTGGTCGCCAGTGCTGACATGTAGCTCTTTGTCTTAGCATGCACGTTAGAGACGGTCTTGACATCGCTTTTGCGATTACCGTTTTGTCAAAATAATTCTCTGCTGATCCCTGTCCTATTGACTGTATCCGTTTCTCTGCAGAATATATGATGTGTGGCTCGGTCTAAATGGATGGGTTACTTTACAGCAATGTTCATGTATACAGTGAGGTCATTGAATCTTTTATGGCTGTAATTACGACATATTTCACTCCGTATAGATGTAAATACCGATGGTCGCCATCACTGAGGCACATTGCCAGGTTGTGGTAAAACATTTTCCAAACATTCTGGCAATGTTGTGAGAACATTTTGCTTCAGTTGGGCACTCGGCGAGACATTGCTCATGTTGTGACAGGAATCGTGGCCTCGGCTCAGGGGCCGTCTGTTATAATGTCCAGTGAAATGAAAAGGAGCAGAGAGATTTTTACACTTTTACAGTGGGTTCAAGATCCCCAGTGAAGCCCCGGATTGGAGCTCCTGCTACTGACAGGTTTACTAATCATACTTCCACTGACGGATGATGTGTGTGTCCACTGTGTGTGTGTGTGTGTGTGTGTGTGTGTGAGATCTGCGTTCAGTGTCTACTGATGAGACAGGTTCTCATTTCTCTCCCTCCCTCTCTCTCTCTCTCTTCCTCCGAACAGGACTCGAAGCTGCCCTTATCCCTGAGGAATAACCTCCTGGATCTGTTTGGTCAGATCGAGAGGGAGTTTGAGAGTCTGTACATTGAGAATCTGGAGTGTGAGTAACTTTACATTAGGGTGGGGAGATCTGTGTGTCAGGCAGGGTGGGGGTGCGGGGTGGCGAATGTGCTCCAGGCGTGTGTGCGTATGTGTGTGAGGGTGTGTGTGTGTGTGTGTGTGTGTAACGGTGTTTGCTCTGACCCCTGCAGTGCGCAGAGAGATCGAGACTCTGAATGAGCGCTTGGCAGGGGAGGGGCAGCCCATCGACGGGGGCGACCTGACCAAAGGAGCCCTGAAGACTAAAGGCAGGAGAAACATTCTGTTACTGCTCTAATCCTGCAGGGGGCGCCATTTCACACACTTATAACAGCATGTACTGAGAGTATTACCCTGTTATTATTGCCCTAATCCTGCAGGGGTCGCCATTTCTAACACTTGTAACAGCATGTACTGAGAGTATTACCCTGTTATTACTGCCCCTATCTTGCAGGGGGCGCCATTTCACACACTTATAACAGAATGTACTGAGAGTATTACCGTTATTACTGCCCTGATCCTGCAGGCGTCGCCATTTCACACACTTATAACAGCGTGTACTGAGAGTATTACCCTGTTATTACTGCCCTAATCCTGCAGGGGTCGCCATTTCACACACTTATAACAGCATGTACTGAGAGTATTACCCTGTTATTATTGCCCTAATCCTGCAGGGGTCGCCATTTCACACACTTATAACAGCATGTACTGAGAGTATTACCCTGTTATTACTGCCCTAATCCTGCAGGGGTCGCCATTTCACACACTTATGACAGCATGTACTGAGAGTGTTACGCTGTTATTACTGCCCTAATTCTGCAGGGGGCGCCATTTCACACACTTATAACAGCGTGTACTGAGAGTATTACCCTGTTATTACTGCCCTAATCTTGCAGGGGGCGCCATTTCACTCACTTATAACAGCATGTACTGAGATTATTACCATGTTATTACTGCCCTAATCCTGCAGGGGCTGCCATTTTACACACTTATAACAGCGTGTACTGAGAGTTTTACCCTGTTATTACTGCCCTAATTCTGCAGGGGGCGCCATTTCGCACACTTACAACAGTATGCACCAAGTATTACCCTGTTACTACTGCCCTAATCTTGCAGGGGCTGCCATTTCACACCCTTATAACAACTTGTAATGATAGTAGTACCCTGTTACTGTCTTAATCCTGTGGGGGGCGCCATTTCCCACACTTACAATGGCATGTACTGAAAGAATTACCCTGTTATTACTGCCCTGAGCCAACAGGGGGCACTATTGCACACACATAACAGCATGTTCTGAGAGGATATGTGTTATTACTGCCCTGAGCCTGGAGGGGGATCATTTCTAAATACTCTTAATTTAGGTTTTCTGTGTTCACACAGCAAGCCATAGCACTAGTCAGCTCTCTCAGAAACTGAAGACCACGTACAAGGCATCCACAAGTAAGGTAAGACTGTTTGTAACCTGTAACATGAAAATTTTAAGGCAATAAATTATTTTGAAAAGAAACAGTTCTAATTGTGGACTGAGTGGTATTTCCATCCATCTTTGTTGTTTTATTTTCACATTTGTGTAGGACGGGGCTATTCAACCTTATCCAGAAAGGGCCGGTGTGGGTGCAGGCTTTCATTCCAACCAAGCACTTACACACCTGACTCCACTAATCCACCCCAAGAGACTTTGCTAAAGAGCGGGAAGAGTAGAATCAGGTGTGTAAGAGCTTGGTTGGAATGAAAGTTGCTCCCACACCGGCCCTTGCAGGATAATGTTGAATAGCCCTGGTCTAGGACAAATACTAAAATAGCATGAAATATTAAAGTAAGTTTGAGGATAACTTCCTCAAGATGATATTTCTTTTACAGTGAAACAGTAATTCCTGTTTTCCAGAATGGCGATTTAAAAGCCTGCACTTTGAGCTGTTATTCTTTGTTTAATTTCATATATGCTATATGCTGTTGTAGACAGATATAATAACAATAACTTTGTTGGCGTCCAAATATTTATGAACCCGACGCAAACTATATGCACATGAAGTACAGCGCTGTGAAACTCCATATTTTCAGTATATGGTACTGTATGTACTTGGATGGCCTGGATGGAGGTGTTTGAGCGAGGAGCTATGCTGAGCCAAACTGACCGTATCCCTCCCGTATCCCTGAGCAGCGCAAAGCCAGTTATGCACCACTGTAATGAAGCTGCTGGCTACAGTTAGCACTGGCATAGCTGGATTTTATCTATTGCTGTGATGGTCACCCCTGCACTGCAAGCAGCACCTTTACGGAGTGAGCCACCCGGCAGCCTGGAGTCATTTTGTATTACAGACGGCGCTCTGTGTGGTTTTTCTTACCCTAGTTTTTCTGAATCTGTAATCCAGGATTGTATTTCCTAGGGACTGTAATGTTAATTTGTTCTGGTCACCAAAGCTCATGCATAGAGCTGCTTGTGAGCTGAGGGCTGTTCCAGCTTATTATTACAGGACAGTTCTCACCGTTAACATTTTCAGCACAGTTATCGCACAGTGAAATCCAACAGGACAGTTATCACACAGTTAATCTTAACCCTAACAGGCCACTTGGCACACGATGTTCGGCTGTAATGCTGCATTTCTACCAAGCGCGAAACAAATTTTTCGCAAGGCCAGATTACATTCAAAGTCAATGCAAAGACGTGAACACACGCGAAAAGAGGCTAGTTTGCGCCAGGCAACGCGAATCACGTGGGAGATGCGGCGTGACAAGAATGGCTCTCGCAAATGGTGTGAATGCATGAAATTCGCATTTTGTTCCTCGTCAAAATATTCTTTTGTGACAAATTTGCGCGAGTAGATCAGTGTTCTGAATAGCATCATTGCTGCTAGCAGCAACATTGGCTAGCTGGGCTACCTAGCTACATATTCAAACCACAGTTAGCTGCATCGCTTGAGATAATGGGAACGCTAGGTAGCTAGCAAGCTAGCTGTGTCAGGTGACCGACGGATCACAGTTTCACGGAAGAAACAGTGATGCATCAACAGCATAAATTAAACAAACGTGACCGTATAAAGTCAGACAAGATTTTTGATAGTGTACCTTTATCATACAGAGTTTTTAGCAGAATGAAGTTAGACCCATCTGTGTATTTGTCCTGGCTGCAGGCGGGGTTACACTCAAACTCACATGCACACTCACACACACACACACACACACACACACACACACACACACACACACACGCACAAACTCACACACACACACACACACACACACACACGCACTCAAACTCACATGCACACTCACACACACACACACACACACACACACACACACACACACACACACACACACACACACACACACACACGCACTCAAACTCACATGCACACACACACTCACACACACACACACACACACACACACACGCACTCAAACTCACATGCACACTCACTCACTTACACAGTCAGAGGCTTGGTTTGGGGCTCCATCTAACAGCACCTTTAACGTAATGTGACCCTGCAGAACATGCTGTAGAGCGGTCCCGTAATTTTATGAAATATTAGTTCTTTGGAGCTTATTGTGTTTTTATAAAACCGCACATACAGCTTGAGCTTTGGGCTCATGTGGAGGAATTTTAAAAATACAACAACCACTTTAATCATCTGCAGAGAGGACCGTCGTTCTCAGTCTGATCACCCTCTGTAAACCTTTAACACTCCGTGATCCCCTGGGAGCTATTTCAGGAATACTGCCATCATTGTATCTCCCGGACGACGATAGTCAAGAGATTCTATGGTTTAGTTCTGGGGCCGCCGCCGCCGCAGAGATTTTCTGTTCCGGGCTCTGGAAGCGACAATTATTTCAGGAATTTTTTCTAATTTTGCACTGGCGAAGATAGTAATTTGACAATGCTCAAGACCGATTTTCGGCGATTTTGGACGTTCAATATGGCTGCCGGCGGCCATTTTGTCCGAAATTTGGGGATTGGAGAGAGACACGACTCGGTCCCTGTGGCGACTGTGATAGTTTTAGTCCTGTATGATCTGTTTCTTGCTTCATCCCTACACACCTGTTTTGATTTTGGACGTACTGATTCAGATCCCTTTGATCAAGGACCGCGGACTGGCGGACAGTGTGAGTGTGTTTGAGTGTGTGAGTGTTATGTTGTTCGGGACTGTGTGTGTATGTGTTTGAGTGTGTGAGCAGTATTGTTCGGGACAGTGAGAGTGTGCGCAGAGGTAGGGACAGTGTGTGTGTGCAGTATTGTTAGGGATGGTATATGTGTGTGTGTGTGTGTGAGGGCAATACTGTTAGAGACAGTATGAGTGTGTGAGTGCTGTGTCTTGGGGGACAGTGTGTGTGTGTGTGTGTGTGTGTGTGTGTGTGTGTGTGTTTGAGTGTGTGAGAGCAGTGTTGTTAGGGACAGGGTGAGTGTGTGTGTTTGGGTGTGTGAGAGCAGTATTATTAGATTGTGTGTTTGAGTGAGTGAGCATAGTATTGTTAGGGACTGTGTGTGTGTGTGTGTGTGTCTGAGTGTGAGAGCAGTATTACTCAGTGCAGTGTGAGTGTGTAAGTGCTGTGAGGGACAGTATGAGTGTGTGTGTTTGTGTGCGAGATTGTGTGTTTGAGTGTGTGAGTAGTATTGTTAGGGACGGTGTGAGAGTGTGTGTGTGTGTGTGTGTGTGTGTGTGAGAGAGCAGTGTTATTAGGTACAGCGTGTGTGTGTGTGTGTGTGTGATTGAGTGTGTGAGAGCAATGTTATTAGGTACAGTCTGTTTGAGTGTGTGTGTGTGTGTTTGAGTGTGTGAGAGCAGTATTATTAGGTACAGTGTGTGTCTGTTTGAGTGTGTGAAAACAGTATTATTCAGTACAGTGTGTGTGTGAGAGAGCAGTGTTGTTAGGGACAGTGTGAGTGTGTGTGTGTGTGTGTGGTTGAGTGTGTGTGTGCGTGTGTTTGTGTGTTTGAGAGCAGTATTATTCAGTACAGTGTGTGTGTGTGTGAGAGAGAGCAGTGTTGTTAGGGACAGTGTGAGTGTGAGTGCGTGTGTGGTTGAGTGTGTGTGTGTGTGTGTGTGTTTGTGTGTGTGAGAGCAGTGTTGTTAGGTACAGTGTGAGTGCTGTGTCGTTAGGGACAGTGTGTTGTAAAGTTAGTGTTGTCAGGATGGTTTTGCTGCCCCGCTGCAGATCGTCTCCAGTTTCAAAGCCACCACGTCCCGGGCCGTATGCCAGCTGGTGCGGGAGTACGTGGGGCACAGGGATGGCATCTGGGACCTGAGCATCGCCCGCATCCAGCCCGTTATCCTGGGCACCGCCTCAGCTGGTACGGCCACACACTCACTACTCACCGTCCATTATCGACCTGCTCACACACTCACTACTCACCGTCCATTATCAACCTGCTCACACACCTCATCTAACCTACTCACACCACTACTCACCGTCCATTATCGACCTGCTCACACACTCACTCACATCATCCATTATCACAACCTACTCACCTCACTACTCACCGTCCATTATCGACCTGCTCACACACTCACTACTCACCGTCCATTATCAACCTGCTCACACTCACTACTCACCGTCCATTATCCACCTGCTCACACACTCACTACTCACCGTCCATTATCAACCTGCTCACACACTCACTACTCACCGTCCATTATCTAACCTACTCACACACTCACTACCCACCGTCCATTATCGACCTGCTCACACACTCACTACTCACCGTCCATTATCGAACCTGCTCACACACTCACTACTCACCGTCCATTATCAACCTGCTCACACACTCACTACTCACCGTCCATTATCTAACCTACTCACACACTCACTACTCACCGTCCATTATCGACCTGCTCACACACTCACTACTCACCGTGCATTATCTAACCTACTCACACTCACTACTCACCGTCCATTATCGACCTGCTCACACACTCACCACTCACCGTCCATTATCAACCTACTCACACACTCACTACTCACCATCCATTATCAACCTACTCACACACTCACTACTCACCGTCCATTATCAACCTACTCACACACTCACTACTCACCGTCCATTATCAACCTACTCACACACTCACTACTCACCGTCCATTATCAACCTACTCATACACTCACTACTCACCATCCATTATCAACCTACTCACACACTCAGTACTCACCGTCCATTATCAACCTACTCACACACTCACTACTCACCGTCCGTTATATAACCTACTCACACACTCACCACTCACCGTCCATTATCAACCTACTCACACACTCACCACTCACCGTCCATTATCAACCTACTCACACACTCACTACTCACCGTCCATTATATAACCTACTCACACACTCACTACTCACCGTCCATTATCAACCTACTCACACATTCACTACTCACCATCCATTATCAACCTACTCACACACTCACTACTCACCGTCCATTATCAACCTACTCACACACTCACTACTCACCGTCCATTATCAACCTACTCACACACTCACTACTCACCGTCCATAATCAACCTACTCACACACTCACTACTCACCGTCCATTATCTAACCTACGCACACACTGACTACTCACCATCCATTATCTAACCTACTCACACACTCACTACTCACCGTCCATTATCAACCTACTCACACAATCACTACACTCCGTCCATTATCAACCTACTCACACACTCACTACTCACCGTCCATTATCAACCTACTCACACACTCACTACTCACCGTCCATTATATAACCTACTCACACACTCACTACTCACCATCCATTACCTAACCTACTCACACACTCACTACTCACCGTCCATTATCAACCTACTCTTACACTCACTACTCACCGTCCATTATATAACCTACTCACACACTCACTATTCACCGTCCATTATCTAACCTACTCACACACTCACTACTTACCGTCCATTATCTAACCTACTCACACACTCACTACTCACCGTCCATTATCTAACCTACTCACACACTGACGACTCACCGTCCATTATCTAACCTACTCATACACTCACTACTCACCGTCTATTATCTAACCTACTCACACACTCACTACTCACCATCCATTATTGAACCTACTCACACACTCACTACTCATCGTCCATTTTCTAACCTACTCACACACTCACTACTCACCGTCCATTGTCAACCTACTCACACACTCACTACTCACCGTCCATTATCTAACCTACTCACACACTGACGACTCACCGTCCATTATCTAACCTACTCATACACTCACTACTCACCGTCTATTATCTAACCTACTCACACACTCACTACTCACCATCCATTATTGAACCTACTCACACACTCACTACTCACCGTCCATTTTCTAACCTACACACTCACTCACTACTTACCGTCCATTATCTAACCATTATCCATTATCCTGGTGTTCGTAGCGAAATACAGTTTCTGTCGTGTTTAATTTGGCATTTTGTAAACCCTGGAAGTTTATACGCGGTTGTGAGTTATCTGAAAAAATAGTTCCGAAATAGCAAATTACACGGATGGAAACCATATTTTTATACCGATATATATTTTTAAAACATCAACGAACACCACTAACCACTCGGTGAGTTGCACATTTTTTTAAACAAACATTTAGGGTTGTTTTAAGGACAGGTTTGTGAATGCCCATAGCCAGCCATTCCGAAGCATGGCAGGGGCGATTCTAAATTAGCCAAATACTCGATACTGGAGTAATCATCAAAATTTCGGTGTCCAACACTGTATTTCAAACTAGACAATCCAGAAAGGGGGCTCAAAGTGCAAAATAGTGGACTTATCCTCTAATATCTCATTCTCTCCTTCAGTACCATGAAGGCATTGTTCCTATGCACTGAAATCATGGGATAAATGTAAATCTTGCGAAGTTGATGCAACACTAATGTTCCCACAGATCACAGTGCCATGCTGTGGAGCATCGAGACTGGGAAATGCCTACTGAAATATGTGGGGCATGCCGGGTCAGGTGAGTGGGTCGTGTGGGGTCAGGTGAGTGTGTCGTGGGAGGTTATATGAGTGGGTGATGTGGGGTCAGGTGAGTGGGTCGTGTGGGGTCAGGTGAGTGGGTCGCGTGGAGGTCAGGTGAGTGGGTCGCGTGAGGTCAGGTGAGTGGGTCGCGTGAGGTCAAGTGAGTTGGTGGTATGGGGTCAGGTGAGTGGGTCGCGTGGGGTCAGGTGAGTGGGTCGTGTGGGGTCAGGTGAGTGGGTGATGTAAGATCAGGTGAGTGTGTCGTGTGAGGTCATATGAGTGGGTCATGTTGGGCAGGTGAGTGGGTCGCGTGAGGTCAGGTGAGTCGGTGATGTGGGGCAGGTGAGTGTGTCTCGTGGGGTCAGGTGAGTATGTCGTGTGGGTCAGGTGAGTGTGTCGTGGGAGGTTATATGAGTGGGTGATGTGGGGTCAGGTGAGTGGGCCGTGTGAGGTCAGGTGAGTGGGTCGCGTGAGGTCAAGTGAGTTGGTGGTATGGGGTCAGGTGAGTGGGTCGTGTGGGGTCAGGTGAGTGGGCCGTGTGAGGTCAGGTGAGTGGGTCGCGTGAGGTCAAGTGAGTTGGTGGTATGGGGTCAGGTGAGTGGGTCGCGTGGGGTCAGGTGAGGGCCGGTGGGGTCAGGTGAGGGGTGATGTAAGATCAG